>CAEMYA010002118.1:506418-520960 GCA_903131615.1 Diplodus sargus
GCAAATATAAATTGTTGTTTGCTAAATATGTGCATACATTTTACATTTAAATGCAGGCAATGCTCAGGTCTGCCTGAGCTCCTTCCAGCTGAATGAAGAGCTGCACTGCCTGCTCCACATTCAGCAGTCTCCTCATTGTTTTGACTCATTAAACAAAAAAATGACTCCACTACACACTAAACACACTACACCTAACAGTACATTACACACTAACTATACACTCCAAACACGCTAAATGTCACCAATCTCTCTACTCTCAATATCGCTGTCTCTACACCGACAGTCGTTGCCTGTCATTCATCCGCCTCCGTCCCTACCACAACTTACTGTTCCTCAACAACCAAACTTGCTGCTTGGACACTTTCGTGACAAAAGCCTGTTTTTACCATTTCTTCCTGCACCAGACACAGAGCAAACGTGACGGCAATGTTCATGGAAAAGCGTGGCAGACATTATTTACCCTAAGTCCGGTTTTGGACGTGCCGGTACATCCGGTCCATCAACTCGGGAGGTGGGCAGTGTGGGTGAGATAGCAGCTAGCTACACTTGAACAGCCACAGATTCCGATTCCACTTTGTTGTCCTGGCGTATCCGGATCTCCTCAGACCCGAACAGACTTGGTCCGGACTCGTTTAGTCTCATTAATCCACAACAGTCAGTTTAGATGCACAGAACAGAATGGCACTGAACCACCGGCAAACTCCCGGTCCAGCTGCAGGTATAAATCCGCTTGTTTCTTAAGGTACGTCGTGGGCTTGAGCTCTGCAGTGATTGGCTCTGGTGCGCACGTGGCTACGGTGTGCAGTGATGGCTCCGGTGGACAATACTCATGGAATTGGTAAAGCATTCATGAAATAATTTATTAACGGTATCATTGCCGTCCAAACAAATCCAACGTCGCACACCCTTGAACCAAGCAGCAGCCATGTTGAAACTCTCAGGTCAGTCTGATCCTGATCTGCAGAGATATTTGAGGAACACACAGACACACACACGCACACACACACACAGATTCCTTGCTTTTATAGAGAGATAGCAATATCTTGTAATTGTTGAAACAGCACTCAGTAATTAAACAAAAATTCTTGTAATAAAGTGTAAATTAAGCCCTCCTCCTCTACCTTGGCCTGACATGTATCTCAGTATTGATACTTGCTCAAGGAGCCAAATACTGCACATCAGCAGAAGTCCAGCAGTCAGGGTTCTCTGCAATGAGATCTGAAAGAATGAAGATGAGAGTAACAAGAGTGAAGGAAACTGTGATGCAGTCAGACGACAGACAGAGAAGTGCAAACATGGAAAGATTTACTTTCCACGACTACAAACCGTGTAGAGTTTAATTGTAATGTTCCAGCGTGGCCAGCCAAGAGTTGAGTCCTCTGTCTGAAAACAGAATTAAATGTGCCAGAGAAAATCCATCCAACATTAAAAAAAAACAAAACTGTATAAATCCAAGTGGCTCATTTAGATTGCACTGTTAATTGTCAATCAACGGATTGACAGTGAGCTGGTGACATACTTTGAATTGTTTTTTATCAGTTCAAATTATAACACATTTGCACAAATTATTTTTCCCACAGGGCATTGTACATTGAATGGTTTTTAAAAGGAGAATGAGGAAAAACCGCAGTGTTCAGATCAGGGGCGCCGCCAGGGATTTTGGGCCCCATGAAAAAAAATCTAGTTGGGCCCTTGTATAGGTTGCCCATGTCTCAAAGGGCGCCGGGCCCTTGGAATCGTCCTAACCTTTCCCCCTTTGGCGGCGCCCCTGGTTCAGATACATAAAGCTGATCTATCCAAAGTTATGTACGTATGCTAGTTAGCCACTAAATTAGAACCATTCAAAGAAAAACATTTCGAGAAGGAATTTTACGAAACTGCTAACACAATAACTAGCTGGACTAGCTTACACCAGTCAGTGACTGAATGACTGTACATAAATTCAATCAGTTTCCTCTTTAAAAACGTGCTGACTGAGAAGCTGCTCGATAAAGAAATGGGTCATAATGGGTGAGCAAGTGGATAAACAGATGTAAAAAGTCATTTTAGAAACAGCTGTGTGTTGGAGTTTGTTTGGTTTTTTTTTCTAGTAAAACTGGGCTTGGCCCAGCACACCTTCCTGAAACCTCCCCTGCACAGCCTCCACTGCTTATATTAATGAAAAAAAAGGTGTTGAACTCACTGGCTAAAAGGAATTTACTGGGGGTTTGTGATTCCTCTTAAATGTCAGCGTATGTGGGTGTAGCCCTATGAACAGGAGACAAACTGTGTTTCAGTTTTGTTTTGGCCAACCACATCCTGTGGTTCACTGTGTCTCGCTAACAGGAAAACAGCAGCTACTTCAACCATGAAAGAGTGAATAACTGCTGATTGTTGACCGGTTAACCCTGCGGTAAAATAATCTTAACAGCCTCTCTTATTCACTTAAAAGTAACTTTTAACATTTGAGCTCGCTGACAGTTATTTAAATCGTTCGACATTTCTAACAGTCCGCTGTCAGGTCATGTCTCATCGAGCGTGTCTTTTCTTTTCTGTGTCTTTTAGGTATGATAGGAAACTCCAGTCTGCTGGCTGCAGTCCTGACTGTTGTGTCAGTGGTGTCACTGAGTCTGCTGCTTCTTTTCTGTCTGCGATGCAAAAGGAAATCCAGTAAGTGCATCATATACAAATATAATAAACTGACATATATACTGTCAACTTTAATATATGGAAAATATATTTGACAAGATATGCCAGTATATTGCTTTGAGAAAAGATTAGATTTTGATAATGTCCTGTAAACAGATATGTGTTTAAAAATATGTTACTGGAAATATATTCTACATTTATTACTTGATAGAATATTTTTAGAAAATATAATATATTGTAATCTATTTTACAATATAAGAAATACAGCAATAACTGGCATACTTGTCAATACCATATATATATATATATATATATATATATATATATATATATATATATNNTATATATATATATATATATATATATATACAACAGACATGCATAATATGTATATATATGTATATGTATATATATATAATATATATACATATACATATATAACACATATATGTATATGTATATCTATATAATTTAACGTGTTCAATAATACATTGTAAATTTGTTAATACATGTATATTTCATATTTCAATAAATTTAAAGATGGCATTTATTTCAAACATAAGCCTGTGACAGGTGAAAGTATTGTCATAAGACAGTTTAAGCAACACAAATGATAAAAAAAACTCTACAATGTAAATATATTTTATCTACATATAAAATACATGTCTGTTGCTTCAGAGCACACATGTGTAGGTACTTATAAAACAATGTTAAGGTAGGGAATAATTACAACTTCGGCAAATTATTACTGAGCATAAAGCTGGAAGTTTGGAGGAAGCATAGATCATGAGCTCTGTGTCAGTTAGCAAATGATCTGCGATGATATACGTCAAAACGACTGAAAGAAAGAGAAGAGGCTAACTACAGGTTTGGTGTTGTTATTTATTAAATCACCAAGGGGTAAACTAGTCTCATTCAGTCCTGAATGTTTACAGCGACTACACACATGTCTGCCCAAATCTCTTTATTTGGCAGCATAGTTCACAGTGATGAGTATCACTGCAGGTTGAAAGGGTCACATGCCACCATTTCACTGCTCTGTGTTTCTTGCAGAGATCATTCACGAGGAGCATCAAATATACAACCCACAGACATTGTGAGTGAGAAGTTTTCTGTTTTACATTCTTATGCCGTGTTGACGGGTAGCTGGTTCCATTGTGAACATCGATTATTATATCATTTTGACAGACATTGTGATTGGGTTATGATTCCTGATCCCTGGGGATGATCTTTTTTGTTTTTGCATCACAGTTTTAATTTTCACAGAAAACAAATATAAACATTATGATGTTGTGACCTTTGTTGAAGTCTGTACCAGAATTTTTTCTTTTTTCATAGGTCTAGAGAATAAGATTTGTAGGCCATTTTGTTAAACATTGACTTTATCAAAACACGATTTTGATCAATTGTTTAACCCTAGTTATTATGATGTAGTACTTTATTCAACAGTATAGTGACTCCACAAAAAATTAGACCAGACCTATGCAACTGGCAGCCTGTACGCCAAATACGGCCCTTTAACAACCTTTATTGCGGCACTTTGACCCGTTTATTTGGAGGCTAATTTAATAGTTCTGTCTGTTGTAAAACATAAAAATATTTTACTCTTTTACTTTTTATTTGATTTAAACCTTTTAACCAAGTTTGCTTTAGTAGAAGGAATTAAAGAATCAAACTTATTTTCTACTTTTCCCCCCCACCGTAAATATATTTCTCGTTTCAATTGTCATCACTCATAAACAAAGTGGAGAATAAAAGGTGCAATGTTTTAACAGATTTAAAATCGGAGCTTTACAGGTCAGACATAGCAAAAGTTTGAATCCGGCCTCTGGCGCTTCACTTGCGCTTCACAGTGTTTGAAAAGGCGTGAATCTGGCCAATGACTCACGAAACACATGATCAGACAGATTGTGAAATAAGACCAGGGTCAGCCAAACATATTTGAAAGAGAATAATAAAGATGCAGAATTAAGTTTTGTGCAATGTATATTTAACAATTGAGCACATTGCAGTGTTAATATTAAAATGCTATTTTGACAGCCAACGCGAGGGAAGTAGGTTTGCTGTGACACGATCAAAAACAGGTAAATAAACACATCGCCACAGCCTCAGATAATGTTTCTGACGATGAGTGATTACTTGTTTTGTCTGTCCTCTTGTTCTCAAAGTCTGACACTGTTTTTCAGTGACCAGAGCCAACCAGATAACTACAACCACAGTGTATGTATGCTACAACACACATCAGCTAAACTCCTTTTATCACAACGCTGCTAGTCTGTGACACATAACATGATCAGAATGAAGAAATAGTCATGCTTGTATAGTATAAACTTCATCTCTATGCAACCAGTAGATGCAGCTTTAGTGATATCTTTGTTGGAAAGCACTCAGAAACAGAAATACAGATACACCAATGAATCTTCGCTCTGTGCCACTAAAAGCTGAAGATTGATTGATTGTTGGACGTCATGATATTACTGGTTGAAATTGGTTGGATCGAGGCTACAGTGTGTAACCATACGCGATATCTTGTTCTTACGGGAACAAAACATGATATACATACATTGATGTGAAAATTCAAAGATGGATTGATTTTTTTTGTAGTTTTTGGCATATTTGATTAGATAGGGTGATGATATGATCAGGGATGTGATAATTGTGATAATTTCTAAACTCTCAACAGGCTGAACTTTTGCCACAACGGCATGGAGCAACGCACTGTATCGGCTAATCAGATATATGTAAAAGCACATTCCAGAGAGAATATTCTGCCAAACTTCATTTTATTGGCGCAACAGAGGATAAACTGATTACTGCCAAGATAAAATCTTGTCTCTTAATATTTTAAATAATATCCTAAAAATGTTTTTGGCATCTCATAAGCCTTTTATTTGTGGCTCTTTTGTACTAATGTTTCTTTATAGTTGAAAGCTTTTTTACTTTTTTCCAGAGTGAGTCTTTGGATTCCGAACAGAGCTGGAGAGATGTAATTAGCATAGCTTAGCATAAAGACTGTAAGCAGGGGGAAACAGCTAGCCCGATTTTGTCAGGTTTAAAAAATAAAATACAACTACCATCAACTCACTGGTTAACACATTTCATCTGCTTTTTATTTGTACGCACCAACATATGTAAAGACAACAATTAAGTGGAGAAAGTATCGGAACTATCCCCTCACCACTGCGATTGGCTATTGTTTGTCAAGAAATAGTTCCAGCACATAACTCACAAACTGTAGTTTTAACATTTTTTGTTTGTGTACAGATTGAATTTAATTAGATACATGTTGTTTATTAAAGAGCTTTTAGGGTGTTTTTTCTACTACTGTAACACTCATTCATCTGTTTTTGTTTTTTAGTGAAACTCGTAATGACTGGAATGAATGTTCACCAGGTAAGCTCATGGTGTCTTTTTTGAAGGTTTAAAACAAGTCCATTGTAATGTGATTGAAGCTCAACACTAACTACAGTATTGGCTTTTATGCAACATACATTTCAGGTGAACTGATTCATCAAACCCAGTGAAATGTTAGCTAACCACAGATTTGTATGTATGTGTTGCATAACATTCACATTATATTAAATATATTACTTTCATGTCAGGAGGGGATGGTGGTGGCCGTACAGCTCGGCCAGAAGGCTGCTGAGCTAGTGAGCGCCATTCAAGACTAGCTTTAAGAAACCCCGTCAGGACATCTTAAGCTGGGTTGGCGGTGACCAAGTGGTTTTTGAGCACAGACATAACCAGATCTGAGGCACAACATTGTTGAAATGATAAAATGGAGCCAGAAGAAACATAAAACCCAACATAAAGAAATGTAAAGTTTGAACCTACCCATGGTTTGCAGAAACATTTTCTCTCTGGCGATTGGTTTGCACTGATCCATTACAAGAGTTTTAAGATTCAGATTAGAGATTTTAAAATGTGTAATAATGACCAGATTTATACATTAGTGGAAAAAAGTTTTGACCTGGGTTGTGCAAGGTCACAGTGGAGATGGATATTGCTATGCACAAAATAAAAGTGTCTGGTGTCTAAAACGTACTTTAATGTAATGTTGAATCACTTTGTATCACAGCTGCAACTGACAACCAGTCAGGCTATGGAAACATTAGAGATTGTGAGTTTACACTAAATACACAATAAACACATTTGTATTCAAGAATTATTTATTTTTCATGTATTTATGTATAATATATATATATATTATATATTGCTAATGCACCCCTGATACAATCTGTTTCACTCTGTGTTGCTGCAGCTCACACAGGAAGTCTGGAACACACATATGTGTGAGTATTTAGGCTCCTTTCATACACATTCTCATTGGCAACAGCACCTTTAGGTTCTTTTTGCGCTAGTTTGTGTTATTTCTGTGTTCAGGCGTTAAGAGACTGAGAATACACTCATTTCATTCATTTAATCTTTTTTTTAAAAATCACAAGATTTCAGTCATTTCTCATAGAAATCAACTGATCAGCTGCGTCCACGGTCTAGTCGTTTTTGAAATTACAGTATACATACTAGTGAGGAAACATTGTCTGTAGCTCACCAACTGCTACTGTAAGTGCAGTTATAGTATTTCTATCTTATACTCCACTACATTTATTTAAACTGAGGTTATTTTAACTTTATCAGCTAATCAACTGTTTATAAAAAGATTAGAAGGTTAAAAAGTTCAATCTTTGTTTTTGTTCAGAGATCCACTCCCAATGCCACTGTATGAAAATGATGAACAGAATAAAAAGAGAATATCTGGTGAGCATTTTTCCATGTTCTTCTTTATTATACCCTTAAATTAACTACATAAAATGAATTCAAAAAATATTTTTTTTGCCCTCTGCATGCTTTTATAGATCATGATCCCAGTGTCTATGCAAACATCTCACCAGATGGTAAGCTCAATCATTGTACCTGATTAAAACCAAAACATTTCTTACAACATCGACAATGGTCATACTGCAGGCTGAGTCGTAGGAATGTGAAAGATAATAACCAACATTAAAGCTTGACTCAAACTGTTGTTTCATCTAACAGACGAGGACGACTACGAGAACTCTGAGTTCCTGAAGCAGCAAGAGGATGAGGGTGAGAAACAACATTTTTTAACAACTATATTCATAAAATGTGCTGCTTTTTTGTGGTTTTGTTTCTTATTCTACTCAAACAGAAGCATTTTCATAGACTACCTGAGCAGAAGTGAATCCACAGACTGAGTTGACCCGGGCACAGCTGCAACTTTTAGTCGAATCATCAGTTTTGTCCATCAAAACTGAAAATGAACCAGCAACCGTTTTAATAAACGTCACCTTTACAGTAAAAATGTTCTCCGATTCCAGCCCCTGAAAATGTGAAGATTTGCTGTTATATTTTAAAACTGTTGTCAATCAAATGTAAATTTTAAGGAGGAAGATAACAGAATGAATGAAAACCAGATTATCTGACAGTAAGGCTGTTACTGACCTTTAGGTTTTTGGAGACTAAATTCAAAGACTTTTAAGATTTTTCCAGACCTGCAGATTACCTGACAGTGAAATGTTAAGCATCATTTTTTTTTACCAACAGAGCCTGATTATGTGAATGAAAATGGGGAGCACTGATGACGACACAACTGACAACGGCAAACAACAACCTGCTCTCATCTTTGTTTTGTTTTTTTTACTAGCTGTTAAAGTGTGTTTTTTTATTTCTGCTATGTGTGATGTGTAACTGTGAGAATAAAACGCTCATGGAGCCTGATTGTGATGGAAAGTGAAGCTGCCACCTAGTGGTGAAAAATCCATTTAATATACGATGAATGCATCAGGACAGCATACAAGCAAGCATACAAAAGAGAAAAGAAGGGCTTATAGAGTCAAAAGGTAAAGTATTAAAGAATTGGTGATCTTTAAGGAAGGAGGAAGATAACAGAATGAATTCCTCCACATTACTGAAATTATCACATTTCAGATAAGACAGTGAGGTCATTACTGACCTGTGGAAACTTTTTACTGCAACTGTGGAAAAATATACCAAACTGTACCAATAACATGATGTAAAATACACTCTGCCACAAATATACTATATATATACTGTGTGTATACTTAATATATCTACATGTTAATGTTTTGCATTTGAGATGCTACTTTAAGCGCCTATAGATATTTTATTATAAAAGTTGTTATTACAGTCTGTGAAAAATGACAGTAAAAACACAGAAAAACAAAGACTGGAATAAAAAAGGAAGAGAAAAAGAAAAGAACAGTTTTTTGTGGACTATGGGAGGACTGGTTATGTTCAGCCAGGCAGTCACAGAGGACATACATGGGGGTGGGGGGGTTCCAGATGGGGTCCTTGGGTCAGTAAAGTCAGGTATGCTGGGCTAATGTGATATGAAACCACTGTATTGTGCGTTGCGGTTTGATTCAGACCAAGAAGAATCAGGCAGAGAAAAGACCTTACACAGAGACGATTTTATTATCCTGAACAGATCAATCTGAAGCCGCTCAGAAACCAACAACCAGAGAAGACGGGTGACCAGAGCCGATGAAGATAGTTAGTGTGGACAGACAGAAAATATAACGTCTAGGTATACACGCACACATCACATGAACTGTTTNNNNATATATATATATATATATATAAGGGTGGTGCGGTGACGTTACCAGGGTGGCTATGCAAAACTGACGATGCAACACACACATTCACGCACACACAGTAGTATCTCTGCAGGAAAATTCATCATCCGAGCAAAAACAAACAGCTTCTGCCTCAACAAGCCATTTGATCCGTTTCTGTCTTCAGTAGCCATCACGTGACTTGTATTCCCAGCAGTTTGACTTGATGAGTTTCATCAGCATGTTAAAAGTAAGGCAGAAGAAGGCTCTTCATGTTACAGTGGGTGAAAGAAAACAATCCTCCTGTGTGTCACAACTTTGAAACAAAGACTGAATATGAGATTAAATGGCAGGTGAGGCAGGTGTAGGCTGTTTTTGCACATAGAGGAGGTTTCAGGAGTAAACAGCAGTCTGGATGAGAAGTGACACACCTCTCTCACACATACAAGCAGGTACATACACTCTTCCACACACGCAAACACACACCAGCAGGCTGATGGGAGGTTTAGACGCTGCTCAGTGCGTCAACACCTGGCAGGACTTTACCTGAGGACAGAGAGAGAGAGAGACCCAGAGTCAGCTTCATCATCAAGCATCAGGACACAAACATGAAATGATGCAAGTTGATTTGTTGTTTGTGTTGCTCACCCTCCAGCAGCTCCAGGCTGGCGCCGCCTCCTGTGCTCACATGGCTGACCTTGTCTTCTGTGTTCCACTTGGCGCAGCAGGTGGCAGTGTCACCCCCACCTGGACACAAATGAACGTACAGTATTTAAAGTTTAAATATGTGACATTTTCAGCATTAATAAAGCAGCAAACAACTATTTGCTCCATAAAAATATAGCAGAGTCATGAAGTCACTCTTCCTCTGTGTGAGCTTTACAGCCGCTTTTGTTCCTTTCCCTTTTCAACACGGTGGCCTGGTGAGAAACTCCTTTCCTTTCACTTTGCGTCAACGACGCTCTCATTTGTTTTTGGTGCTCTAGTGTGATATCCGTAGCCTGTGAATGTCGTATATGTAATATATGTGATATATGTCATTTCAAACTGAAAACCACTTAAACGGGGAAGGAAATCATAGTCTGTGTTAGCATCCCAACGTGCTAACAGCATTCTAGACCAACATACAGACTGACTAACAGGGCTGAGACAAACACGATACAGAACCCCCTCTGTTATCTTTCTTACCGATAATTGTGATGCAGCCTGAACTGGTCACCTCGACTACTTTGTCCATCAGGTTCTTTGTCCCTTTGGCAAAGTGTTCCCACTCAAACACACCGACTGGGCCGTTCCACACGATCTGCTTGGCCCTCAACACCGCTTCTGCGTAGGCCTTAGAGCTCTCTGTTCCACAGTCCAAACCCTGCAGAGAACATTACCACCGAAACACAAGATAAAATGTAACAGAGATTTCAACTTGAGTGTGTTCTGTCTGGATGAATGAAGACCATCTGTCAGTGTCAGCAAATCAGATAAATCTTCTTACCATCCATCCAGCAGGGATGCCAGCAGCAACGGTTGCAGTGCCGGTTTGGGCGTTCTCATCAAACTTGTCAGCAGTGACGAAGTCGACGGGCAGCGTGATCTTGACGCCGTTCTTCTCTGCTTTGGCCATCAGCTCCTTGACGATGCCGGCGCCCTCCTCGTCGTACAGGGAGGTACCGATCTGAAAAGAGAGAGGAAAAAACATTTACTACACACAGCATATTTATTGAAGAGGTAGTTTGTGATGCGTTGCACAATGACAAATAACAACAAAAGATATCAGCAGGTTATCTTGTCAGTGTCAAAATTAAGAACATATGTGCAAAAGTTTTCTTTTGAATTGTTTTGTAAATAAACATGTACATCTTGTGGTGGTTGATTCAGGAGTTTCTTTTGATAATTTACCCTAAATTTGAAATTTAGGGTTAGCCCTAACCCTAACCCTAACCCTAGCTGTGAAAAAGCAGACAAACCCACTCAGTGGTTAGTGGTGGTATTTTCTACGAGGCATTTGCTAATTCTAGGTTAAACAAGGCTGTGTACATTCTTTAGTGACATAAAAACGTATCAGTAAAATTTAAACTCTCACAGGAGCCTTCTTTAATTAATAAAAGAAATGTTAGCTTTCAGAAATCTGGACTGTTGAACGTTGGTGGTGTCCAAACAGAGCTCTGGAACCCCTTTGTTTGGTCCGTGTCACAGAAGAGATTCAGAATCGTGCTGATAACATACATTTGACTTCTCACAAAAAGATTTGGATCAACTAGTCTTTCACCGAAATTACAAAATAACACATTTCCACACTGCAGCAGTATCTCACTATGCAGATAAGTTTTTTTAAAACTTGTACAAGTTTAAACATATCAGTCTCTGAGATTTCCACCTCCACCGCAACACAGAGGTGAATGGAATTGAGTCTGTGGTTTTCACAGGATAGAAAGAAAAAATCAGCAGAACCTCTCTAGACTGCTCTTTTAAGGACTTTATTGGGAGTCATTTTTACTACAGAAAAAGTGTATCATCCAGATCCCATTCTAAGCTGCCAAAACTATTTTTATTGCAACCTTGAAAAAGGTTTATATTCATCCATTTTGTCACTTCTATTATTGTTCCTCATTGTACTTTTGTTTGGAAGATAATCATGCTCCAAAAGGGCTGTCCCAATTTTGGGGGATGTAAACTCTTATACCCTCAAGCCTTTATTTATATCGCCACCATTAAAAGTATGTTAATATTATGGACCTCTCATGAGATGTGTCCCTAATAAAGACTGAATTGAATTGAATTGAATTGAATATGTCAAATAACCTGTTAGGTGCTCCTGTTTGCAAACTACCCATGAATGTACCAACGACTATCACTGAATACATTTGACACTAAAGAAAACATAAAATTGTCATAATTCTCAGCCAAGAGGTACAAGGAGTGTTTTTTTTCTATGATATTTTGGTAGATCCATGACCATTTATTTACGTTTGAGAATCAGATCTTCTCAAAAAGTGCAAGACATGCTGAATCTAAAATATTTACCATATCATATCTGTTTGTTCGATTTCACTCAGAGAGTAGAAGAGAGAGTATAATCTTGATGCTTACTGCTACAACTGGGCTCCAGGTGTTTTAAAGAACCTTAATTGTCTCTGTGGAGGTTTGCCACAAACACTGCTGCTGCTTCAACTGCAACGTTAAAAGTATGCCAACTTACCTGTTAGGGATTCCTGTTTAAAAAAGCTACCCATGAATGTACCGTCATCCATCACTAGATTACTTTAATACCTAAAAAAGCTTAAAATTGTGATGATTCTCAGGCAGGTTTTGGAGGTGTAAGGAGTCCCTTACTTCTGTGATTTTTAAATCAGATTTATGGACATTTATTTGTGATAGATTTCAGATATGATGATATTTCCTGGAGAAGGATTGTGATTCTTGATGCTAAAATTAAAAAAAAGTACCGACATTGCCTCTATGAGCTGTTTGTCACAGATACTGCTGCAATTTCAACTGCTGAACATCGTGCCTATCAATAAATAACTTAAAAGATTGGCATGTCCCTTTCACCTCACACAGTATCTTTGTTTGAGAAATGAGGAAAATATGTAGTTTGTGTGAACTGACCCTTTAAACAAAAAAGCTTATCTTCTGTAATCTTCCTGACAGAAGTCAGACTCGGGTGAACAGTCTCTTCTGTCAAACTAACAAAGCAATGACATTTCACAGGTCTGTTTGAACACCACTAACGCTCAACAGCGAGTCCAGCAGCTCGATTACGAGAGCAGGTTGGCTGAGTGATGAAGACATTGAAATTGTGAAACACCTGAAATATAATACAGATTAGTTTTTCTTTGCCTGACATGGCTTCATTCTGAATACCTTTTCAGATGATTCTGTGCCAAAATGTCTAATAAACAATGGCTATTTAGAGGTAAATAGAATAATAATTGTGTTGCCAAAATTCACTCTCTTATTGAACAGTTTTTGGTGTGGACGCAAGTCTAATATCCAAGTCCTGAGGAAAAAATGTGCTCCACTATGTGCACCAGCTGGTCGCTACCTTTGTCTTTCAGCTGTTTGGTGTTAAGCATGTCGTGTACCTGCTGTGGCCTGGAAAACCAAAAAACATAGACCTTTCAAATATACAGAGTCATGAGATCTCATTTTAAAACGTTGATTAAACCACATTGGATAACAAGTTATGGTTCATGTGGATCTGAGAGATATAAAGTGACAGAACATTTAAATCCAGTGTTAAATCAGTGATGCTCGTATTCTCTGTGTCGTCGTCCTCACCTCCATGTTGTTGAGGACTTTGAGGAAGGTGAAAGCCATGCCGCCCCCAATGATCATCTCATTGACCTTATCCAACATGTTGTTGATCAGCTGGATCTTATCTTTCACCTTCGCTCTGAAACACAGACAGAGAGAGGCGAACACATCAGTATAGATAAGGCACACACATATATAGAGAAAAAACAAGACAGATGTACATTCATAACTAAACTGGTTCATAGCTACAACAGAATGTATGACCTGGGATTGTATTTGATTTTGGGTTGGTCAACAGATCAAAACCCAAATATTGAGTTTACTATCATATAAGACAAGAAAAGCAGTCTAGAGCTAGAACTAGTCATTTATTTTATATTAATTTCATGTTGATTAATCAAAGAAATAGACTTTATTTAAACAGCTCTTCCCAAAGCAGTTGGCTAAACCAGGATTGAAAGCGCTCATTTTAAATTAATACAAATATAAAACCCTATTGAGAAATGATTTTAAAGACGTCACCACCAGTCTCAGATCATAATTCTTTGTATAATTGTTTGATTGATTAATTGTTGAAGCTTTATACCATTAAGGCCACAACTGTCACAATGAAAGATAAAACAGTTGCCGAACATCATAACTTTCCACAGTGGTAAAGCTTTGTCTCATAGTATAATAAACTGCTTTTGAACAGTTATCAGAGGTCAAACCCTACATAACAAACTGAACTTCCAGGATCTTTTTAACAGCACCCGATTGGCTCCTGGAGCAACACACCCCCACTACTCCAGCCCCTTTCATCTAAACTCACACTAATGAATTATGTCAGTTTGTAACGACAGTTTGCACACACACACACAATTTCTCTGCTCTTTCACTGCTGTCTAATCATTACACACTAATGGTCGCCATCCCCTGTTTGTGAACCGGAGTAAGGTGATTGGCTACATCGCTCGACGCTGAGCGAAGGTGATGGTTGCACAATGGACTCAGGCTAAAACGGACTCTGACATGAGGCCAAATCCCACATGTGGCCACTGACAGCTCGGTTAAGCGTCTGTTACAGC
>CAEMYA010002118.1:521057-534447 GCA_903131615.1 Diplodus sargus
TGGTGGTAAAATGTTTAACATTTTAGGAGAGGAAACCAGTATGCCTCACTAAATTAATTTCAATCTGTGTAAATTAACTTCACGGACGTGTATTGCAAGTGTATCAATAATCTTATGGCAACGGATAGGATACGATTTATTGCTGTATCGATTTTTTATCCCACCCCTTGTTGCTGCGATAGAAATAGATAAAACAAGATGATAAAACACAAAAACATCTGATAAAACAGGATGCCATTAGCTGAATTCCTTCAGGCAAATCAATCAATTTGAATAAGTACACTGTGACCACTTAAGTCAAAAAACTACAGGCAGGACTAGTTTACGTGATCTCTGTATTTTCAGATGAAACAGTGCTGTCCATCACTGTCCAATAAACACAGTTTGAACGCTTTGACGGGAAAACAAGTTATTGCTGTTATCACTTGACATGACTTTACTTTCAACTACATCAGCCAACCAACCCTAAACGTATTACTGAGGTAATAATTCTGGGAAAGAGCTTTAATAAGTAAAGAAAATATAGTTGTCTATCCAACATGCTTACACTGTGTATGATCTCTCATCTCTGCCCTTTCTCTCTCTGAGCACTAACAGCTGAGCAGTGAGTTTGTTGAAGAGAGCAGTGTACAGTGACACCACAGATTACATAATGAGCTTATAGTCTCTATTCCTGGATAGTCACCTGGGTATTTTGAAAAGAAGCTGCTTTGTGATGATACCTGAACCGCAGGAGAGGGAGAGGACAACACTGACAATAGATTGATTTGAAAATCAAATGGTATCTACAGAAGAAATCGGTTTCATATTGTGCTATAAAGCAGATTTAAATCCCACTCCAACCAGGTACACAATGTAAAACACATTGTAGAGGTAAAATATGAATGTTCCGCTAGGGTTTAATCGCTCCAGTAAAGTTGAGTTCAGTCTAATTTTAGTCCTGCATGTCCAGAATATAAGGCCAAACCAGGCTCAACTTCCAACAAAACGCCAAAGTTCCTGCTAAATGACTGTAATGTAAGTACTGTATTTCCACTGTTTACTTCACAATCATTACTCTAGTTCCTGTTGCATAAACTTTCCAGTGTCACAGTAGTTCTGTGCATTGGGGTTTAGCACCAAAATCTGTTATTTAAACTCCACTTTCCTGGATTGTAAAATAGTTTGGTCCCTGAAGCTATACTTCCCCGCAAATGCAGTTCCTAGCATTGTTTTGACTCAGGTCCGTTTACTGGTTGAAGTTCAAACTTGATGAACTGTGGAAATGACCAGTTCTCACCCTCCGAGGATGGCCAGGAAGGGCCTCTGTGGTTTCTCCAGCGCCATGGCGAAGTAGTCGAGCTCCTTCTTCATCAGGAAACCAGCTGCTTTCTGAGGAAGATTCACTCCCACCATGGAGCTGGGAGAGAGAAGGAGAAAGGACAGAGGAAAGAGGAGCAGAGGAGGAGGATGAAAGAAAATGTAGTCAAAAACCAGCAGACATTTCTGATGTATCGTCACAGATGCTGTCCTCCATTCATCTCCGCTGTATCCAGGCAGCCGACTCACCTGTGGGCTCTGTGAGCCGTGCCAAAGGCATCGTTGACGTAAACGTCTCCGAGTTTGGACAGAGATGCCCTGAAGGAGTCGATCTGCTCCTGGGAGGCCTTAGTCTAAGGGACAGAAAAACACAGGAAAGAGTTTAGAGAAGAGGAGGACCGAGACGAACAGTAATTAATAAGTGATGTGGAGCAAAGACTGTAATCTGTGTTTCCTTATCACGTCTGTCTGCCTCTCACAGGAGATCATTTATTGTTTGAGGAACTTCTGTTAAGCAAATTACAATAATTTGACTCTTTCTTAACGAGGGACTGTCTTTTTTATTACTTTTCATTCCTTCATAAGTCTTCAAAGTGTTCAGTATTTATTAATTAAAATATATTTCCATTTTATTTCAACAGCATTGTTGGGTGAAAATTAGACATCAATAATGTATCTATATGTATCTATTAAGCTGCTGCATCGGTTTTATTACCTTTCTATAAAATCTTTTTAAAAAGCATTCAAAGCATGTTTCATGTATTTTTTTGTCACTAAACTATGGTGTTTCTGCTCCTTTTGGGGGGTGGATACACGATAGCATTTTTTCAGAGCAATGTTAAAGACAAAGATGCAACAAAAGAAGCAGCTTAAAATCTCTGAGGCAACATTTACAGTCATTTGTTCACAGCAACTGTTGTTTAAGTGCTGAGTGGAATTAAAGGAAAATGTCTCCAGCTTCCCACGTCCACTAACTAACTTCCTTTAGGTGCACGTGTTCAAGTATGTGTGTCCTTATGACCAGTCAGTCATTGTGGATCGTGTTCCTGCTGCACTTTAACAGGCGGAGGTCAAGACTGTGTGACTGAAGGGCAGAAAAAGGTTAAGAGAGCTCTTCAGTGTCGCTCAAATGTCAGATGAGCGCTGCGCACTTTCGTTACTGCCACCTACATTTTCCTCAGTCCACAAGAAAGATTATACTGTTATGGAATAATAACTGCTGTGTTAGAAAGGATGCTTGTATTTGTTATGGTGCATTTTATACTTGGGACAAACTTACTAAGTTCTGTTTGACTCAACCAGTGAGACTATTTCAACTCTGTCAGTGAGACGGGTTCGTATAATGAACTAAAAATAGAATTTCCTGTCTGATACAGTAGAGCAGTACAGTAGAAACTAGCCCACCAGGCCACATACCAGTCAGGCCTATTAGGACAGGAAAAGCAACATGTCCAGCCAGGACAACCCGCTGACCTTCAGGATAAATGTCAGCAGGTCAAAGCTGCAGAGTCACTGAAGGACCAACAGTCATACAGTGTCTGAGGAGCTGAGTCTGGATCTGTAGCTATATCAAACCATCTGTAGTAGCATAATGAACAAGAAACTCATAGGCTGAAACTCTTAAGGGTGATTTCAGACACAACCAGTCTCTGCACCACTCCTGACTATGACATCATTAGATGGTGACGCAGCTATTTCAAAGGGATACTGCAGCTGGACTGCATGACTGCGCGTTTTCCTTCAGGTGACCGAGAAAAGGCAGAGTCTGCTGTTCTCTCTCTGACAACCAGAATAGACTGATTTGACACCAAACAGCCTAATCAGAGCCTTGGAACCGTCAAGATGACATCTAAGTAGTTGATCTGTCATGCTTTGGATTGCAGACGGTTTTCAAAACCAGTGTTTACTCAGCCAATCAGATAAAAAGTGGCCCAGTTGAGCAGTATGACCACCAATCACTGACCCAAAACACGGATGACTCAGAGACCAGGACTGGACTGGAAAACCACTGATGAGCTACAGTCCATAATTAAAAAATTGAATAACTTATTGATCTGAGACCGATTAAGTCTAATAATTACATGATAGGAGAACAAATGATTTTTGAATATCACTGGTTCCCTAACATGACTGTTGACTAGAACAGATATACTCTAAATATCATTAACTGTGCCCATCAGACTGCTGGCAGACTCACCTTATTTCCAGAGGCGTCCTTGCCTTTTCCCTCCTCTGCAACATGGAAGCGGAGGTTCTCCAGCAGGATGACGGATCCGGCGGCGGGGTTAGCGCAGGCGGCTTCCACCTCCGCACCCACACAGTCCTTCAGGAAGGTGACATCCCTGCAGAGTCACAGAGGACCAGTGAGGATGCGTGTACAGTGACTTCTTACAGTCTCGACAGAATAAAGTCAATGAGAAGCAACACTGATGGAGACAATCCTGAAATAATTATATCAAGAAACACTGATATGATTCAATACTTTTACATAATAGCAGTAATTTAGGTTGGATTGAACTAGAGAGCCAAATGTTAGCTCGTACAAATACTTACAATTATCTTATCTATAAGGGTTGTTACTTGATCTCTATTCTTTAAGAAGTAACCTGAACGTGTTGAAAGAAGGGAATCCCGCTATTCAGTCCATCAACTCACTTTCCCAGCAGGGTCTTGAGCTCGGCGGCGACGGGCTCCAGGGAGTATTTCTCAGGCACAAAGTTTCCGTCAGGACGGCCCAGATGGCTCATCAGCACGACGGATTTGGCCCCGTTGTCCAGGCAGTGTTTGATGCTGGGAACGGCCGCCTTGACCCTAAAAATGTATTGCAAAAGTAAATCCATCAATCTTTACACCTTTTATTCAACCAACTAAACAGGATGGTTGCTTTGTTTGTGAAAGGACAAAGTTTATTTAATTTAAGATATTAATAGTTTGCTTAATGATTTTAACTTTAAGAACAGAAAAAATGCTTCAGAATTAGACGGCCATTACCTCTGGTTGTTTGTGATATGCTTGTCTTTCATTGGGACGTTGAAGTCAACCCTGAAAGAGAAAAAAAAAACGTTATTATTAGAAAGAAATAGACTAAGAGATGTTTAATGCATTACAGAAGTTTTTCTTCAGCTATAAACACAACATGTAGTCTGACATTATCAATGTACATTTTTTTTCTTTTAGAAAAAAAAAAAGGAGGAAATTACAGCCAGTGTATACTTTTTGCAACTGGACTGTACATTCAGACTGTACATGTGTAGATACACATCCATTTTTGGACAGCTTCCACGATTTCACTCTCTCTCGTTTTACGATAAAAAAAAAAACACCTCAGGAAACCTTCTCATGATGAAAACATTTGACTAAAATGACCACAATATGCTTGGTTCGAATAATGAAGTTTTGCTCCATTCGACTCCTTTAATAAGGATTTGGTCAAGAATTATATTTCTAATTTGGAGGATCTGTACAAAAATTACTGAATAAAAATTTTGAATGACCTTTTCAATGATAAAAATATCCACCACTTCCATCTCTTCCTAACTTGCTGCTGCAGTGCTTTGTTTAACATGTAGGATTATTGGCAGCGATACAATATACAGTCAGACACGTTCAGACACCTCCATTTCACTGGCAGCATCAGTGCCTATGTGCTGCCCCTCCCACTGAGCTGGATGCATACGCAGCCATGCAGCGCTGCACGAGAACATGCTGCGTCCCTCGTACTCCAGGCTGTTACATAACCACCTCCCTACTCTCTGTCTGAGGACCTGATGTACTGAGACCCATGATCAGCGCACGCATGCACACACACACACACACGCACATGCAGCACCCACTGCCATTATAACAGCGATCCATTGTCTGAGCCTGAAACCCCGCTGTCAGCAATTCAGTGGCTCAACAGCTCCAATATACAGAGAATCATCTAACAACTGCAGTAGTTTTCCGCTCTTACGTTGCTCCATCTGTTGCATGCGGATCTGCAAGTCACTGAACAAAATAAACTGGAATGAGGCTTTTCCCAGAGGCAGAGCTGCTCTTTAGGCTCACTGGTTGAATTAAACCTTGATGATTAAAGCTAACTGATCATTTCACATTTTTTTAATTTTAAAAATAAGACAATTAGCCAGGCTACCATGCTGTGAGGAATGATGGATGATTTAACAACCTGAAAATCTAATAACATTTATTGCAGACTCCTTCCCTCCTCCCTCCCTGAACCTCTTTTGCAAACTGCAAAAATTGTTGTCTTCTTCTGAAACTATAAAAAATGTCACCGGTGAAGACATATTTGACCAATCGAGACATCCAGAGTATGACGACAGCACGCTACACTTGTTCTTCTTCTCCTGTGTATTTTTTTGTAGATCAGGCACCAACTTAAAAGGTTCATACCTCCTGAACCTACTTTCAGAGTATGTAGATGTTGCACCTGTTCATATTATTGGCTCTATTTATCAGCTCCAATTTCATTATTGATTAATAGAAATACCACCAATTTATTGTAAATAGTTACAGGCTGGTAGCGTCAGGATTTTAAAACGCTATTTTAAAACGCTATTTTACACTTTTCTTGTCATTTGTCGGAGCTTCTTTGGAAAAAGGTGTTTCTTCGGCTTCAATTTTTTTTGTTTAACTCAACCAATGAAACAGTTTCCGTCTCTAAGATATGGGCCAGGTGGATAGTGAAAACAGTAACTTGTGCTGAAGAAACTGCACATTTAATGGTACTGTGAGCTATATGATAAGAGGAAGAGCAAGCATGTGTGATTGCTCTCTAGAAAGTCAGTTCTTGGCCTCTGCTAGATTTGGTTGCTGATCAGATTTCTGTCAGGCACTGCCGGGTCTCTACAGCAACGTCCTACTTTCCTGCTTTTTCATTCTGGACCAGCAGCTCTCACAATGAGGGGAGTAGCACAAACTTCTGCACCCTGTATGGCTAATGATTCCCCTCCGGTCAGACACTCCTGCACACAATGCAGTCTCTCTGAAGCTAGAATATCATATAAACAAAACACACCACAAGCGATGACAGGCCCAGGGTGTGTGGTGAGGTGACTTATCATCTGACTGTTAGTCTCTACAAAGAGAAAAACTCAATATCGAATGAATGTGACCGTTTTACATTGAGCAGGGTGAGCCGGGGGGCTGCTGCTGCCGGTGAACCTTGTCCTATGCTGCCTGTCATTGCATCACCAGGCTGAGCAAACCAAAAGGGCCCTTTGACATTTTCTACAGAGGGTGTCGGTTTCAGGTGCACTCTCATCAATGACCAGGAGAAATATCCAGTTAGTACAGGAAAACATTGCCTGGCAGTGCTGCATAAAGATGAGTTATGCAGCTTTTTATTCTCAGAAAATGAATTTAGGTTGTTCAGCCAGGCAGCAGGACATCCTTCCATGTAAAGAGATTGTACTGGGATTACATGTGACAGGATTAATTCTATGTGGATGGCACTGCCTTCGAGCAAGGCACTTAATCAGATTGTCAACTAGTGCTGAATCAGTCGATTAACACTAGAGTAATAATTTCCTCTTTTGATGTGCAACCACATTTTTAACTGTTTAGTTAAGCAAGAGAGACTACCACGTTTTGATGTTTACACTTCCTGCAATTGGAAGACTTCATTTTGGGCCAGGTGGATAGTGAATTTGCCCTTAATTTGAAGCTTTTGCACTCAAAATATAATACCTAAATGGTAGACTAGCTTCCTTGTATTATCAAAACAATCTCACACGTATATTGCATTTCATAACAGCATGAAATGTTGAATTATTGCACTGACACTTTTAATGACGCATTTTAATGTTACGGTCTGACTCTGACTACATCTCGGATGCGGTGGGTTGCATCCATGCAGCATCTCCTCTCGGGCACGTAACATGGATGGAAAACGTGACAGCCAACAAATTCACTTCCTGTCCTCTGCCCGTTGGTCTGAACTGACTCCCACACCGCTCACCATCACCTTTACCTCTTCACATCAACTCTGCGGGAGTATAAAGCAGTTTGTGTCCACATGAAGGGTTGGTTTGTAGACCAGAACATCTCCTAAATGTCAGTTAGCTACCTAGCTAACGCCAAATAATCCTATTCACGACAAGCAGCGTTAGCTAGGTAATAAACGCTCACCTCATAATGACCCGCTTCCCCTTGACGTCCACCTTGTCCAGGGTGAGTTTGTTAGACAGAGACATGTTGATTGTTTTGCTGGTTATTGCCTGCACCTTCCTTGCCGGGTCTCCTCCGCTTCCTTCGGCTGTTCAGTTACCGAATGACAGCGGTGACCTTAGCGCGGCGTGAAGGAAGAGTGGCGGGGCGGGACGGAGCACACCCGCTGCTACTGATTGGCTACCACAGGAGGAAAGCTTTGGCAATCGATTGGATATGGCTCCTGTCTGTTCTCTGATGTACACACCTCTCTGATTTCTTCACTCAACTTCAAAGACTGCATTTACTCAAGTAGCCTTCTGTACTCTACTTTAGTACAATCTGAAGATACTTTACTTGAGAGTTTCTATTTACCTCCACTGCAGTTGCAAGGTAAATATACTTTTTTACTCCACTACATTTACTGTATGAATAATATCTATTGTATTTTGATACCTAGTTACTTTGAACATTCAGATTAAGAATACATGAAATAATCAACAAATACATTATACTATTTGATATCCAGGAGAGAATTCACAAACTGCTAGGCAGTATATAAACTAATAAATTAGCTATTATCTATATAAAGCGACATACACATACTATACACATACACACATATACAAATTTTGCATTTAAATGCACAAATAGCCATAATCCAATAGTATAATGATAATTACACATTGTTATAAAATGGGGCATTCTGCAAAATGAGTAATTTTGTGGGCATTTTTCAGTAAAATCTTGAATGAATGACTTTAGCCTCTAAAAAAACTGTGGTATTGATACTTTTACTGAAGGGGCACCATGTGGTTTTGGGCAATAATTAAAGGCTGAATTTTAATATTTACAATGTTAATAGGGTAATAATACAAACTCAGAAGGGCATATTTTTCCCTTAACTGAATAAACAAGCTGTTCTCAGAGGAAAATAAGGTCCCAAGAACAGTGGTATTGATTGTATAAAGCGACTGAACAGGACTGCTGCAAACAACGTCTTGTTATGTTGTTTTACACAATGACAGTGAAGTGCCTATTCTATTGTAGTCAGTCATGACATGAAGATAGTTTGTTTATTTAGTTTGTTTAGGCATTTACTTCTGATTCGAAGAATTTCCCCAAAACTGCATAGTTCACTTTTCAGGGAAAAATCTGAGTACTTCGTCCCCCATGCCTATAGAAAAATAGCAATAACACAGTTTTGACATTCTCAGTATTATGAGAAGTCATAACGTTTTTATATTGAAAATACTTGCACTTCACTTTTTTCAGTTCACATTGTAATTTTTAATCAGATTTATGACAGCTGGAGTCACTGATTAAGATCTTACTTTAAAAAAGTCATCGGCTAATATACTGTAACAAGTAAAGATGACATTAATCAAGTGCTTCCCAAACTACTTGGTTTGTGGCCTTGACAGAATAAGGCTCAGTTGTAGGCCTCCGATTCAGATTGGTTGTTAGCAATTACACTTTAAGACCTCACGTTGCTTTTTTAAATAAAGATTACCTTAAAAAGCTAAAACTACCTAAAATTTCAAAACAAAAACATTACATCTTAAACATCACTATTGTCTTTGTTTTTCATCCATGAATGCGCCATGACCCCTCTGATTCATATGGACCCAAACGTTGGACACCACTGACCTGGCTGTACTTTATTGAAAGTAGTTAATATTAGCTCCAACTAAATTATCTTCAACAATAAAATGGCTCTCATAAACAGATGCATCAGTAACAATAATCTAAATCTAATCTAATAATGGCCATTATAATTTTGTACCAGGTAATTTTTTCCAGACCAAATTCTCTTAACACTTTACAAGCACTCTGTTCAAAGTACTTCTGCACTTTAATTTAGGAATTGAATGCAGAACTGTATTTGTACTTTTAGGTAATTAAAAGATATTATATTCTTTCAGAACTGAACATCAACCAAGGAATACATTGAGTACTGCTTACACACTAATGCATACAAAAGACCCATATGTCATAATCCAAACAATTTAAACTGTTTAAGTGTACACCAACAAAATGGTATAACAATAAGTATTATCAATCACTCAATAAGGGTGGTAAACAGATAAAAACAACTTTTCAGTTTCCATTAACTTGCTGTGATCAATATGTGTATTCATAAATATAATGAGATGTACATTTGTTCATGACTCAATCATATGTCAACTTATGGAACTAGAAACACACTGACAGCTTGAGGGACAGCTGTGGTATTAAATGGTACAGTATGCAGAGAAATTACACAGCTTATAAGAAGAAACAGTGGTCAGTAGAATCACATTTAATTTATTTGAACAAAGTAACATGTTGGAATAAACACAGGTATTCTCTGTCTGAACACGCAGATTATCATTATTCATCTGTACAACCAGAAGGTTTATTAGGTGGGATGCAGTTCTGTCATGGTGGCTTTTCACTCCTCAGACTCAGGCTCTCTCCACTCTTTGGGCATGATCTTCCCAACAGGTGACAAATTCCAGGTGATGCCAGTCTGAGTCAGCACCTGCACAACGACAGAAAACATTTTTTCTATTACATGACTCTGAAACAAGAAAGAAATGATTCAGTGTATAATCCAATGTCCCACCACAGTTAAGCCAAAGACAGTATCTGTATCGAAGTTTGAAACGGAGTGACAGAAAATACATATAAAAAGTTATTTTAAATCAGTCTCAGTTCGCCCCCCAGCGGTTAACAGGTGTGTTGAGGGACAAATGTTTCATACACACTGGTAAATAATGCCTGCCGTGTTATGCAACTGAAAAAAGAATGACAAAAGTAGAAGCACACAGTAAAATCACACAATCACTTTCAGTTGAAGAGCAGAGTTCAAAGCATCATTTCACCATCTTTCTGTAAATGTATTAAAGCCCTCAGTATATCTATTACATTTTATACATTTGTGAACTAGGCTTTGATCAGTGTGCCCAGGAAGAAACTTTTTTACACTTAACTTGACTTGTTAACTGTATTTGTTCGTTCTGGTCATACATAAATGAATGTGATGTGGAAAGCACTACTTACATATGACCACACAGCCACGCAGAAGACAGCTCCACTGACCATCAGACCATTGCCATACTTGGTGTGGAAGTTAGGGTGGGCAGTAGATCCATGCCTGACCTGCCTCCCGGCCTGACCTGGACGGCAACAAAACACAGTCTTCATGGTAATGACTGGCATTTATGTAATGCTTTAATACTAACTTTACTTCTGTTTCACATTGCTGTTTGTGGCATTAAGCAGTACTGCTTATAGAAACAAAATGCAATCTTACTGAAAACAATTAGGCAACTCGTCATTATATGTCACTTAATAGATTAAAATAAAATGATCATTATGACCCCCTTTTTTAATGAACCAACTATGTAAAAGCAACCAACAAATGTTTAAGGCTGGATTAAATGACCTCTTAAACCACCACGTTCAATGGTGTGAAAAACACTGGTGTTTAGATTTGTTCGGGTGTAAATGGATGTTTATGCAAATTATTGCATTACTTGTCACCGAGGGACAGGAGAAATGCCCTATTATTGTTACTGATCAAGTCAGCCCAATAACTGAAATTGTGAATACTTATACTCAAGCGTTGTCTGCAAATAGGACCAAGTAGTTATTGAGTCCACATCTCTAAAATAATGTTTCTGAAACAGTTAGTCAGATGAGGAGCCTGTCCTCATTTGCCCTTACTTAATCAGTAACATTTCACGGGCATAAGATAGACGGTTATACGTAGTCTATTTTAATAAAATCTTTTTAATAATTACCAGATCTTACTAGAACTAGCCGGATAGGAAAAATATACATAGCTTTAATATTAGCTCATCATCATCATCATCATCTTTAGCTAGTTACACAGGTCAGTGACTCGGACAATGTCACCTCGATAAATAATAAAAGGCTACTTTGAGCAGTTGTTCATCTCGAAACTTAGAGCAAAGTAGTTTAACTCACAGAAGATATTTCAGGGCACTTAATGGCTCAAATAAAATAATTTGAGACACAACTCGAGCAGGAGTTGCTAATGTTAGCAGGTTAGCAGTAAGCTATTGATGTTAGCATGCTTACCACGGTCATAGAGCAAAGGCAGGCGGTCAAACGAATAGCTGACTGATATTAACCTAGCTTTTGCCATTAATATATACATATACATATATACAACTCGGAGTATCCTATTTCCTTACCGGTGAGGTTGACTGCAGCTTTAGCGAACCTGAACATGTTGACTAGCCCAGTGCCTTCAGATACCCTTGAAGAACGGAAGTGTTAAATATGGCGGCCGCACGTAGGCATAGCGGAAGTTACGGTTGCCGGTGTGAGCATGCGCACACGTAAACCAGACGTTGAAAAGTGTGAAAATGGGAGAGAAATAGACAGTTTCTGACTTCAGTAACGTGAAACACACACGACTATCACCAGTTATTGTTATTATTACCAATACAACACACAATTATAGCAGTAAGGTTAAAAGCCAATTTAGATTGCCATGTTATTGCCGTGTCAGGATGGCCGAGTGGTCTAAGGCGCCAGACTCAAGGATTATCTCCTTCCGGTAAAACGGGACTTCTGGTCTCCGAATGGAGGCGTGGGTTCGAATCCCACTTCTGACACAAACCTTTTTTTTTCTCCCTTCATCAAAGAGACACTATGTCGTTTTGGAGAAGAAATACCAACTCAGAATTTGAATGTGTCCATGGTGACTCGGTCATGATACAAACTCAGACATATTTATCTCATAAACAAGCTGTTGTCAGAGGACATTAAGGTCCCCAGAACAGTTTCTGAAACTGGAAAGGTGCCAGGGTCAGCTAAAGACAAACAAAGTAAAACAATATGAAATTGTGTCGTCCTTGAAAGTCCGATTGTTAATTAACTTTTTTCAGTCATTTAATGAAATCAAAGAAAGATTTTGTTTAGGCACAACAAACGAGTGAATGAAGATCATTCTCTTCTCATTAAAATGTTTTCCCAAAAGTACATAATGCACTTTCAACAAGTAAAATACAGGCTTCTAAAATGTAGTGGAGTAGAGTTAAGTAGCATTTAAAAAAATGGTAATACTAAAGTACAGTTCCCATACCTTAAACTTATACTTAAGTCAGTACTTGAGTAAATTAACTTAGTTATATTAGTCCAAAAATATCTTTTTCTTCTTATTATAGGAGGTAGTACACTGAAGTCATCCAAATACTAAATCTTACTTAGTGTACTAAATATGTTGCTCTAACTTTTTTCTATCATTTAAATTGTGTTATATTGTTGGTTTTAATCTTTGATGTTTCTTTTTCTATTTTTTTTAAAAAAAAGTCTTCTTATTGTGTCATTACCTTTTATAATGTGATCAACATGTCTTTGACAACCATGAAAAGCACTATATTAATGAATTGTATCATTATGAAGAATAACATCCTATAAGAGTAGGCAAATTATTATTGTTTTTAATTGTTTACATGAATATTAAATCTAGTTATTACAGATAGCTTGAACAGATGCCACTCGACAGACATATTTTATTCTCTTTGTCTGCTGCAATGCTTTAAACACAATAAAGAGGCAAGAAAACTATAAATTAGAGGAACCAAAGATATTGAATAGGATCATTAAGTTAAAAATAGTTCAGGATTGACTGATTTCAGCAGAAATCTCTTCAAGAAAAAAGTTATGTTTGGCTGAATGTATTGTATGTCAGTCCAGTCATAGCAGAATATCGTGTTAATAAGTCTTTATTTTCATCAACATGTCATGTGATTTTGATTAATTTTCAGTTCACAAAACATCTTATAAAATGTATTGACATACACAGACCATCAAGTATTTTTATTTTTTTGTCATTTTCTTTATTAAATCAAAATATCATTTTAAGGATTATAACAGTATTATGAAATTTAGTTTATGTTTGTACAGGCATACAAAGCTTCCCTCA
>CAEMYA010002118.1:534493-584341 GCA_903131615.1 Diplodus sargus
CCATGTCATGAACGGTCGTGAACACTAACAATACAAATGCTTACAGTCCAAATTCTACAGGCATTCTAAAGCAAATAAAATTATCATACCCTCGTAACAGAGACTGCTTTCTATTTTTGCTAAATTTATGCATTGATTCAAGATAAATCGCTTTTAAAATTGGTGTCAATTGGATTTCTTTTACTTCACTTTTCATGATGTCACTGCACCACATTGGACCACTGAGACGTCCTCTGGAGAAACCACAGCGGTCTCTGCTGGATGCAACAACCTGGATTGTCACTGAGAGCTTAACAATGTTACAATGGCAGAAAATCTGACAACGCTGCACAATATCAGATTAGTTGAAGTGTAATCGCTCCTGACAGAAATCATAACAGGAAATCAGATGAGACAGCTCAGATGAGCAGATATATTTGATGGGTTGGAAGATTAAACATCTGTATGTCATCATGCTCTTAGAGTTTAAAGATACCTTACAGAAGTATTTTTCAGCCTTGAACTTATTCTCATCACTGTGTCCATCCTAGCATGGAGTCAAACTGACTTTGCCTTCACCACCATAAGTTGGGGCAAACCTACTGACTCGAAATGAATTCTAAACGCTATTTTAATGAGCCAAACTGAAAGTAAACTCAGGAACCAGTCCCCTGAATTAGCTTCTGTAGCTACGGCACCGAGATCTTTTTTCAGGGAAATCTGTCCAGCGGACTGAACAAGCTTTTAGTCAGACTCAAGTGAAACATATGAGATGATCAACAAAACATGATTGTTGTAAAAAAAAAAAAAAAGTGTTTTGACTCAGTGTGTCCTGAACCTCTTTAACAGAGATGGCAAGTGTAAAGTTAGATGGACTCAATAATTTATAATTATCACATCCCTGGTGAAGTTTACTTTTTTTCAATGCACTAACTTCATTTTAGACAATAAAGTTCATTGTTGGGCTGTAAAATGTCCTGTATCAGATACATATCTTTGCCACGAGTGTTGGATAACCACATTTGAGGGATCACAGAAAGAAATGTGTGTTTGTTGGCAGATATATTGATATCTTTTACTCCCTAATATCTGTATTGGCCCCTATAATTAATCAGTCATGCTCTTGTAATTTGACTTCAAATCTGCCCTCTGCACAAGATCCTCAACATATTTTTCATAATCTTGACTGAAACTACTACCTGAGGTGATTTACTTCAATGCTAGCAGGGCGGAACATCAGGTGAAAGGAATGTGTACAACCTGTGATAGAGCCGCAGCGATATTAACAGAGTATACAAAAGAGCTCGCAGCCACACTGATGTGACATAGCTGATCAACACTGATCTCCTTCTTTAGACTCCTATGGGACACGCAACTGCCACTAGCTTCATGAAACGTTTGAGTTGGCTCGACCCATTTTCAGGCTTACAGTAACTGATCTAAACTCTAACAACACTAGGCAGCTCTCACCACAATGCAGTACATTTTACCATGAATGCCATCCAACCTTCAAACAAGAGCAACAGAGATAAATGGAATTCGGTCGGCGTATAAAATCCAGGATTGTGATGGACCAATAAAATACTAGGATGCCTAACAGGCATCAAAATTACAAACATTAAGGCATCCATCATTTTCCCCTCGTTGGTCACTTTTTGTTCTCTAGTCCGCTTTTTTGTCTTTTCCCTCCTCGTCGTCTGTGTACTCTGTGGGCTCCTCTCCTGGCTTCAGCAGCTTGCCGATGTAGTCGTACTTAACTGTGATGTGGGGAAAAGAAGAGAAGGAGTCAACTATTTACAGCCTCAATGAAAACAAATTCCAGGACAAGAGATTCAGGGACAAGCACGACTCCCACGTCCAGAAGAGTCAAGTCAAGGTCTTTCCAAGGTTTTCTTTTCTGGAATTTGTTCATGCATCATCCTTTCTTATCAAGTTAAATATCTCATCACAAAAATGAGTTGATTATATCTGTTAAATAACACCAAGAGCCTTCCATGAAACCTAATTTGTTGGATTTAGGCCCGGTAATAACTCCGTCATTGATAAATCCAATCATTTTTTAAATTAATGAATGAGACACAAACTGTCTCTAACTTTAAACATGCAACCTGGTATTAAACTGATGCTTCTGTCCAACGAATTTCCATCGAATTTGGCAGGTTTGATAAAATCCAAATCTACATTTCAGCTCTGACAGCATTTCAGGCGATATTTTGTTTTTAACTACAAGAAGTTAAGTACAGAGGTTTGACACCACCACATCTCTACTCACAGGTGAACTGAGTCTCCCACTCAGAGAGGCTCTCCTGCTGCATGGCGTTCAGGTCGGACAGGTCGTCGTGTTCGTCTTTCAGGGCCTCCTTCTCAAGGCAGAATGTAGCCAGACCTCTGGACGCATCTCTGCCTGCAAACACTCCATACGGCCCCTCTGCGGGAAGTTAAAGACACAGAGCACGTGGTGAGGTGGATGCAAAGCAACAACAGCCTTTTCCCCCCCTCTATTCAGATGTTGAGCTCGGCATCCATGTTTCCTAAAAATACAAACCCAGAGAAAGATCTCTGACAGATCAACAACGTAATTTAAAGCCTCTTGATATCCTAGATCTGAACCCAAAATTAATTTATCTGACTTAGAATGGTGTATGTTCAGCCAAATTATGACATATCTTGTCCCAGGACAAACCAACAAAAATTCATCAGTGAGCCACAGGAACTTGACGTGTTATTCTCCACTATGGACCTGGCCTCATTACCCAAACTCGCTGCCTGTGGAGGCATTTTAAATCAGCTAAATTATTTTAATAAAACATGCAGCGTTTTGGGATTTGGGGCTGGGTGTTCAGTGCACTGACAAAGTTTGCATGACAGTGAGCAATCATGTTGGCCAGAGGTTACACGCAACAGAGGTTACAATCTGAGATAAGATTAAAACTGAGAGGTCTAACTCTGCGTCTGTTTCCAGGAAACAGAAATGAGGCATGACAGAGCAGATTCCTGTTTAAGAGAAGAGGAGTTGTCTGAGTTACTGAGTGAACTATGAATAGTTTTTAGATCAATTTGACTTTTTGGTTTAATTCAGTTGTTGCTCGTGTGTTGCCATCCAGTTGTTGCCATGTGTGCTCTTGCTTGTAAGAAATGCAATCCTATCCTGATTCTTTCCGGGTGGGAACTGAGATTCTGCTGAACACTACCTCGAGTCAGAACAACAATTTGGAGACAGCAAAAACCTTGGTTATCATCTTGCTAAAAAAAATATGTACTTTGTATCCTCCACATATTTATCACATTATGAATTTAAAGCCCATGAACGCATCAAAGTTGGACATCTTCCCAACCTGGGGAATGAGACCATCCAAGCAGGGTTATTTAAGAGACTGGACACAAACATTTTTGTTTTTTTTTCTCTTCAGATTGACAGGATTTTGTGCTTCATGCTTGTCTTGTTTCAGTCTGTTTCTGTGATTTAGAGCTGCAAATTAATTAGTCAATCCACAACAAAAAGCTTGGGAACCATTTTGATAACTGATTTACTGTTTCAGTCATTTGTTGAGCAAGAATGTCCAAAAGACAATCATTCCTGCTTCTCAGATCCCAGTGAAAATCCAGTAGATTAAACTGTCTTGAAAATATTTTTTAGTTGCAGGCTGCAGCCCTGATGTAATGTTTGTGTGACATGCAAACTATTTGAAGGATAAGTTCACCAAATAATGATAATTCACCATCATTTGAGCATCATCTATTCAACCACATGCTGATGGAAAGTCAGATGAAGTTTAATAGCCCACAAAACATTTCTGGAGCTTCACAGAAAAACAGAGCTTAAAGATGAGTCAACAATGGCTTAATTTTCTAGTACCCCTTTTCCACTGGTCAGCAATCCCACTTGAACGCGCTAAAATCAGGCGAGGGGATGATTCCCATCATGTAATCTCTGCATTTACAATGAACCCCCACCCCAGAACTGAAGTGCAATAAACCCCCCCCCCGGAATTTGGGATGCATGTATCCAAGGACATTATATTACTGGACACAGTGTTGGAGAGGGAGCCCTGTTCATTCCTATGAAAACTGCTAAGTGGTGTTATGAAGCCAAAAAAAGCTTGATCTCCTGGCTATGAAAATACCTGGATACAAAAAAGTCAGTCAATAAAAATCCCATCCCCAAATCGGCATACTGCATAGTGCACCTTTACCCTAATAACTATTATATATGTATACGTATGTATGTATGTATGTGTGTATGTGTGTGTGTGTGTGTGTGTATGTGTGTGTACGTATTTTGATAAAAAAAAAAAACTGATTCCACTCTGTTAAACCAAATACAGAAATAGAAAAAATGTTTCTTGAATAGAAAAAAAATGGCGGCTGCAAAGTTTTGCTGCGGAGTAACGCAACTTATTTCATAGACGATCTCTGGTTTCAAGGCTACAGCAGCCCCTCTGTTGTGAAATGAGATCTCAGCTAGCTAAAGTGAAGGGGGTGTGGCGTTAGCTTCCAGTTATAAAACTCTGCTTAAACAAACAGCGAACAACGAAATGTTTCTGTTTGTAAAAACACTCGATTCCCGTTACTTCACTAAATTTCCCTGCCAAACATCGGCCACTTCACGGAGGCTGCCGTCGGTGTGGTTACGTCACAACAGGTCGTTCACACCTGGGACAGCTCGTGTAACGTTACCTGGCCCGTAAAACTTCTTCCCCCTGGTCACGTCGAACACTTTTCCGTTAACAGCCATGAGGATCCTCGGATTCTGCAGTCCATCGTAGGGCTTCAGATCTGCGATGGTAAAATCCCTCTTTTTCAGTTTAGGCAGCGGTGTTTCAACCTCGCCCAGATCTGGAGGTTTGTCTCCGCGGAAGATTTTGTACAGGAGGAACAAACAGAGGCTGAGCAGGGTCAGGTTCAGCGGGGAGGTGAAGATCTCCTGGAAAATCCCTCCAGAAGTTAACTCGCTTCCCTCTGCTTCAGCCATGTTGGGTTCTCTCTGTGCCTGTGTGTGTGCGTGTGTGTTTGGAACGGTGTTGGGTGGGACAGACAGTGCTCGTGAGCCAATCACAGTCGCAGCCGAGTGGCGTACAGATGACGTATTTTGGACGCTAGCCCGGAAGTCAGGATCACCCTGGTTCCCTGACAAAAAAGCCTATGGGATTTTTGATTGGATTTGGGATCAATGCCGATAATAAACTCTGTGACAAAAATAAGTTCATGATGTGTACACATTTTTTTCAGCAAGATGAACACCAGCTGTTATGTTTTTCGAGGCGCAAATTAAATCCAAATTAAATGGATGGATGGATGGATACAAATCTTATGTTTGACTGAAATGCATCATCATCACTAAACGCGTTTTACTGCACAGCTACTATACACATTTTCTTTAAATTGATCAAACTACAAGTTATAAAGTTATGATTGTACCACTGCTACTAATTATCAATGATAATGATTATGAACTTTATTTACATAGCACCTTTAAAGACAGAGTTCACAAAGTGCTTTGACAATCCAGCAATGACAGGAAACTCAAGAAGACGATATCACAGAATAAACACTCAACAGTCAATCAGTCAAGTTAAAACAAGAAGGCAGAACTGAAAAAGTAAGAACACTAAAAGTCAATGTGATTAACTACAAGTAAAAAGAATAAAAGCAATAAAACGGGTTAAACAATAGAAAAAGAAAGAGAGGGAAAAAAGTTACAAAAGAACAGAAATAAATAAAAGATTAACATAAAAAACACTTTGATAGTTAGAGTTTGTAACTAAAGTCAGAAACTAGAGACGGGCTAGTGAGTAGATGAGTCTCCATGTTTGATGTGATGCGTTTAATGTCCCCCATAGCTTCTGTAGTTTTATTTAACCACTTGTTAGCAACCGCCGCTTTTAAGACAAGTAAGTGCTTTAGTGGGAATTTTAGTGAAGTATTTTATGTTGTATAACAAAATATGTAAATATCTTAAGCCTGTAGTAATCAAAGACCTTGTTTCAGGCATTTAACCAAAACCCATTCAAAAAACCCAATGACTCTGAGACAAGCGAACCGGATGTACAAATATGCTAAGTGGTTTCTGGGTTTTGGGACTCATGAATACAGCACTGAATTAACAAACAAGATACCAACGATAACAAAGTTTAAAATACACATTGCCAGGGGATCATTGCGCAGAAAGAAAGAAAATAAATCAGTTAATAAAGATATTATATAGGGTAGGCCATGTTTTTTTTTGGCTCCATTTTGAAACTTCAGAAAGGACTGTTTATCATTGGAGATTTTTGATTTATGAATATGTTTTACAAGTAATAGATCCAATTGATGATGTTGTATTAATTTGCGTTTTGAAGAGAAGTAATTTAAGAGGTCAAGCAATACATTGTTATTTATGGGATTTTGTAAATTGACAATCTTTGTATGAAGTATGTTGTTACAATCATTATATTGTTGAATATAAATTCAATAATTTGGATATAATTGATCTAGTTTTGTTCTTCCAAATTACACACGGCTGGATATTTTTAAAGGGGGAAAAACTCTATATTCATGATTTTGAAGTCATCCAATCATGTAAAGATTTCCATAAGTTCTGAACTGCATCACAGGTGTAAAATTGGTGCACTGTTGTTTCTACATTTGTTTTACATAGGTGACAGTTGTCAACCTCTAATTTAAATCTTGTTGAATTAATTCATTTGAAGGATGCATTTTATTTATTATGGTTTTAAAATTGAGAAATGTGTTCTTAAAGCCAAAAATTCAGCTTTTTAAAAAAAATATAATCAATATAAAGGGAAATGGAATTACAGATATCTTGCCAAAAAATGTAAGACTGGGGAGACCATGTCGAAATAAGTCTCACAACTATATCCTTAAGCCAAATGTTTTCAGTTTATAATCATAAAAGACTGAGGAAACAGAAAAACATTCACATTTCTTTATTCAAGAACTTTAAATACATACAAACAATTTATATTCCATTTCTATTCATCTGAAGTTCAAAATTCCAGTCCATTTTCAGCACAGACACACATCAACAAACAAGAATATAAAAACAATTTAGATTCAAGAGGAGTGCTAATTAAAAAGAGTCGATTTGAAATAGTCTATTACTTTTGCCAATTTCTGTTTTTTCAGTTGAGGTCAAAGATGATTTCAAATCTGTAACTTTAAAAGAGTGACAGGGGGCAATATTTCAAGCGATTTCCTTTTGTGGATGGGTTTTTTTGCGAAAATAATACATTATGTATGTACATTTCATCTGGGGAGAAGTTGGACTTGTTGAGAATTGGTCAAATATATTAATATCAATATTTGTTAAGAGTCACATCTTGTTTTGCTGAAAGATATTTATGTAAATCAAGAGAAGGAAGTAGTACGGAAACAATCTGCAAAAACATGTTCAATAGTTAAAAACAAAAAACAAAACAAAAAAACATTCACCGACACATAAAATCAATGTTATTTGTCCCCTACATCCGGTGATTGTCTCGCGTCATTCGGGCACTTCCGTGTTCTGGAAACGGACGCCGACACCTCTTTGGTTCCCACCCAAACAAACAAAGCTCAGATGGAGATTTTCTCCCCTCATTAATACGAGCTGGATTTATTTCCAGAAAACAAAGCTCCCCTCAACTAGAAACGATGTTGGCCGGTTACTTTCTCTTCCTGTAATTTTATCTAGCTAACTGACGGCTGGGCGCTTTATTTCAGGCATTGCGCAACACTGTTAGTAACGTTGCCGCAGCTAGCTGCCACTCAGTATCCAAACAGCAGCCGGTGCTAAGCAAGGCAGGGCAGAGATGACAAGCGCTTTGGCTGAGACACTCTGTACTTTACAACAGGTTCTGTAGGCACGCAGTGACAGCCCAGTTGTGTCACTGCTCGGAGAAGATCAGATGTTGAGAAGTGTTTTTTTAAACGAGCTAGCTACCAGGTGAGTTTTGAGTGTTTTTATGGTGCTTAAGTTAGCTAGGTTAGCTGAGATCTCGAACCCTGATTAGCTCATGAGAGGCTGCTGTTTTAGCTCTGTCATGTTAGTCCCGCTGAAGTAACTGAACGACACATGGCTAATTTTACAGAACGTTTATTTTGTTTGAGGATGTTTTTTTAGATAGAGTACAACAATTCGCGGGGTCAGCAACACTTATTTGTAGCTTCATCCCGTAAAAGTTGAACCTTGAGGTGCGACAAGTTAAACTGAAGTCGAACAGATTTATTATTATTTTTTAAATTCAGTGTAAGCTAATGCCTTCTGCTTTATATTTTAGTCTCCCATTTACAGTATCACCGTCATTATTTTGATCACAGTATTTTAGTAGTCATTATCCAGCAGTGATGGAGTATAAACTAAGTACATTTACTCAAGAAAGGTACTTTACTTGAGTATTTCTATTTTGGAGGCACCTACTTCACTTGTAAAAGGCGCACTGTGTAGTTCTGGGGTATGTATTTTAATCAGAAGCGAAAGATCTTCATTGACTGTTTTTTTAATACCTAAACAAAACAAACAAACTGTCATTCTTTTTATATCTGGCGGACCCTGCCACCGTCCTACCTTCAGCCAGTGTTCTCGATCTTTTTTTCCTCTGAGAACAGCTTGTTTTTTCAGTTTTGAAAGAGATTTGTATTGGGTCTCTATATGTCAACCCTCATTATACAATATAAACATACCTTTAAATATATGTATGCTTAGCTTCGACTTGTGCTTTTGTTTTTGTGCATTTCATATTGGATATGTATAGACCTTTACTCATGTACCATTGGTATGAGTCACTTTTACCAAAGTAAAAAAAACAAAAACAAAAAAGTCATTTACCACAATATATTTACTTTTACTCAAGTATGACTTTGGGTACTTTTAACAACACTGTTATCTAGATGGCAGTGACAGTATTATTTTAGTCATTTAATCAATTAGTAACTAAGTAAGGATTTTATATTCATATCTTCATAGGGAGAATACATTTTTGGTTTTTCTACTGTTGGTTACAATCTAGATATTTAAGACTTCACTGGATGTATTGGGTGATAGTGCCTTTAGTTTTGGCATACTCCTTCGGGGCAGACCTTATTTATATTTTGACAAAAAGATTAAATTGTGGCTTAAGTGTAGAAATACATGAGTTTTCTGTGGACACTACAGATACTACAGATATAGACAAGAGGAAGTAAACCGATTTGTAAGCAATCCCAGAAAAGTTTAGAATGTGGTACGGTCAGGTATATGTTTATTCTATGTCTTTGTCATGTTTTTAATGCATCAAGTTTGACTGTCAGTTTCTCAAAAAGGGGAAATTCTATTTATTAATTCAGTTTTGCACCCTCTCACTTGTTGTGCATCCTGTCATCTTCTTTCCAAACAGCACACTGAGCATCCTTGTAAATTAATCCCCCCACCTCCTGTTTGCTCTGCTGCGGTCTCTTCCTGGGCTCCTCCAAACCCACTTACTATGAGTGCAATGCGTGTGGATGCCAAAGTGGTGATGCTGGGAAAGGAGAGTGTGGGGAAGACCAGCCTGGTGGAGAGATACGTTCATCATCGCTTCTTGGTGGGCCCGTACCAGAATGTGAGTGTCATCTGGTTGGCTTTTGATTTCCATATCAGCCCATTGCTGATTTCCTCCCCGCCTGCCGCCTGAATGAAAGGCTTTATTTATATATTTAGCCGCGGGGAGGCTATGCTAATAAGGCTTGACTCTGTGCTCATGTTAAAGCATAAAAGCACTGATAGAAACACGGAATGCAGTGATGTTTCGGTATGTTTCTTTAAGCAGATGCTGCATTAGACAAGCATTTTTGTTAAAATCGTACATATTAACATTGAAGCTTGACAGTTACATGAAGTAAGTATGAATAGAGTTCAGCTTTGGAGCAATGTGTTTTGTTCCCTGTGATTTTAATACTTCAACCAAAGAAAACTGGATGATGTGTTGGAATACATTTGTTGCTTTTGTGTGCAATATCAGTTGCAGTTCAGGATTTCAGCAGAAGCTCCATGTTAGCGTAGGACAACATAAAGGAACAATATTCAGACTGAAATTGTCCAGTCTACAGGGACCGATGCCTTCCTGTGCTTGTTTTCTCTTCCTCACAGACTATCGGTGCTGCTTTTGTTGCCAAACCAATCCAGGTGGGAGAGAAGGTGATTACCCTAGGAATATGGGTGAGTTAGCTATGAATGTGTGTGCAATAGAGAGATCTGAAAATGTGCCTCAATAGCAGCCTGATATCCAGTCACATCACATCAGCTCCTGCAATCCACATCTACACACCTTTTTAAAAGCAGCAAACAGTTGAATGAGCCGACGGCAGAGTGCAGGGTGGTTTATCTGGAAGAAACTCTTCTTCTCCAGGAAGCAAAAATCTACCCAAAGATTAATATACAGCAGTATAATGAAGGTTTAGGAGACACAAATAGAAGATAAACAATGACTGTAAATTTGAGTAAACTATGAAGCAGTGTGCCAGTCTACTTTCACTGTTGATGAACCAAAGTTTCTCTTTCCTATGTCTCTCCCAGGACACAGCTGGATCAGAGCGCTACGAAGCGATGAGCCGAATCTACTACAGAGGAGCCCGGGCAGCCATCGTCTGCTACGGTATATCTACGTTGTTCCTTATCATCTTGTCAGAGAGCTTTGGGGTGTTGTGACTCAACCCTTAGCAGCCATATTGGGTGAACAGCTGGATGATTTATTGTTGATTTTGCACATCATACTGCAATTTGAATTTGCAAGCTTAAAATAGCAGACTTGTTTACATTTGTTTGTTTTCACTGTTCTTTAAACCATATGTTGCGTTTGGGTTCTGCTGCTGCTGTGAATTTCATCCTGTGATGAATAACTTTAGATTAAGAACTTTACCTCATACAGAACTGAATGCACAAGTGCAAAGGTTGCTTTTTGTGCTGTTTTCAACAGGGAGCTGAACACTGTGCCACTGATCTGCATCAGTGAATTTGTTTAATAGATGCTGTCAACTTGTTAGTGAGCTACCATCAGTGTCCGGTTTTGGCTTACAGTGATATTTTAGCTGACTTTTCTCAAGCTTGCAGAGAATCTGGACTCTGCTCAGTCTAAGCAGTTTAAACGTCTTCTCTGGCCTTTCATGCCAACAAAGCCACTGCAGATACCAGGTTTTTCTTTAGCAGCACTTTGGCATGAGAGGATCATAACCAAGTAAATGACTTTTCCCAAAACTGCCGGTTCTAGTTAGTACTCAGTGGACTTTAGATTCCATCCTTAAGATTCTGGGAGTTTTTTTATTATCTGCTTTTCCAACTTTATTTCCACAGATAAGTTGATAATATTTGTCCAAAACAATGTGAAATTGGATATTTTTAATAGGAAAGTGTAAAAGCCCTTTTAATAGGAGGATCCCAAAATCCCTCTAGAATTCAGAACATGGACCTAAGATATAATGTACGAGGTATTTTATTCGTCATTATACAACACAGGGTTGTATAAAAATATTGTAAATAAAGATGCTGTGGGCTCTGATGGTCTCAACGTGCACTACTCTTAATTCAAAACTCTTGCTTTGTTCTCCAATGATGATCACAGTATTTCGACCGTATGCAGTATGTGTTTCAGCAACAAAACCGCAAAAAAAATCACAATTGTAAAACACAATGGGGAACACACAGGCTACAGGTTGAAATGTAACTCAATATTTGGCTTGCAGTGGCTACATGGAGACCTGAAGAACTGTGATTGGGTACTTTGGCTGCTAGTTTTTAAGTGATGCTGGTAGAAATTGCTGATGGTGAAGACAAATTGAAGCAGGTTGCCCCTTTCCAGTAACAGTCATCTGGCAAAACCATCTCCACTGTAAACACAAGAATGTAAACATGACCAGGCGAACCCTCCCCTGCCCTCTATCACAATGTCAACAAAAGAATGTAAACACAGTTACTGTGGGGAATACAATGAAATCACGCATGATACATTATATAACTCCAGGACAGTTTACTGTGAGAAAGTAATCTTGGTTTTTAAATAAATCTACAATAATTTACTGAATTCTTCCACAGATGTCAAAACAGCAGCTGTTCAAGGTTTTCAATCAAAAACAATCACAGTATGATTGGACTGAGAGTTTCTCAATAACTTTTGAACATGGAGCACTATCTGCCCACAGTGAACAGATCTGAGAAATGATCCTCGGACATGTTAAGGCTTGCTATGTGCAGACTTTTCTGAATGGTTCTCACGTCTCTGTTTCTTTGTTCCACATTGGGGAAATTTGTCTCTGAGGAAATAGCTGATGGCATTTCCCAGTGGATTACTCACACTGCTGTCATGTTTTATTCAAGTCAGCAGGGCCATTTTCTTTTTATTTTCTTCCATCTTGATTGTTTGTTTTCCTGCACATAGCAGTGATTTGATGGGTTATTTGTGAAAAATTACGGAGATGGTAAGAGCTGATAGTTGTTTCAGATGTCTGTTTTACTCTTGTGCTATGAATGCATGGTTGTGTTTATGAATATATCCAAAGGAGAATATGGAAATTGTTTGTTTGTGGAATACTAAATATCTGTATACACACAGTGACTAAAAGTGTTTGTTTTTATCATTTTTGTCTTTCAGATCTGACAGACAGCAGCAGCTTCCAGCGAGCCCGTTTCTGGGTGAAGGAGCTGCAGAACTGCGAAGAAGTAAGAGAATTGTTCTAATTAATGTCAATACTCTCATTATGTAGCTTCTCCCCAATTAAAGGTGCAATATGTAGGAATTGTTGTTCATAAGAATAAAAAAATAACTGAAATTATTAGTTTATTCGAAATTATTATTATTATTATTAGGAGCAATAAAAGTGAGTGATAAGATCTCTTTATTTCATGCAGCAAAACTGTTGGTAATTTACACATGACAGGGTTTGAATACCAATTACCATTGGATATCTAAGTTTTGGTAGAGATATATAAAGGTTATTTTGGTGTTTTATTATTTTTACCAGAATAAGCCAGACTAAACTAAATGTTAAATGTTGTCTAAACACAACTTAATGCAAGATTAGCAATTATTATAATTATATTATCATTATGCAAGAAATAATAACAATATAATAATAACTTGAACACATCGGATCAATAATTGAGGAAACAAGCTGATGAATATGATTAGCCATTGGACTCCAGCAGACACATTTCAGTCGATACCCAAAAATAGTATTGAGGCTCCACACTCGGCCCAACAGGATATGACAAGTTTGTTTTTTAATACTTAACATGGATGACTGTGCTCGTAGATGACTGTTCTAACAAAAATAATGGATAGTTTATATGATGCATTTGTTAACATTTAGTCTAATTGCATGCATTGTATAGCAGTAGATCTAAGTGGACTCAGTGAGCTAGTTGAAATAAAAAAATTCAAAGTTATATGTTGAACTTGTGTTTGATTTTGTTTTTGTGTGTCTGTGTCGTGTATCCAGCACTGTAAGATCTACCTGTGTGGCACCAAGAACGACCTGGTTGAAGCTGATCGGAGTGTGCGCCAAATCGACTACCACGACGCTCAGGACTTTGCTGAAGGTAATATGTCAGTCTCACTGATGTAAATCGGCTTTTCCGTTACTGTTCATGGCTGGTATGTGTGCATGTAAATATAATAACTCCCTTGTAATATACTGATGTGCTACAGAGGCTTGTTTGATGGAAAAAGTCAGCTGTTACTAATGTCCAGCGTCAGATGCACACTGCGCTGTACATTAGTACACTGTCATGCAGACTTCATTAAGATGTCTGCATTATCACAGGATTGTTTTCTTTGTCCAGCAGAAGGCTGACGATGCTTCAACAGATTGATGTGGTCAGAAATCTGTTTAATGATAAATGCTTTTATTTTTAATGATTTGAGACAGTTTTTTATTAGTTTGACTAATTATATGTCTTGCTTTATTAAGTTTACTTTCATAGCAATTAAATGTTACATTTGAGAAGCTGAATTTTATGGCATGTTTGCTTTAAAAGTTGTGTAAACAAATCAATCATCAAGACAGTTGCATTTTATTTTTCAGTCGATCAACTAGTCGATTGATAGACTTGTTGTTTCAGCTCTAAACTCTAATATTGTTCCTTTTTACACTCACATAGTGGATAAACAGGGTCTATAGTGGGCAAATCAGGCGAGTGTAGTTGTTTGTTGCTAGTGCTACAGGTTGTGGTGTGATGGGAGTCAGCTGATGGTCATCTGCGGGTCCAGTGCTGTGTTTTGATGTGAGACAGTTCACTGACAGCACATGTCACCTCATCAACCAGGAATTTGTCTGACAAGATGGTTAAACTACAACTGATAACAGAGCTGAGTGTCACTTTCTCTTACTGTGTGTATATGCGTGATGCTTTCAGGTATTGTTGGGCTGTGTTTTGAATCATCCCTTCATTTTGTGCCACTAATCTGCTTCCAGGTTTTCTTAATTTAATCGATTAAATTAATTATATTTTGACAAATAATTATTTGACACTGCTGGGATGTAGTTAAGAAAGGCAGAAGCACCCTGACTGGTTTTCCATCATGAAACAAGCATAAAATTGCATTCTGTGTCACACTGAGAAGGGCTTAAGAAGTTAAGAACTTGTAGAAACCCTATTTAAAAAAAAGTTTAAGGCTTTTCATTGGTTTTATTTGCAAAATTGAGCTGTGTTAATCCTTCTACCTGGACAAAAAAGTTAAAGGATTAACATGGACATTTCTGAGATTCTGTTTCTGCCCATTCTGTGGATAATTAAATCAACAAAGTTTTTGTTAGCATCTTTAAAAAAACTTAACAAACAGCTGACCTCATCTGACCCATCACTCCCTGTGCGTGATTTGCGAGAATTGCAACACGGACCGAACTTATCGTGTCTTTCCTTGCCTCCTCCTGACTGACATTTAACCTGTTTTGGTTTGCTTCACAGAGATTGGTGCACAGCATTTTGAGACCTCCAGTAAAACAGGAAATAATGTGGGTGAGTCACACCTTCAGTCATCTGCAGAACATATTTAACCCGGGTGGTTAACTGCAATAACAGCTGCACAGCTGTATTCATTCATGGGCTGCCAAAAGAGGAAGTGTTTTTACCTCGGGATACTGATAATGAAAATCTGGATGGATTTAGATGATTTAATACATTTAATAAATATAATTGATTACTGAAAATAAAACGTTTCAGTAGAAGAGAACAATGGAATCCAGCATAGCAGATACAGTCAGTTCTTCAGGAAAGAAACTGATCAATGAAAATATGCACAAAACTTTACCTGAAACAATAAAATCTGTAACAATAATGAACTACGTTGAAGTGGAAAGTCTATATTAAGCAGGTTTACCTCGTGTAAATTCAGCTCAGTGTGAACCAGAGGCTTGTCATTCAAATACAGCCAGGTTCGAACTTGTTGCCAACTCCATGGATTACCTTCTTCACTGTAATCAGCAGGAGGCAAGTAAGAAACAGGAGCTTTGCTTGAATTTTCACGAGTATTTAGACAAGAAGCCTAAACTGTACACAGACTGCACTGCTACGTTCACGTCTACAACGTTACTGCTACCTTCATACTTGTTGTTACAAAGACCCACACTCTTTTACTCTCTTCCTCACTCTACTGCACACTCACCAATGTTACACACACAACCTACCTATTGAGTTATTCCTGAAAGAAATACCCACTTCAGTAACACATTTTAGTAAAAAAAACATTTTAAAATTCCCTGATCGTGAGGCCCGGCAGGGAGTCATCTTTCGCCTGTTGAGCTGCCAGTCTTGCAATACACAGGTGGAAATCCTGTGACCCTTGAATGATTGTGAAAAAGGAAACTGGGCAAAAATGTAAGACATATGTCAAGTTGAGACATAGACGACTTTGACCTCTTCTAGAAAAGACGGGAAGTCAAACCGAGATGCAGACGGCGATTGCAGAAACATCTGTCCTCCCTCAAAGCCCATGATGTGCTCATAACTAGAACAGACAATTGAATAAAGTAAATTAAGAACAATGTGTTATTATAACCTCAGTGTGAACTCTTCAACCAGGCAAGTCATTAGACTTTGACCTTATTTAAGCACAACAGGATCCAATCAGCAGGGGCTTGTAATCATAGCACTCACAGCCCTTGCTCAGAGGTTACCAATGTGTATTTTTACCTACTGAGAGTCTGCCACTCATTTCGCTTTTCTTTAGAGAGCATCTTCTTCTGATTGTCTCCAGTCGGCATAACTTACACCCTGTCATAGCCTTGATGAGTACATTTCAAGCTTCAATAGCCGTTGCATAGTTGGAGCGTGTTGTGAACCAGGTATTTTCCTGTATGAATGAACTGATGAAAACTGACAGGCTTCCTCCTTTCTCTCAACAGATGAGTTGTTCCAGAAAATTGCTGAGGATTACAACAGCACTGCCTTCCAATATATGACAGGTAAATGAAATGTTGTCAAGTGTGTAGAACATTTACCTCCTGAACTGATCCCAAAGCTGCCGAATTTATTATAAAGTCTCTTTCTATGTTTCAGCAGAAGAAACAGGTGTCGACTTGGGCCAGAAGAAAGACTCATACTTCTACTCCTGTTGCCATAACAACTGATGTCGAGCATGAGGAAGAGAAATGGACGCGGTCACCTTCCCTCTGCTGGAGTAAAACTTGGATATGCTGGATGTGTGTCAGATAACTCAGCTGGGATCCTAAAAAAGAAATCAGGCAGAACTACTTATACCTTGTTGGATATGTTTATTTCTTTTGTGCCATAAGACTGCAACGAAGAGGATCTACTTCTGCTGTTACTGGGTGAAGAGGGATTTACAATCCAACGCTCGCACTTTTCACCCAGTTATATCCTGTGTTTTATTCTCTTATGAGCTGGTCCCTGTTCCTCTGGACCATGGAAGTAAACATATCTGTAAACAATGTGGTGTCAAACAATCTGAAGCCGTGCTGTGGTTAGAAGACGACCTTTGTTGCTGAGAAGGATCCTACTGAACACGGACTGGCCGACAAAACTTGATTGAGGCACTTTTTTGTTGTTGCAACTGCAGTGCTTCAGGAGGGTGAATGGTTTGTTTACAGAAGTTCATTTTTGTTTACCTCCAACTCTATTTAACCTTGTTGTGGAAACCCGCCTGTCAGTCCTGCGCGTCCTCCATGAAGCCTACACGAATGGAGCAACACCTAATTGGGTGTGATCTGTCAAACAAAACGCTCCTGTGTTCCCTGTCGTACTAAATTGAAATGAATTCTTGTTAAAAAGAACCATGAACTAAATGATACCAATGATCTTTTAAAGGCCTTATACCCGCAGTAGAAGTAGCAGGACTGTGTGTCTCTTTAGTGTTTACCGAGACTTACTACGACTTTTGCGAAGTGACAGCCATGGATGTATTAACAGAGCTGGATACTGCACCACCACGTTTTCCCCCAGTGGCCACTCCTGGTACTGCAACAAGCATTTCCCCAAAGACCACAATATTTAAAAGACTTGTCTCTGAAACTGTTACGTGACACCTTTAATAGTTATAACTATATAAAGAATTTTAAATAAATGCAGGTTTTAGATTTTTAAAACCTTCCCAAAGTCAAGAAAAGCAATCCCTATGTCTGTTAAGCCATGCTGATGTAAAGTCTATGAGCTAAGTGGAAACACGTGAACGGGGCCAGCAGGAAAAACACTAATAAGCGTGGGCAGTGGGCAACACAACACGGAAGGAACCCAGAGGCTGGATATAGAGGTGAAGTCCCGTTCCTTCCGATGGACAACCATAGCACATATTCACATGGCAGCCATTTTCCTCAGGGTGGGAAGCTTAAATGTCCTACTGTTGCGTTTCAGGTTGGAAGTCGTTTAAACGGACGAAATCTGAGAAATTGTTATTATTTAACCATCTCTTGATTGACCAGCAAATTCAAAGACAATGGATACTGAACATTCAGAGGGATATCGGGTTATATTTCAAGGTAGAACAACATATTTGATCCCATTAACGTCCGTTGGGTAACCGCTAACGTAAGCATTCAACCACTTCCTGGCTAACATTAGTGTTTGATAATGTTGGATGATATGACATGGAACCCGTTAATTAACATTCAAATGTCAATGCACACCTTGTACTCATTTATTTAATGTTAGCCAGCTTATGCTCACGATAACTAATTTCTTATCAAATATGTTGTTTTACCTTGATATACGGGCCACAGATCCCCCAGAATTTCCCCCTTTCTATTGTCTTAACGGTTGCTGATTAATGGGGGAACTGTAAAATAATAACAATTTGTCAGACTCTCTGCATACGACATCATCCTTTTGATTTGATTATTTGAACTTCCCACCCTGAGCATGACGTCTTAGGAAAGTGGCTGCCATGTGAATATGGTCTACAGGGCACAGCCGTGTTATCTCTATTTTTGAGGTTTGCATTCAAATGAAAATGCCAGCCTTACTAGAACCCAGTATCCAGTTCTTATATTACATCCATAGTGACGGGAAGTACATATATATCACAGACGCTATCTTTTGCTGCATAAGCTATGTTTCTGTCGAAAGAGAATAAAATAAGCTGATTTAAAGGTGGCGGTTATCAAAATGCCAAAATGTGTGTAATTAAATTTCATGACCTCGGGTGACTGAATGCCATTTTCTAAATTTTGACTCTAAATTTTCTATTTTGTAGTTACAAATGCAAAGTACACAAATAGAAATACGACTGTTTAATTTTCTTTTAATCTTCACTATAGCAGTTCTTTGAAGACGAACTTCGAAGACACAGAAAGACAATAGAAGAGCAAAGTTCCCCTGCATCATGTTGAGAAACTACAGATTTCACCAACACTGAAAAAAATGTGGTGAATGTTGTAACATGGTACAAACTGTCATCTCTGGTTCTCAGAATAATATTTGCATCTGTATTTAACTGGAAGACTCGAGTCACTAATTTATTGCCTTTAAGTTGTGCTGCCAAGAAGACCTGGGGAAAATAAAATGGATACAATCTCAGTTTCCTCCATGTTGCTGCTTCTACGTGTTGATGTTCCATATGTTGATATTTTGATGCACAACATTTTTTATTGAGGGCTGTTTAAAGACAGACTTGTGTAAAGTACAAATATGTTATGTAAAATTAAAAGAATGTTTCAAAGCTCTGACAGGCCTGAACTTGTATAGTGTTTTGTTTTTGTTTTTTTCCCTTGTGTATAATATCTGAGCTTTTTTTTGCATTTGAGTGAAATAACTGGCAATATAAATAAAATTGTAAAGTGTATTGTAAATCATCACAAATCTTAACTGAATTTGTGGCCATATTTAAAAACGTCTACATATCTTTTTTCTTGTACTTGCGGCCGACTTTTACTGGTTTCAAGTTTCTCATCTTAATAGTTCCAATTCTTGCCATCTGCCCCCACCTTGAAAGCAATCTTGAAATTAGAGCTAGTGTCTGTTAAAATAACTTGAAACCAGCAAAACTGTCACTTTAAGTGACCATCTGTGTTTCACAGTGGAATCCTCTGTGCTTTATATTGTAAACCACTTTCAAGATAACACCTGTTTAACAGACTTCCTTCATTTCTGGCCTTGGTGTTTATTTATTGACAGTGAACATGATGAGCTATGCCACTGGAAAATCACTACATATGACATAAAATCAACAAACATTTGATATATTACAGGGTATCTGCATGTCCTGTGATGTCAACATTGCATTCAGATCACTCAAATATCCTCTAAGTACTTTCTCTTGCCTCCTACATTAGTACAAAAAAAGCACATATTTATGGGGGGTTAGGTGCAGAAGTGTATTGCTGTCACACCAGTAAAAGAAAAATAGATCACTATCATGTGATAACATGAAAATGTTAGTGTTCGTTTTTGTGATATACAAACTTATCAAGGGACAACAAACTTGTTTTGTTATAGTATAATATTTATATTGTTTTAACATGAAAAAAAACTTGATATAACAATACAATTTTAACGAATCATTTGTTCTATTTGTGGTGTGGCAGCAGTATGTTTCCTCAGCTAGGAAACATCACTACCCTGTAAACTAAAAATGGGAGTGTTACAACAATTCATTTTGACTTACTGGAGGCTTTTTTCATAAAGCTTCAGTCAAACCATAAGACCTTTAACAAACATTATAACTACTCATAGCTACAGTCTTTTAATCAATTTAAGCAAAAACTTTTATGAACTTTGATAAATGTTTTAATTGGCTAATCTATCTGTCGAGTTAACAAACTTGTTAGAATGTTACACAATGATTGTTAGAAATGGCTGGGAAGGAATGAGAACAATGTGAGATGAATGTCAATGAATTCATGTACTGATGTACTTAACAGTGAATAATAAAATCATTGTAGCCATACTCTCCCTACAACTTTTCCGTCTGTGGTATGACCAGGAAGAGGGTCATACCACATACCACATATCAGCTAGTTAAACACATCAGAAATCTTGTATTAACAGTAACAAACTATAAATCTCAAAAGTTAAAATATTCTTTGGAAACTTTAGTAGAAATAGAAAAATATAGGCAGTTTTTACTTTTGACAAGCTAAAGTGGTAAATGAATATACTGATCCGTTTTTTAAAATGTATTTTGATGTAGAAAACCTTTTTTCCTCACCGTCTTCGGCTGTTGCAATTGCAAAAAAATCCATCAGGTCACTAACAACTAATGAAAAGTGAAGAAAAACATTCTTAGTGTTGGTACAATGTGAAGAACCGATCACCACACAAGCCAATTTACGCCGGATACTTCACCTCATTAACTACAATCTTTACAGGTATTATTGTGTGCTTTGTATTTCTGTATTTACAACCTTCCTCTGGGAATGTATTGCTTCATGTTTAGTTCACTCCCGCGGTCTGCTTGTTTTTTTTGTGCTCGAGTTGAACAATTTCTCTGTATGTGTGTTAGCTTTGTGTCACTTAATATAAATCTATACACACACAGTGGCATCTTCACCTCACCTGTAAGTTTCTGAGTCTGAGGTGTTTGACGTTGTGTGGCTGATTTGACTTTCTCTCTGGACTGCGCTCCATTTACATTATCCACACTTCTCTGTTGATTTTGTGGCTTCTTTGCTTTTTTCTTTCTCATGGCTGAATCTAAAAGGCTTCGTACTGTCTATGGCTTAAGCTGTGAAACGTGAAAAAATAAAGTTTACCACAGCATCTCAACATTTTGTTGCCGTTTCATTGTCAGCTGTCAGGGATTTGTTCTTATCTATTCTATTAACATCTCACATCTCAGATTAGTTCAGCAATTTAATGCAATTAGCCTTGTAGGCTTTATTTATGTACTGTATGTAATTATATATATGAGGTACTTAACTTGATTCTTCCTTTCAATTTTGAATATTTGAAAATATTTCTATTTGTGGCATTAATTCCCCTGTACTAAGCTAGCTAGCTATGTTTTTTGGCTCTCCTCTCTGACACTGTGCTCACACAGCCCACCAGCTCCTGTTTTCCTTTTTACTGCACTAATTTTATCTCACAGCTGTAGTTACCTCGTTACTTCATAGCGTTTACGTTACCCTACTGGAATAAACCAGAAAGACCAGCATATTTTGTGTTTTGGTGCTGGTCTAACGTGTTATGCTGTTTTTTCCAGCAGGTTAGGAGGCTACTACTTAATTCTTACAAATAACTTATAACACCGTTCTTTATAAAAAAAAATCTGTTCCAAATATTTATCTAATCTTGTCGCTTGGATAAAAAATAAAAAAAATGTTTGGTTAGGGTTAATGACCACATTTGCTGTGAATTAGCATTTTGCATGCTTGCTGTCTTCTCTGTCAGTGTTCTATGATTAAAAGGCATTCACAGGACAATAAAATGTGAACATCAACCAAGAAAACAATGGCTTTGTTAACATTCAGCAAACCCATGTCTCGCAGCTACAACGTTAATTCACTAGCTAGTTACTAGTAAGAAAAACAGGAGTTTGAGAATTGACAAGCAGTAACATTAGCTATGTCCGTTCTGTTAGCTTCTACAACTTGATGCAGAAATGTGTTTCTGGATTTTACTCTACACAATTGTTTGGTTAGCATTCAATTCAAATTGCACGAATTAGCATGTAGAATGTCAGTATCTTCTCTGTCAGTGTTGAGCTGAGCTAAAAGAGTATTTACTAGCTGACATACAGGACAGTAAAATGCAAACATCAGCCAATAAAATTATGGCTTTGTTGGCATATTTCTACCACAAATCTCCCAGCTATAGCTAGTGGCCTCATTGCTTAGGATTTCAGTGGATAAAAACAAGTTTTTTAAGAATTGTCAAACTCCTAATGTTAGCTAGCCTCTGTTCAGTGAGCTTTGAGAACTTATCACTGTTTTCTTTGCAGCGAAATGGATGGACCAAGAAATGAAATAAAGAATGAGGCCGGCACAAAGCTTATTTCATAACTTCTTTTTCTTATATATTTATATAGCAGTTGTTTTATGGTCAATGGATGAGATCTAACAGGTCATAATTACACTGGAATGAAACATTGCTTGTTGGGCAACTGTAAAAAGGCATTAGTAGGGACACTTGGCTCTCACAGGTGCCAAACCATTCCTTAAAAATATCTCCAAAGAAATACACTCTAAGGCATTGGCAGATAACACACGGACGATATAAAGCTTGAAGACAAAGCAAAACAAGAAGAACACATACTGCAAGTGCAAGCATCATGACAGGAGTCCGTCGTTTCAATAGTCTCGCATCCTATCGAAGTTTTTTGTTTGAGTCAAGATGAAGAGGGAATCTCCCTCGTCATTATTTGTGCGTCACAGAACTGTATATAAATAATAACTACAGAGCACAGAATACACACTGGAACAAACTTAGTGCCATCTCTGCATTCAGACCTCCATCGATCACGAGGCCAAGACTGACTTTCTCTTTTGCCCAGTGTTAGATGGAGGAAATAAGCTTTAGGAGTGTCAAACCCGCAGTCCAACCCGTCTCCTTTTTACGAGACAGCTTTAGTGTCAGCTTTAGTGAATCCTGGTCGGTCTCATTCCTTCTCTTTTTGGCATGAAATGGTAGAATCTAGAGCAAGTTTTTTTCTTGATACTGGCAGCTTAAATCCCAAACTATCTGAATCTTCTTATAAACAAAACTTAACTCTTTTCGACTGCATCATACCTCAACAGTCTTGACCAGTTGCAGTGACAGTTTTCTCCCATGTTGTGTGAACTCATCGTAAGGCTACACCAGGCAGCCAATCCTCTGACACATTGACATTTTCGCAGATGATCTGATCATGAAGCACTCGACTGTTGAAGCACCATCTAGGAGTCGAGAGGAACCGGAGAGTACATGGAAGCGAGGACCTTTGTGTCCAGTAAAATCCCAATTTATAGAACTCATTCAATCAAAAAATGTAACCAACTAAAACTGGTATCTTCACGGAAAAATTAATGTCTTTGTGGCGCTTGTGTACAAGAGCCATCACGAACTTCATTGATGCAAGCATGGCCACCATTTGATTGAAATGTGACCAAATCGAACCCACTTTTCATCCGACCTTGACAGGAAGCTTGACGGGAACATACAACAACCATCTCCAACTACTGACATACACAACACCTTAAATACGACTGAAAAGGAACCAGAAGGTGAAATCGGTCAAAATGTGCGAAAACAAGTATATCGTAGTGAAATACGTTTAATACAAAACCCAAGTTCTATGTAGCAAGTCTTTGCTTTTGATTTTACGTGTCTTGATCTCTCATATCAAGGTGCAGTCAGCACCAGCATGTGCAAAGTCACTGTTTTCTCCAGCAAGTATGTACCAAAGTCCAAGAAAACGGAGCGATGGCTGGGACAAAACTAAATAAATACTAAATAAATAATATCTATGTATATATGACTCTATACAGTAGTAATATTTATTTATTAATTTATGAAGTTCATTTATTTATGTGTTGATTTAGTTTTGTCCTAAATGTTCCTCCGTGAATCCAGCTGCCTGTTGGATTCAAACAGTGACAGACTGGGCTACTTGTGTAATGTGATCAGTTCATTTTCACCTGCCTCCTCTCTGTAGTAAATTATAATCGACTGTGTGTCACTCCTCTTCTTCCTCCTCTTCCTCCTCTTCTTCTTCTTCTTCTTCTTCTTCCTCCTCCTCCTCCTCTTCCTCCTCCTCCCCTTCAAGATATTCCACACCCGCCTCCTCCATCACCGCCTCTCCGTCCTCTTCATGACCATCTGATTTCTGATCCTCCTCTACTGACTCCTCGTCAACTTCCGCCAGCAGGTCCTCCTCGTCTTCATCCCTCTCCTCCTCGTAAGAGGAGATTGGCGAGTAGTGTGGGAGGTCAAACACATGTGGGCTGCTGGGAGCATCGGAGCTGCTGGGTGGAGGCGAGGCGGCAGGCGCGCAGACAGGAATAGTTATGGGTACCGGAATGGAAAAAGCAGGAAGTGACTCGGAAGCACACATGCCAGCGCCGGCGCTGATGTCCTGGACCCTCTTCGTGGTCTTGTTCACACTGGTGGTAGTGTTAGAAGCAACAGAGGGGATGATGGCCATCCCCAAACCTGAGGTCAGTGATCTGGACTGGGGTGTGTATTCCCGGATCTCCCCTGGTTCCAGCGGGTCAGGCCCACAAGGGTCATGTTCACTGCAGCACAGCTTGCCGTCCAGCTTGGAGATGAAGAGAAGGCCTTCGCGGTGCTGGCTGCAGTAGGAGCTGGGGCACATCTCACAGAAGGATGCTGCATCCTTACCACATATATCACACTGGTGCCACGGACATTCCCAGCGACCTACAATGAATTTACGAACAAGAATGTCAGGTAAAAAACTAAAGCAAGTGGGAAAATCTGACTTTGCATTCAAATTTGAATCTGTGAAAAGTCAGCTGTTCAGAGCACTAAACACCTAGAGTCACATCAGATTCTGCTCTCATATGGAGCTGCGTACCAACAGAAAACTGTAACACTTTTTGTCAGGTGTTCCCATTGAGAAATTAATAGATCAAAATAATGTGAAAAGGTGTTTTGAGGTGTTTTTCTCTTCTCTCTCTTGTACTCTTGGACTAAACATCCCAAGTAGGCAAAAACCGTGACATGAGCTGCTGACATTACCGTCATGTTTGACAGATTTTCTCATAAGAAAAGGTTACCGTGCTGATGCGAAGCTACCGACCTGCTGGCCTCTTGGTGAGGTTGAGACAGTCGGCGTGGTAAACTTTGGGACAGCCAGGCCTCTTACAGGAAACCATCTGTCCGCCGTCTCCGCAGCTGAAACACTCGTCCTCTCGCTCTTTGGTCACCACGACCTTCTTCTTCCTCCTGCCGTGGCCCCTCCTCTTCAGTTTACGACCTTTGTCGTCGGATGGAGGAGGGTTGTTCTGGTTTGGAAAGGAGGAAAGTGATTTAGTGAAGACCTCTCGAGAAGTGTTCTGACCCAACTCGTACCTCAGATGTTTAACCAAATATGTGTCCCCCCGCTCACCTTTGGTCTGACACCAAGGAAGCCGCTGCAGTTTGGTGCTCCACATTTACAGACCGTTTTCCCGTTCCCCAAACACTCCAGGTTGTAGTTGAAGGTGAGCTCTGTGCCTGAACACACACACACACGCGCGCACACACACGCACACACATAACTGAAAGGAGGCAGCAACACTGGAACACACACACACACTTTTCTTTGGACTAATTCAGACTGTTGAATCCTCGTTTTTGCGAAGCAGCGTACCTGCAGCGACATCAACGAGAGCAAACAGTCCCACCCGGGTGTCTCCGCTCACCGTCCACTTCTGCGTCTCACAGTTCGGCTGACAGCAGTGGTTCATGAAGCGAGCCTCATTCCCCTTCGGCCCAGCATCGATGATTCGATCCTAACACACACAAACTCTCTCCAATAAGAAATTCAGGTGCTTCGACTTGTGCACAGTTGAGCCGGACGCCCATTTGATAATTTCATGCCCAGTGTGGCGTGAAAGGTGCTGTGGGAGTTTTATTTAAACGAGGCAGGAGATGGAAATTGTTGGCGGGATTTTGGTGGATAACAGACAACTCAGAATCAAGTCTGGTTCTGGAGAAAAGTCTCTCAGCTGGCAAATATGTGATTCTTTTCTCAAGTACTTGCAGGCATTTTTGTACTTTTACTTACAAGCAGTAGAGAGACGAGAAACGAGGCACATAACAAAACTCTAGACGAGACGCATACTGCCGGCTTTTAAATGCATGGTTGGTACCTTAACCTTTAAGCCAGTGGCAGTGGGCTCTGATAATTTCTGGAATTTCCTCCTCGGGATCCCATTGTATCATATTGTATGGTATCATAAATCTATCATATCACACATCATATCATATTTCGTATCGTATTGAATTACATTGTATCATACCCTATTGTATCATATTGTATCCTACCATCTTTCTATCGTCTCATATTATATTGTATCAGGTCGTATTATATTGGATCGTACCATATCGTATTGGATCATAACATATGTCTATTGTACCATATCATATTATATTGTATCATTTCATTAGTATTGTATTTCTTTTGAGTGCACGCATATACATACAGACACCCTCAAAAACATCCTGACTCAAGCCTCGATTTTAGGGTTCCATATTTTTTTTAATGCTCTCAAAAAACTGAATTCTGATTGTTTTTTCGACGTTTTTTTTGATGTCCAGATTCAATTCATTAATTGATTGAATGGATAATACACGATCACTGAATTCTGTTAATCTCGTTTTGAAAGTACATTAATTTACACACACACACACACACACACACACACACACACACACTCTCTCTCTCTCTCTCTCTCTGAGCTGTACCTTGTCCAGAGTCAGCATGTAGAAGTTACAGATGTCATTCTCCTGGGCGTGTCTGATCCTCGACCTGCACTCCTCTTCATCGATCACCTCCCCGACGTACTCACTCACAAACTGACCCTGAGAGGAAAACATTCATTATTTAGCCCAATCCAGTCCCACTGAACACCAACCACACAGCAGTCAGAAACACTGGCAAAGCAGCGCAGTTACCTTCTTGATGTCGTGGACACAGCGCAGCCCCCAGCCTCGAGACAGAGTCCTGAAGATCTCCACCTGGCTGTACTGACGCTTGGTGAACGCCTGGTTGAGGCACCGCTCACCCGCCGGGCAAACCTGCAAGTTCAGAGGATCAAAGTCAAGTTGTAGGTGACAACAACACATTTATAATCAATCTGTAAAATGTTTCTGACACATTTTGTGAGTGTGATGGAGGTATTTCTGTACCTGTGGGTGACATTCGTACAGCAGCATGCGGTTGATGCACTCGGAGTCCATCCCACACGGGCTCTCGTCTGTCGCCTTACAGTTACAGCGTGGGATCTCTGATAGGTCGGCTGTGAAGATCTGCACCTTTCCTATTGGTCGATTTACCTAGATGATTCAGAAAGGTGGAATGAAACATGAACTCTACTCCACAATGTTTAGTGTTGACTTGGCTGATGTTTTATGTTGAAGATATAGAGTCTCGTCAGTGTGGCGGTGGTAGGATATGTTGTGCAACTGGCCGAGGATGGAGCCTTGGGGGACTCCACCGGGTAAATTGGCTGAAGACGAGGTTAGGTTGCTTATATTGACAAAAAGTTTCTATTTCGGTGATATAAAGTAAACCAGCTCAAGTCAGTGCCACCAACACCAATTGTAAATTCAATTAGGACATAACATTTTGTAAATAAAACAACACTGTCCAAATCGAACAAAGCCACAACTCTTCTCCCTCACCTTTATATGTTTGTATGGAGGAGGCTTCCTGTCGTTCTTCCTGTCCTCTTGAAGCTGCCGAAGCTCCTTCTCTGCCTGCAGTTCACGAAATCGAACAGCCGCCTCCTCCAAGGCTGAAGACGGAGATCAACAGTGGAATGTCATCAAAGCAGTTAGAAACTGAAGGCACAACCAACAAAGACACTCCAATTGACAACTGTCACTTTGAGGTGAACTGTACTTGCCAGTGTTTTTGTTGCAAACAAACAACTAGCTTACAACTACAACTTACAACTTTAAGTGTGGATAAAGCTGACAAAAGTCTCAGGTTTTGTACTGATTATCGAAAGATTAACAGTGTAACAAAGCCTGATGCATACCCGCTGCCTCGGATTGAGGACTGTGTGGATTGTGTCGGTTCCGCCTGTTTTGTTAGCAAGTTTCATTTGCTGAAGGGATACTGGCAGCTTCCCTTGACTCCACGTGCTAGAGAGATATCATTTAATACACCTTGTGGTTTGTTCTCTTACTCAGTTATGAGTTTTGGACTCCGAAACGCCCCTGCAACATTTCAGCGATTGATGAGAACTTTGCCTTTATAGTTGGTCTCATGAAGATTCCCATGTTGTGCTTCTTGGTTGGAACTCTGCTCCTATGGGGGAGGGTGTCACGGCCCTAGAGGGGTGCTCTTGTTGCTACTCCCTCATGGGGGTGCAGAGTTCCACCGGGGCACCAGGTGTCTCTCTATTGTTTCATTTTCAGGCCGAGTCCAGAGAGGAAGCAGAGCTGACTGCTGATTGGCTTACACCAAGGGCCCGGTGTAGCCTAACTCTTTAAATCGGAGGAGCCACCAGTCTTCTCCCTCTCTCTACCCTGATGCCTGCATCCCGCTTCGTGCCTGCCTGATCGCAGGCCAGATGCTGGCTGGGGCTTCTTGGTTATTTGTATTATGCCTCATTTTCCTTAGTTTGTAGATCTACAATTTTGTACATAGTCTATTCTGTAATTAAATTATTCATTGTTATCCCACAACCCCTTGTGTGTTCTCCCATTTTTATCCAGTTTCTGAGCCAGACTGTGACATTACATTGAGATATTTGAATGAATCGTCTAGGGGTTTCAGGATTCTCTAAATCCTCGATTCGATTCTAAGGTCCCGGTTCGATTCGGTTCTCGATTTTTACATTTATATTTTTTTAAAGCACAGGTTGCTATGCCATTTTTTGACTAGACTTTTATGCAACATAATATCTGACCATTGTTCGCAATGAACCAAACTACATTGTGAAATCTAAAACATTTATTAACAACATAATGTAACAATAACTTATATCTTCAGTCAATTGGAAACTTAAACAAAATAACCTGCCATCTAGTTTCTGCAGAGCTTGCAAACTGTGGCTTTTTTATCATCAACATAACTCACTGGGAATCCAAAACACTTCCACGCGGGCGACTTCAGTGAAAGAGGAGGGGGTTCAAGTTCTGTCGATGGGTCTTCTGCATCTGCAGTTGCCATTGTTGTAAGAGTGGGTAGTGCCTTTCAGGAATAGGGCGGTGCGTGAGGTGTGTGTGCGTAAGGTGTGAGTGGGCGAGCGAGAGTGAGGGAGCGTGCGTTCGTGCGAGCGAGCAATGAATGAATGACAGAGGAAGGAGATGCGAAAGGAGTAGCAGTAGTAGCGATATGTTGCAGTTGGCTGTGAATAAAGGCGACGGCTAGATACAGCAAAGCTCCCTGATATTATTTCCCGACCAGCTTAACACGTGAAAGGGGGTTCACCCCGAAGGTAAACACAAACTTTGGCCCTGGAGGAAATCATCTCCCCTGTGCTTCCCAACCACGGTCCGGGAGCCGAACAGGAATGGTTTAACACCATGCTATCGTATGGCTGGCTGTAGCTAATAGCTCCTAGCTAGTAGCTAAGTTAGAGGAGGTTGAATTGCAGCACTTCAACACGTGTGTGTTTTTTTCCTCTTGGCAAGCCGACCAGATGTGACATGGGGGTGTAGCAGCATCAACGATTCCATTTTTTAATTCGAAGTTCGAGATTGTGACTTAATTTCAGTCGACTTCGATTTAAAATTTGGGGTTCAGTCTCTTGCTCAAATACACTTCGAAATGATGAAAAAATGAAATGAAATGAAATGTATGATGTTCTTTGTGTGCTGATAGACTCCTCCATTAATACAGGTGCATGCATTCCTTTGCAGCAGGACGTGCATTAAGCTGCAGTGAAACGTTGTCTTTGAAAGGCTTAATGCCAATCAATATGGACGGAGGCAGAAAATTGCAAAAAAATACATTATGGAAATTGTTACATCTAGCTTTTCTTTCAATGGATTTTGACTTTGGGATTTTCTAGCCCTCTAGAGTTAGTGGAAATGTTTTGATCACATGAGTAAGAGAAAATCCTACATAACCGCCATTGGAATCTAATTCTACAAATAGTATAATACTAATAACATCAATGTTGCCTAAGATTTATCTGCAACTGTGCAGAAAGTGTGTTTAAACAGAATGCATAGACATGCTTCAAAACTTTGAAATATTCGGTACAGCTCTACAGACAAAATAAGAATTCTATCTTAGTTTTCTGAAAGGTCAATAGAGAAATGCAAGTGCCCTCTGCTGAATCACTGGGCAAACTACCTCAAAAATGGGCTGCTGTACTTGACATTTTCAAACAATTCATTACAGTTTGAATATTAATTAATTAATTAATATACGAAACTAAAAAGTGACGGTCCTAGTTGACAAAGACATTTTGCTAAATACCTTTCTTGTAGGTGGCATCAACACCTTTCCCCATCTTTTCTTTGCTGTTGGCATCCACGTCCATATAAGGGAAGACTCTAGCCTGGTAGGTCCACAGGTAGTCGTTGGAGCCAAAGAAGTGAACGGGGAACTCCCCGACATCGTGCCTCATTCGCTGGATGTTCTCTGGGATCGTCTTGGGATGGCTGACCTCTGCGGGCCACCACCTTTACAAAGCAGGAGAGGAGCAAAACAGCAAAGGTAAACTGTACAACAAAGTATCTGGGGACGGATCAGGTATCTGTCTCTGCCTGACTGTGTCTGTGTTGGAGGTTTGGGAAAGGTGGTAAAGTTATTGGAAGAGATTAATTATCCGTTCAATCGATATAAAACATCTATAGCATATATCATACCGTTCTAATGATATGAGACTATATATCGCCTTCGATTTTGGATATCATTATATCATGATATCTACATTACTGGGGATTATTCATGAAAAATCTTTTTGTGTTATTATTTGGTGAAAGACCCAACAGTCATCCCGACGATACTGTCACAACTCAAATATTGGGATATTTGATTATGCAGCCCCAATGTCCAAGAATTATAAAGTGCTCCTGAAGATATTTCAACAGATCAAGATCTTTATCGATATCTCCATACAGCCTAAAATATCACAGCATTATTCTAAGGCCATATCACCAGGCTGTACTGTGAACAATGACTGCTGTCCGCGGATGGCCACTGACCTGTACCGCCCAACCTTCACCCACAGGATGTCCTTGAAGCGAGGTTTCTTCCCAGCCTTGCAGTCGTTGCAGTACCAGCTGCCTTTTGGCATTTCGATGTTAAGACACTCGCGGTGGAACGCAGCGGGACATGACTCGCAGCACAGCAGGCTGCCCCCTGGAGCACAGGAGGAGGAACAGCGTGTTGGTGACTGCATGTGACAGATGGCTGGCTCATGGATGCCTTGAGCCTCTTTTAGCTCATTACTTGTCTTTTAGAGAATTAAACGTTTGATACCACTCTCATATGATGCTACAGTAGGCGGCTGTTTCACTTAGCTTAGCTTAGCAGGAAAAGTGGAAAAAAGGGGAAGATCCTCGAACCAGCATCTCTCAAGCCAGCTAATTACAAAATCTAATTTTGTTTATTTATTTGTACAAAGACAGAGCTGTAAATATTACAAGAAAGCAAATAAGCATATCTTCCAAAATATCAGCATTAAGTGACTGCCTTTGGGTCAGATTCAGGCTGAAAGTTCATTAGCTGTACTCTTGGACCTGAGCTGAAGTTATTCCAAACATCCCTAAAGTCGTACCTTCAGTGCAGACAAAGCACCAGCTGACGTTGACATGTTCGTGGTTCTTGACACCGCGGCGTGGGGTGAAGTGGTTGGGACAGATGATGCTGTTGTTGGAGAGAACAACACATCCTGCTGCCATGCACAAGTCTGTGGCGTGATAGGCAACCGGGCAGCGAACACATCGTACCAGACGACCTGCAGTCAACACAAGACAACAGCTGCACAGTTAGAACAAGGGTGGTGCACTAAAGCAATCACACGGAATGATCTGAGTGTCCTCTGGTTTACCTTTAGAGATGTTGGAGCTGTTGGGGTTGGCGATGAAGCAGGTGAGACAGACGTGGATGGAGCAGCGGAATCCTCGGTTCACAGGTGCTGTCGGGGCGAAGTTGGCGATACACTCCCCGTGGTAAAACTTCCCGCATACAGGAATCATACAGCGCCGCACATCCTCACTGCGCTTTTTACATACGAAGCAGGTGTGGATGCCTGAGAGAAAAAGTATAAATCATCACCTCTTGTACCTGGTATTTCTACTTAAATCAAGAGATCCATTGCAATAAAAATCGTTCTTACATTTAAACACCCACCACCCCCTGACTCTACCTACCAACCTTTATATCTCTGTAGATAAAATAATACAAGCAATAATAATAAATAAGATGACGTTCAACAGCATTGTTAATATTGTCTACACAGATTTTTGGGCCACAAAGTTGGATTATTTTCACACTGCAGATTAAAAGACGTACCTGATTTGCACTCAGGACAGACAAACTTCCCTTTAGGGGCCTCGGCCAGAGAGATGCAGGGCAGGTGAAAAGCTCCACAGCACTGACCCTCACAGAGCAGCAGCTCCCCCGTCTTCTCACACACCTGGAACAACAAACACAGCCTACTATGAAATACATGATATGATGATGACATGATTAATAACAATACACAATAATAAATCAAGCAAGTAAGTAAGAATTGAGAAAAACACAATGAAAACAAAATAAAATGGAAGAATGATCAATTGAGGAGAAAGACATTCTGGAAAATGTGTTTTAACATCTCTGATGTTGCATAAATAAATAACAGAGTCTGGCTGTTTCCAACATTGAGGAGTTAAATCTTTAACAAACCCACAGTATTACCAGCAGTTCAGCATCCTAAAGATACACTTTCTGCTAGATCACTGCTCAGAAAGCTTCTGAAAGTAAAGAGGATGCAAAAAACCTCTCTGACTGTAAACTGGACCTTCCAGTGAAACTCACCTGACATATGTTCTCCTTCATGGAGGCAGGGCCTCCTCGGTCCCCGATGATCTTTCTCGAAGGTAAAAGTAGGTCATCACATAGCGACAAGTCGTCCTTCAAAGAGGAGAAGCTGTGATCCAGGCTGGACTGGTCACCCTGAATGGATGAAGAAATAAGTAAGTATGAAATAAGTAAACTGACCTTTGGCTGTACTTATCAAGCATCCCCAGCACAACCTAATACACCCCTCCTCAGAGAAGGACTGTGAGGTGTTCAGGAGGCTTCTTTCTGACAACTGCTGCTTCAGATATTAGACAAACAGTTTTATTCAGTCAAATACTATGAGTGACAGTTTTATGTGCAAACAATATGCAACAAAAGGAATCAACACTAAACATGATTATGTTATTTACCAATTAGCCAAACACAACAGGCACAAGTAAACACTGGAAAACAAAGCTACAATGATTAACCGATTAGCTGTAAGATCATTTTTGTTTTTGGAGTAACTTTTTTTTCTAAGGAAACATTTTCAGAATGATTTGCCTCCAGCTTCTTAAATGTGAGTGTTTTCTGTAATTCTTACTCCTCTGAGACAGTAAATTGAGTATTTTGGGGGGGTGGATAAAACAAGTCATTTGCAGATGTAATCTTGGGCTTTGGGGAACACTAATCAAACATTTTCACCATTTCAGGCAATTTATTGACCAAATAACTAATCATTTAATTAAGAATAGAATCGACAACGAAAATAATCGTTAATAACAGCCGTACTAGCTTTGGCCATAAATGCGTAGATAGATAGGTAGCTTGTTTACTTGCAGCTCTCCATTATGACCCTTGGAGCTGTAGGACCCCTCATAGTTTGATTTATTGATGAAAAAAACTATTGGTTGTAAAGGAACCTTCATTGTTTCAAATCAGCATTGTCCCTGCTATTTTGTGTCATAAAAATCATGTTTTAATAAGCTTATTAGTCATCAATGTGTCTTTTCTTCTACACTTTATCTTTGTTTGAACGCCATCTTCTGGTGACTCCTGACAGGTTTGGACACAAATATTGGCTGATGTAGGACTCATCCCCTCAGATAAGAGGGTTGATGAATTGTTTTTACTTCCAGTCGTACAAAATTATGCAAATTTTTGGCCAATTAGAGATGGATTTCCTCTTCTGATAGGGCCGATAAATATGACTCCTGATATCAAAGAGGCATCATCTTGAGCAGTTTGTGAAGCACACTTATATATATTACACCAGGGGTCACCAACACGGTGAGCGCGGGCACCAGGTAGCCCCCAAGGACCACATGAGTAGCCCTCAGGCCTGTTCTAAAAATGAAAATTGAATATTGATATTATCTGTTTCCCAACTTGTTAAGCCATTGTTGATAATTATTGTGAGAAATCATGAAAAAAAGAGTATCATTAATCATCAATAATCATATATAACTAAAAGCAAACTGAGCAAATGTGTTATTTCAGAAGAGTGTATCAAACTGATAGCCCTTCGTATGACTCTGTACCCATGAAGTAGCTCTCAGTTTCAAAAAGGTTGGTGACCCCTGTATTACACTTAATAACTTTAACTCAAACAAAAAAAATCACTATATACAGAATGAACAGAAAAAGCAAAGATGGCTGACCTCTGAGTCTGCTGTGTCCTTTTTGACCTCTTCAGGTTTATTGATCTCTGCTTCAGGAGCATCTTTGTCTGCTGAAGCTTTCTCCACCTGGTCGGGTTCGGGAGGGGCCGGCGAAGGAGTGGTGGCTGCAGGAGAACTGGGAGGAGGATCTGTCTGGACGGGGGGTGCTGGGGCAGAGGTGGAAATCTCTGTTGTTGTCGGTGTGACGCTGGACGCTGTGGGCTGCTTACTCTTTGATTTTAAAGGCGCCGCTGCAGAATCTGTGAATAAGAAAGACGTTGGAATAAAACTCCAGGCAAGACAACAAAGTGAAATCTCAACACTGCATGAAATATTTTAATTATTTAATTCTCTTAGATTCTGGGTCATTTTAAATCATATTGTTTCTTATTGAGAAGCACAATCATTTTTCTGACTGGAAATCCAACTAAATATTTCTTTAATTTTCTACAATTAGGACACAGGACGTGTCACAATTAAATAAAGGTAAGGCACATGATCATGGTGAATTACTCTCCAGTACAATAAACACTGCTGTAAGATGATACACCAACCTGATTGAGGGGCAGGATTTGAATTGTTCTTCAGTGTTTTGACCTGTGGTAAGAGAAACATAATCAAAAACTGTTCATATCAAACCGACAGCATTAAAATACCCCTCTGGCATGAGACAATAACCTTCTTTTTTTCTCGTCTTCACTGCTGCTGACCAACATCGGTTCCTCAACTTCACCTCCTTTTCACTGAGGGTCTGTGGTGACTTGTCTGTACAACAAGCCATCCTGTCCTGTATTCCATTTTATTTGAATGTTGTTACAGACTTTAAGTACGATATGTTTTTTTTTGTTCATTAGTTAAATCCTCTCCCCTAAAGAAGGTTTAGACTAAAATGGTTCTATGGTATTATGGTATTTATGGTACTTCTTAAGCTCTAAACTCCAAACTAATCTAGTTGTCAACGTTGATGTTTTTACTGGTTTTGTTTATTTCTTCGAGTATAATTTTAAGATGAACACAGTTTTATCTCTGTTATGAAACTTTTGATTTAAAAAATACAATATCTAAACCAGAAAATAAAAGTTAACATTGTAAAACACACATAAAAAATAATAAATTGAACAATTATTGAGGTCCAGCAAATTAGCTATATTGGACTCATATAGCAATATCTTAATTATGAACTTCATAATGATGTCCACGATTAACGACACGTGCAATTTTTAAGCATCACTACTTGATCTCAGACTTAATATTACCTTTAGAATAGCCTCAGCTAAATCGATAACATTCAATAACATGAATTACAAAGGGCAGCGTGCTGCGTGTTTTGTAGACTGTTTCCTGCACTTTAAGTGAAATTTTCATATTGACGAATTTAAAGTATAAATCATTTATCTGTGTTCTTCAGCATTTATGTTTTGTTATTCATATATTTCTAAAACGAAGTGTGGTGTGTGGACAATAAAATACGCAACATTAGATTATTTGTAAAGCTGTTGAGTGATTGTTGCTACAGTGACATTAAACTCTTAGCCCTGACAGAAGATTTATTTACTGTAAAGCTGGTGCATTGGACTATATTGGACTGTAAACTGTATAAATTAACACACACACACACACACACACACACACACACGAAGAGTACCTTCTTCTTGGGGCCGGTTGAAGCCTCTGCCTCCAGACAGTACTCCAAGATTTTCTGAGTGGGTTTCCGCTTCCTCTTCCTCCCCAGCACAGGAGCGTTTCCTGTTAATCAAATATCACATAAAATAACTCAAAATGTTAAATAAACATTTCATGTGGCTTCCTCGAATCAAGACAAAGGGAAAAGATGAGTGTGAAAGTTCATTTTTGATTGGGCAGTCGGCTGATAATCAGGCGTTTTGTTTTTCTTCAACCACTTTGCCTGATATTGAAATCATTTGAGCCAATTTCTTGATGGAAGGGATTTTTTGTACCCTTACCAGGGGAGTACAGACTGTACAGTCTAAAGATGTATTGTTCTGGTGTCCACATACTTATGGACATTTACTGTACTGACGCTTATCTAGAAAACTTACATTTTCCTGACAGTCTTTAACTGGCAGTCAAGCTGCAAAGAAAGACACACAAACACAGCCTTACCGGTGTCTTTAACGAGGGATTCTGACAGCGAAGGATCAGCTTCAGGGGGAGGCGTAAGCGTGTCTATGGAAAGCACAGGTGCATCTTGAGGGGATGTGTTTTCAGTGCTGGGAATTTGTAGTTCAGAGGGCGTCGTTGCAGCAATTTCCTCAGGAGGCGGTGTCTGTATTTCAGGAAGCAAGTTCAAGGATGGGTGGTCATGCATGTCCTTGACTGATCCCGGGGGTTCCGACACAGGGGTAATGGGCTGAGTGACCTGAGAAAACAAATTATGTCAGTTCATTGCAAATCTAAAATACAAGGTTTCAAAAAGTGATGCTGAATGCTCAATGCCATAGTATCATGCAAAAAGTTGGAACAGATCTTACATTGTATCATTTTTACCTTTCCAATCAACTGGAGAGGCTTTTTGTTTTTCTTCCTCGTGGAGAAAATCTGATCATACTCTTCAGTCCATTCAATCAGCCTCTTGCTTGGTTTTCTTATTCGCTTATGCGCTGAAAAACATATGTAAGAAAATACTAGCTTTTTAAAGTTTCTGTTGTTTATAGTTGTTACACTCAATTTCTCATATCTTACAACACAGGTTTAGTCGTTATTATGAACTACACAGCCCTTTGTCAATTGTCAATTTACTTTTACCTTCAAGGACATTGCAATGATAACATGGCCACTTACCACTGGCAAAAATTGTAACACTCAAACGGTTTGATTTTCAGATTCATCAATATTATCATTAGCAACCTGTTTAAAAGAGGCTCTGTTCAACATTATTTTTTGCAATTAACATGTATAAATTCCTTTTTCTTTTGGCCATATGAGAGCAGATTGTAACGTGATGTGAACAATTAGACCCTCCCCGTCTCTCTTCCCCGTTGCCTATAAAACCCTGTGGGTGATTTGTCTAAGTTTTTGAATGCTGCTGTGACTGTGGATGCGGATGTGACTTTATGAAAGTTCCAGTGCATCTCTCTGCTCTGCTTACAAAGAGCAACAGTAGCTAACGTTTGGAATTTTTTTAGAAATGCAGCCCGCTAACATAAACAAAGCAGCACAACACAACACAGAAGTTCCACAGAGCAGTTACTTGTTGTTGATGTTAACTGTTCCATTGGAGACCTTTAATATATGTTTGAGTTGTCCTGTTGGACTAGGCCATTTTAAAACACCTATCAGTCATTCAGGAACACATGTTTTCCATATTAATAGTGCATAAAGTAGATTAGTAAAAGTACTTAAATCAATCCAATTTCAGTTACAGTTTACTGGGAAGAAGAGCCCCAGATAAACAAACCGAAGAGCTAATAGCTGCTAGCTTGTTTGCTGTACCATTAGCGACTAGCGATTTTCAGTGTGTAGGTTGATAGCTCAGATGTTCTGTTAGTAGAAGGGAGGATAATGCCGCCTGAAATAGGTGCCAATGTAACCCCAATCCTTCATGTTCATTACCATAATTTATAGTGATTAAACCAGTCAGTGCTTCGACCCTGCTTCTCTTTTTTAAGCTAGGTTTTACTACTTGACAACCTGCTGCTAATCTGTATTCAACCATGGTGCTATTGGTGGTACAGTAACATCAGAAATACAATAACATCAGAAATATGAAGTCAGAGCTGGGAATTGATTTATACCGGAGACTGCTTTCCAGTAGCCATTGTCAGCCATGGTTAGCAATACCAGCTGATACCAGTAAAATGCTCAAACTCTGTCATTAGTTTGGATCAGGTCCACTAACAGAAATGGCTGGGCTTCTGAGAAGGTCAAGTGTATGGGCCCAGATATTCTTTACTTATATCAACTGACCAATAGCACTGACTCATGGCTTGTAACATTAGCCAAACATTAGTAATGTTGTAATGTGAAAAAGGTTGATCATCACATTATTATTTGTCAGAAGTCAAAAGTCATTGCCTGCTCCCTCTTTTTCTTCTCCTTTCTTTTCTGGTAGCAAGGAAATGACCAGAGTGCCCTTTTGACATTTTAATGCCATTTTCAGGAGAGAAGGTTTTCTTTATAATACAGGCTACATTTTAATAAAGCAACAATAAATACATTTTGTTTTTGTATTTGTTTGAAAGAGTAATGGTGAGTATTTTGGCTCTAAATAATATGTGCTTTTCATTGCTTATATTAACAAAAGCATTTGCATATATTAGCATTCTTGGGCCTGCAAAGCAGCTGTGCCCAGGAAAAATTTCTCTTTTCACTTACTGTGCTTAGATAGGTCTTTCGGCCCAAATACTGCATAAATTGGTATGGTAAGTATTCCAGAATGTGACTTGGTGTTTGTTCAAATTTGCATGCCAAGAGTCATGTAAGGTAAAATGTGCTTAATATATAATCTAGTAAGAATGAGGTAATGGTAATGCTTAACAGTAAACCCCTTAGTAGATTGAAGCAACATTTACCATTTGCGTAAAGAAAAACCTATTACCAAGAGTATAAAAAAACATGCCAAAGTCCTCAATTTCATTATTTGCACGGAGGGCTAAAAAGTGTCACCAGCAAACCAATACCCTTGGCTTTTTCTAGTTATCACACTGCTATCGTTCCAGATTCCTCTACAGCACGGGTTTACAAAATCTGACACTAAATCGAATTCTTAATTAGCAGATTCTTTTTGCCATGTATCCACGGCTGTACACAACTTTTACAAAATTATGTTGCTATGGATAAGGATAACTTGTTATAAAGAGCATCTTTTTTCTATGATTTCTAAGCGTATTTATTGACATTTATTAACCCAATGGACATCACAGATGATAATATCCTCGGAAAACACAATATTTGTCTGTGTTTTAAAGGTCCAGTACATAGGATTTAGGGGGATTCAGGTGGATCCACTGGCAGAAATGGAGTATAATAATCATATTTATGTTTTTATCAGTGTACATTCACCTGAAATCATGAACCATTGTGTTTTTGTTACCTTAAATGAGACCTTTATTTCTAGAGGAGGAAGCGGGTCATCTTCCACTGAGTCCGCCATGTTGTACCGCCATGTTTCTACAGCAGCCCAGAATGCACTGGCTCTAGAGAGTGCATTTCGCATATTTAGCAGCCACTGTAGGGGAGGGCGAGGCAAGGGGTATGTCGTTGGTTGGTTAATCCTACATACTTGAATGAGTTATTACTTTGAGAATATGTCTATTTGATGTAAGTTGGACCAAATTTGTGGGCCAAACTACAATACTTTGAGTTGCTTTTGAAGCACTGACATGCACCTGGCCCAATTATCCCAATGGAAGGTATCTCTATTCTTCTTTGCCCCTCTGATGTCCCTCAATCATATTATCAAACTGATTGGTATGCTGTTCATGTACACAATATGATCAAGTTGTCGTCTTTGTGCATGTTTTACATATAATTTTGGGGGATCTGGATCACATTGTGCTTTACTATTTAGGGCAGACTCTAAACTAGACTGTTCTTACCTGTTGCAGCCTTGTCACCTTCTCCAGCACTTCGCATTAAGCTTGTGTTGACCTCAGTGCGGTCTGCAACAAGGCCATTCAGCTGTTCCTGCTGCAGCGTAGTGTTGAATCCTCTCTGCTCCAAAGGCACCATGTTCTGTAGGTTCTCATTTACTCTGCTCCACCTATCCTCCTTCCCCTGTCCAACCACTCGTTCACCACTTCCTCCTGCCCGCCTCTCCCAGCCACTGGACTGTATCTCCAACAGGGACTGGACACTGGAATCCAATCCTGATGAAGAGTCCGTTGCTGGCAAGGATTCCAGTCCTGGAAAACCAGGTCCAGACCTGGCAGGACGACAAGGCACTTTGCGGTTGGCTTTCTTTTTAAACCCAGTGGAGCTGCCCCTTCTGTGGTAGGGCCTCTTGGATATCCGACTTGTGCTGACTCCACTGTGTGTGATTTTGTCTGGACTTGAATTTGAATTGTCTTTAACATGTTCAATTTGTTTATCTTGACCAGCAGTTGTAGCCTCCCCAGGCATCACTAAGGGTTCCTCCTTCACATGTGAACTTGGTGGCCCAATTTCCAGTTCTAAGGGAGTCCCCTCCCGCTCTCTAGTGTCATGCAAGTCCTTCAGCATCATGAGAAAAGTACTGAACTTGTAGTTGGTGTCTGCTTTGAAAGAGATGGGTTTACCATCGCCCTCATTTGTCAAGGACTGGAAGGATACCTCCTCCACATTTTTAAAGGCATTCATAAAAGAAAATGGCGAGGAAGGTAATGATGAGGAGCATATGTCATTCGTGTCTTCATTCTTTGCTTTTACCCGAGAGGTGAGGGGTATGAAGTCCATTGGTGGGGTTGAGGATATTGAGAGGTCTTCATCTTCGCTCTTGACTTCAGCTTCAAAGTCAGCAGAATTTGAAAACACCACGGTAGGGGTGCTACAGCTAGAAGAGGTGTCCTGATCATGCTTGCCATTGTCTTTACAGGGAGATTTAAGAGATTTTGTTTTAGTGCAACTTTCCTGTTTGGCCTCATGATTCCAAGTGGAGCTACGTGCATTGTGGCCCGCAAGTTTCTCAGCTTTTCTGTGCGGACTCAAGAGTTTCTTCTGTCCAACCTCCTTTTGCACTCTTTCACGCTTCTTTTGTTCCGCCTCCCGCATGGCCTTCAAGGCTCTGGTCATCAGCCGATTGCTGGCTGGGAGGTGGGCAGGCTGCTCAGGTAGTCGGATTTTATTCACTTTATCTGGAACTTGCTTTGATTTGTGCATTGCTTTCTTGGATTTCTCAGAAGACAGGCCTTCAGTTACATGTGTCTTCCTACATTCTGAATTCCCATGCCGGTGAGAAGGTGAAGGAGTCCTATTAAAACCTGTACCAGTGGTAATTTTTTGCTGTGAGCTACCAAATTGATCAGAAATGCTTGTTACTTTGGAGTCAGAAGTCGTCTTACCTTCTGGCCTGTCTGATTGGTTAAAGGATGAGTTAGTCACCTTGCTTGTGTTTACATTTAAAACAGGTATCCTTTCTGATTCCAGGCTATCCAATTCACTGGAGCTAACGGTGGTTTTCCCTTGTGATGATTCCGACGAGAGACGTAGAATACCAGTCCCACCACTTGCTTTTAACTTCTTAACTGAGAGCTTTATGGGTTCTGAACTGGATTCTTTATCGATGGAGACACTTGCCTTGCTGTCCATGCAATTCGATTGTTTAGAGGACATTTTAGAAGCATTAGTATCTTGTTTTTTTTCATTTCTTGTAGACCCATCTTGGTCAGAGGTACTGGGGTTTACGAACTTCTTTCCCTTTATGTCCTTGCGTATTAATTTGACAAAGGGCAGCCTACAGTCGGAGGCAAGATTTGTTTGCTTTTCTGGCCTTGCTAATTGGTCAGTAGTGGATGCTAGATACTTACTTTCTTTTTCTTCTGCTTTGTCCGAAATCCTGTCAGTTACATCAACCTTTTTATTAACTCTCATGTCAGAATTTTCTTTTTGACTAACACTCTCTGAAAACCTTGATTGGTCACTGAAATTGACCGTCATGCTGGGCTCTATAGCCTTTTTAACATCTGAGCTACCTAACTCGTCAGACGGTGTGCCCGTCACAGTGTCAGTTGTGTTGCTGATTGTATTTCTACCCTTTGAATACCCACACCTGTCAGAGGGCAGAGCAGCCTCAACAGAGACCAGGGACTTCTGCTTGTCCATCGATCCTGACTGGTCATTGGGACAGCAAGTTGTACCAAAAGGCCTATTAGCAACTGAGCTGTTTTTACACTTCAAATATCCTGACTCTTCAGATGCCAGAACAGTTTCAGCAGGTACCAGAGTCTTATGCTTGTCTGACAACCCTGACTGGTCATTGGGCCCACCACAAGAGATGGAGGCACCAGGAAGCAGTGTCTTCTTACATACTACAGATGAGTTCTTCTTCTTACAGGGCACCTTACTAAAGAGAGTGCGGTCTGGCATCGGACTGGTTGTTTTAGGTCGTCTGTCTTTGCCTGATTTACTGAACCAAAGACCAGTTTGAATCTCTGGCTGCTTCTTCACCTCTCTGACTACTGTTACAGACGGCTGAGTTGTTACTACCTTGGACTGACGTTCCAGAGCTTTAGGACACAAAATCTTCGGGACTGAGTCGAGGTCAGAATACGGGCACTCTCCATTGTCTCTCTCAGACTGGTCAGAGCTACTTTGCAACGTCTTTTTAGAGTGTTTACTATTAATTTCCTTTGATGATTTACTTGGTTTCTTCTTGCCAGATGATTTCTTTAAAGTGCTTGGCTTTGCTGGAGTTGTTACTGGTGATGACACTTCATGGGATGAAATGGATCCATTTGTCAAGTGTGATGTCTCAGGACAGGTTGGTGAAGGAGGGCGAGGCAAGATTGGATCAGCCTTGTTTACTCTCTCCGGTGTGGAATTGCCATGGAAAGCATCATCTATGGATGATGGAATGAAGGAAGCCATTTTGGGTCTCTCTGGGAGAACAGATTCAGCTTCTGCCACGCTGGATTTCCAAGAATTCTGAAAGCGCTTTGGAATCTGCGGGAAAAGACAAACATACCAGTTTACCAACAAATTTGCTAAAAATCACCATTGTAGCTTACGTAATTGCTGAACAAGGATGTTTTAAAGAGAAAGAACTACATTTTGTTGTTTGTTGTTACGTGCCAACTTTCTTTTATTATCCAGTGCGATGAGCGATAATTTCTTTTTTTAAAGGCATGCAAGTAGCAACTCAGAAAACTATCGAAAAACTCAGTCTTAAAATAGCAATTACAGTGTATTTGTGGTTCTGCTCCTTTTGCTTCCCCCTCCGACGCAGTAGGGAGAGTTGTTCGAATTCAAACCCTCCATGAAAAGCGCAAGTTGATTTTTCTTCCACCCAGGTTTGCTCCACAGGCTCCCCAAAGGTCCTGACATGGTAGAGCCGACAGGGCCGCTCACCAGGCTCTAAGACAACAATAGACATCAGCCTCAATCTCATGAGACACAAATTGAAACTACATCATCCTGAACAGGTAGTACAGGAGGGTATCAACTCGGCTTTGATGTGCCAGAAAACAGAACTCTCTGACTGCATCACTGCTATCATCAACTGATAAGGGGACTGTAGTGTGCATTTGTTCTTACAGTAAATGTATATATGATTAATTAGAACATTTTGTAGAAAATCTGCAAAACTGAAACTTAAGGGGTAACTCCACCAATTTTACAGCTTACATTAGATGTCTACAGGTCTAGACGAGTACCACTGCATAGTTGACATAAGGATAAAACAAGAAAAGACAACAGTGTTTGTGACCTGACTTGCTAACGTTTTGAAAACTTTTCTGCCATGATGGTTGTCTCCTCTTGGTAAATTGACCTAAAACAGTACATGGCATGTCAGTTATTACATGTTTTACTAAATGAAACAGTTTACAACATAATAACTACACATTTTACAGGTCTTTTCTCAACATCCTATCTTATGTCCCTATTTATTTTCTCAAACACTGTTTTAATCAGCTTCTTAATGTACTGTTAATAAAAATGTATGATACAAGACAGCACTGCTATCATCATTTGGGGATGGCAATTAACTGATGACCAAAGTAATCCTTAGAGCACATCTTACTGCTGAAAGCAACAGGTAAGTCAGTTCCAGTCCCACCTTTCACTCTGTGATAGAGTCCCACTACGGGGTCAACGGTCACCTCACAGGGCCACCATGGTCTTCGGTTGAACTTTGCCCAAATAACTTCACCCTCTAAAAACTTCACTGGCGGCAAAGACTTTTTCTTGAGGCTGCTCTGCTGTTGACAACATAACAATGGAGAAAAAAACTGTAATGAGATCTATGAAAATTAGTGGGAAGACGACTTGCCGAGGCTTAGTGTTTGCCTGAGCAATTACAGCAAGAAATGTGAACCTGCGATTAAAATACAATCAGTATCTCCTCACCCCCATGCCCGCAGAAATTTGGGTGAAGTTTCGTAGTCCACAAAACAGTTCTGGAGCTTCACAGCAAAACAGTGTTTCAGCTTTCTCCTAAAACAAGTGAAGTAGTAGGACTTGTTTTAAAATGTAGAAAAAAACAAAAACATTACATGGTTCCCGACAGCTTGTCCAGCGTAATCCAAGTCTCTAGAATCCCCAAGATCCCAAATTGATTTGACAAGTTGTTACTGAATCTTGTTTTAAAGCTGAACACTCCACTGCAGCTGCAAAGCTAAAAGCGTTAACGCGTCTGAAGCGGGGGCACCCATTTGTCCGAGGATCAAGTGTGTTTATGACAATGTCTTTTCAAATCTATTTGAGATCTTAGCACTTCCGGACACTTAGGACAAGCTTTATGGAGCCATTTAAGGTTTTTATGTCGTTTTTTTTTACATAAACACATGTCCCCATCTACTTCAGTTCTTTAGAACGCTGCAACTCTGTTCTGCTGTGACACTCCAGAAGTGTTTTGTGGACTAGAAAACTTTACTTGACTTTCCATCAGCTTAGGGGTGAGTAGATAGATAGATGACTGAATTTTCCTTTAATAGCTTTCTGCATTCAGTGCTGAATAGTGTAATTGAAAGTGATTATCTTTTAAAATGAAAATTCGTGCTCTGATATTTTGGCTTGCTTCTCATCAAAAAGTTTTACTTGACTCAACAGAGCAAAGAGAAAATGTGAACTGCTGTTTGCTTAAAATCATCTGCTCTACACGTATTCCTAAATTTAATCTTTTATCACATTTGTGGATGTGCAGTTCTTTCACACATATAAAACTGTGTGAAAATGAAAAGGTTTGTCGCTTTTATGCTCTGCCTATAACGAGTCAAAGCCTTCAGTTTCTGACCAACAATGTTCTCTTCTGTCTTTTCATGAGCTCTAATTTAAGCTTGTCTTCTCTTGTTCCAGAACAGGATTCCAGCCACAACACAAATCACTGCACAGGAGAAAAAATATATCACAACCCGGCACCACTACTATATCCTTTGTGTGAATGGGAAAAACTACTCACAGCAGGTTGAGTGGACTGGTGGGATATCTGAGCAGGTGAGTACTGGCATGTAGCAGGAACCGCCAGAGGGGTGATACTGGCTCTTAGCTATGATGTAATCCATGCCGGAGCATTTTAAAGGAATAGTTCAACATTTGGATGTATGTTTATTTCTAAATGTTCACTCTTATATCTGTCTGTTAAAAATGAAGCAACAACTAACCATCAATTAGCTCATGTTAGTATTAAAACAGGAAGCGGGAAACAAAGCGAATCAAACACTGTAGTACTCCAGCCCCCAAGATTTCTGGAGGGAAGTAAACAGATATAATATGCCATGGAGACAGTTAGCGGTGGGCTGCAACATTAGCCCATATTCTTTATCCTATATCTGTTTTAAGTATTGCCAATGATCTATTAGCAGTTCCTGTTTGCATTGTACCCATAGATGTACAGACACATATACTGGAATGCTGAGATACTGAGAAAAGTAGCGAGCCATCGTTAGCTAATTAGCTCATGGCTCAGTTAGCCATCGAGCCAGAGGATCAAGAGTTTGTCAAGATCGGAATCCCAGATGACGGGGGATGTCATCAATGGGAGACGGGGCCCAGCTCAACTGGGGTAAGCAGTCTGAGAGTGAACGAGGTTGGACACCAGATTGGGGCTTAAAGCAGCCAATCTGAAGTAAGGGGATACAATAAGGAAGTGATTGACAGTGGCTCTCTCCATCCCTATGGGACGAGAAGACATAGCAGGTAGGTACAAGAGAGGCGTGAATTGGTAGAGGAGAGAGAGAGTCGGGCATCAGCAGCCAGAACATCTTCACGTCTTACTCTGTGAATTGGGGATTAATTACAACCAAACCACTTGTTTATGTTGAGTTTGGATGTGTTTCTCTGTTTAACCAAACTAAGATGAGTTTAACGAGGCAATTAAACTCATCTTAGTTTGGTTAAACAGAGAAATTTGAACATTTTAAATGTTTTAAACTAAAGTTCTGGCCATATCTTACTAATTGCTCCTTTAAGGGTTTCCATGAGCAGCCACTGCTACATCTGCAACTGCTGACCATGAAGATGACAGGGCCAAATCCTGCCGATCCCCAATAATTAACTTAAGTTTTACCAACGACAGAGTTACGGTCGTGGAGTTGTGTCTTGTGTGCACACATCCATTATTTACAATGACCCCTGTTCTGTAATGACAGGTGAAAGTGAGAGGTTTAGTATTCCAGGTCTTGTGCAGGGTTTGTATGAGAAGGTGTTCCAGCACCACAACAAATACTTTCTAATCAGGTGAGTGTCAGTCCTCCCTTAATGCCAATTTTTACTCCCTCGAGACCAGAAAATAAAGCTGTTGTTATTATTGAAAAACTCAAAAGCCTCTTGTGGCAAATTTACTGAGGGTAATATGGGTAAAACTTGCCATTGAATGCCTTAAGGAACTATCCCCAAGCAGGAACAGCTCAGTGTCGCTGTCCCACTCGTCATCGGAGCCGTCCCAGTATCTCCTGCGCTGACCTGAGGACTGGGACCGGGTGACGACCTTTGCTGAAGACAGAGTAGCCTTTGATTCTGAGTTTAAGTTTCCAGAAGTGGACTGAAGAACATTCCTCGTCGCCTCGTCTTTGTCCTGCAAGTCTCCGGCAGGTGACACAGTCTCCCGGTCATCATCTTCCTCAAACAAAGAGGATTCAAAGTGGAGGAAGCCGTTAGCAAAGGGGCTGTTGCTGTCGAGAGAGAAGGCCGGGCTAGGCGGGCCTGAGAAACAACTTTCCGTCTTTTTCTCTGAGACGACAGGATCGCTCCGATTGGTTGTCGGTGTGTCTCGACTTCTAGGTAGCTTTTGTCCAGCAGGGGATTTACCAAAGCTCTCCTCCCTGCTTGTGTTCTTGGTGCCAGAGTAATCACTGCTAGTGCAATCAGCCCAGGAGTCCCTTTCTGTCACCTTCCCCCTCTCCTTCTTTTTCACCCCCCACTCCCAGCTCCTCTCTGGCTCCCTCAGCGGCAGCACCAGGTCGGGCTGGCTCACCATGGTGGTGAGATGTTGCAGCCTCCTGAGAGGACTGTAGGAGGATGAGGAGGAGGAAGAGGAGTGGTCCGTCTGTGCGAATCCGTAGACTGATGCATGCTTGTAGGAGGAGGCGGCAGCAGACATGGTTAGGCCGATCCTGTGGTCATTGTGTCTGGAGGAGCAGGAGTGGGTGGAGAGGTCACGGCCGGGGGTCAAAGGGCAGCTGGACTGATGAGTGTCCCTGCCAGGGCCTGTGTAAGGCCCACTCATGCTGGCATGATCCCTCCCTGAAACATGAGCAGAAAACGATCAGCATGGAGCCAAAATTCTTGAGATCAGAATATTGAAGTTTGGAATATTTTAAAACAGAAACATGCATATGTTCCTATGTTGCGGCTCGTTATAATATGCCTGTGGGTCTGTAGAAGTCAGTTGTGATCTTATCATATTTTCTATCATCCTATCAACAATATCGATGCAGTGAGGAATTACACGTTTGTTTTTGTTTTTAGCATTTCATCTTCCCACAATCGGTCACAACATTGCCACAGCTTATCTAAAGTTGTCCCGGGCAGCTGGTAATGAGATATTTTTCAAAGTGTCAAGAGGAAAGGCTAAGCTTAGACATCAAATCCGTGCACACAACAACAATCCATCTTCACCTGATGTCAAAAAAAAACAACGTAAACAGACTCACGGATGTCGAGCGGACCGACCTAATGTGACATTTTTGGGGGAGAGACGCTGCGCAAACACCGCAGCCTCGTTGTAAAGCCTCTGGTGAAAGATTATCGCGATATGATGAAAATGACATCAAGTACGATAAGGTCAGCAGCCTGTAAACTCACACACACATGCATGCAGCACACACACACATCAAAGCCAGAGATATGATTACAGCGCGTCACGTCAAAATCCACCGGATGGAAACACGCCGGCGCTGTGACCACCAACTGGAATTAAAATGGACCCGCTCGTGCGCGCGCGTGTGCATGGGTGCGTGTGTATGTAGGTGTGTGCAACTGCATGTGTGTGTGTGACGCTTTACAGTGGCTCCACGATTTGCACGAAAAACGCATGAACGCAACACAACACGAGACGGCGACGCAAAAACAAGTTCACCTACACACACTGACACGCACACGGACGCACACACAGTTCCACAGGCTTCCCTCCCCGGCGGATGCAGGCTATGTGCATCAAACAGCTAAATCACGCACAAAACGCAGAATGACACGGGATCTGACGCGAGAATCTTACCATTCCGGTGTCGGCCACTGCGAACGTGACCCTCAACCCGTTCATTTTGGCGTTTAAATGTGCCAATTTCCAATTTTTTGAAAGCGGATGAGGAGAGTCCCAGCGGCAATACTACTAGGCCTGGATCCTGTGAAACGTACTCACTCACTCACTCCCCCCCTCCTCCCTCTCCTCCTCCTCCCTCCTCTCTACATGCGCTAAAGCCTGGTCCAGCGGCCCCTGGAATAGAAATTCAGGCGTGTTGTGCTCCTCCAGCGACACTCCCCCTTTTGCTTTGTGATAACTGCAACTTTATAATTCGCCGTCTTTGGATTTCTGCTCTGTTTCCTGCCTGCAGACTCTGCCTGCCCCCTTTGAAAGTCTCTCTCTCTGCTGTGCGCACTGCCAGTCGTCACCACTGCCTCCCTCCCCAGCCCGGTCCACAGCGTGGAGCGCAGAAGGGGCCGTAAATCTCCTCTTCAAGAAAAAAATAAATAATTTTTCTTTAGCTGACAGCCTAAAAAAAAAATAGTAGGAAAAAAAAAGAAAGAAAACGACCACACGACACCTCCAAGAATAGCCCCGCCCCTTTCCTTAATTACAAGCATCAATTATTAACCTAACCCGGGCTGCCATCACCAGTGACATGTCACATGCCAAACTTGTGCCAACATCTCCTCCACCAAACACCCCGACACGCACTTGCGCCTGGAGATGATGAGACGAGAATACAAAACAAATGAAGTCATTCAGAAAAATGTCCACCACGCCTGAGAAGAAATGGTGCAGCAGCAGCAGCAGCAGCAGTAGTAGAAGAAGAAGGCTACCCGGAAAAACAGATGGGTTTCCTTTTCCCTGAGACGACTTGCTGCTCTGTAGTCTCTGGCTGCACACCCGGTCCCTTCAAAATGGAGTCCTCCAGCCTTAGAGGAGGAAAAAAAAAAAA
>CAEMYA010002118.1:598375-617833 GCA_903131615.1 Diplodus sargus
TATTATGAGCATGAGAGACTGGGGAGACTGGGTTGGTCCACTTCAGGTTTTAAGCATTGTAAACACGCCACAGGTTAATGAATGTCCCACTGAACACAAGAACAGCCATTTCATTCAAAGCAGTTATTGCAAGATTACCAGTTATTACTGTTAATAACTGTCTTGATTATCTCATGATAATGGTGTCAAATTATCCTGTGGCTCGAAGTCGTAAGATAATTCATCATGAGAAAAGGACTTCATGAAACAAGTATGAGTGAACAATAACTCACAGACTCGGCTGTGTGGGGTATAAAAACAGTGGCTTAATACTATATACCAGTGTAGTTTGTTGTCCTAAAACCCAGAAATCAGTTAACATTTTTGCACATCTGGTTCCCTTATGGGGTTGATGTCGTACAGTCCATACCTTTCATTAAACCAACAATTCAACAAATAGAATTGTTGCTTAACGATGTGACAAAAAAACAAACAAAAAACTTAAACTGGAATCCACCTGAGCCGCTCTAACCAGAGAGAATAAAGAGGGATGATTTGGAAAACAAGTCAAAGACGGACAAGCTCTCGGTTCTTTCAGTGGAATGTTCAATTTGAAAACTAAACAAGTGAAGATCTTATTTCCAGTCCACTCTCCTCTGGCTGCAGGGGAGTGGACGCTCATCTTACCCTTGCGGGTGTTAATTCTCCAAGTGTCTAATTAGAAGAATGCGGTGGACGTTGAGGGGCCGCTGGGTTTCAGCTGCCCCTGTCAGAGCCTCCCAGCACCCGGCCTTTGGACCCACTCAGGCCCCCGGGCCCCCGGCTGAGCAGCTCTTACAGCTGGCCCCCTCGGCTGAGCTTCAGAGCTACAGGGTCGGGGCGTCGGACATTGTGTCGAGAGAGCTCTTGCTGAGGATCGACTCAGCTGCTGACACAAACAAACCCCAGTCGCCTGTTTGACGGCTTCACAGGTAGAGAGACGGCGTCCTCTCGCCAGGACTAAACTCCTCAGGAAGCCTGTATTCATGACGGAGCGTCAGGGGAGCGGAGCAGCTCAGAGGACGCCTCGCCATTTATGTCTGCATTCACATCTTTAGTGTTAAACTGACAATCACGCCCGCGGCTTAGCTTCAGCCTGGGTTGACCCAACCAAGACAAAACATGGAGTAGATTTCTGTGTGGTGTGGTTTCTGAGGGTCAGTATTAGGGGTAAGGTTGTCGTATTTACAAATTTCCGAAAATAATTCAGTAAGTTTTTTCAGTCTTTCATATCTTGAATGAGTCAGTCCATACACAGATAGGAGCACACCTGGACTGAAAAAGACACAGTATGTCTTCTTTTTTGTTTTGTCTCTCTTTCTGGTTGTTTTACATCCCTTGTGGTATTCTCTTGTCTCTTAATGGGACTTTGGTGTCTCTTTATGGCAGTCTTACATCTCTTTGTGGTAGTTTTTGTCTTTTGAGGCAGTTTTACGTCTATTTGAGGTACTTTCTTTACTCTATATGGTAGTTTTACATTTCTTTCTGGTAGTTTCATGTCCCTTTCTGCTACTCTCTAGTCTCTTTGTGGTACTTTTTCTGTCTTTGTCGTAGTTTTACATCTCTTTCTGGTAAATTTTTCTCTCTCTTTCTGGTAGTTTTACATCTGTGTGTGGTATATTAATGCTTCTTAGTGATAGTTTTGAATCTCTTTGTACCACATTAATAGATGATTTAATAATAATCAACAAGAAGCCTTTAACACTAAAGATTGGAGCAGCGTTATGTGTGATCTTTGGGACACACACACAGACTTGGCTCTGAGCTGGATTGTGTTGGTCAGTACCATTGCATGGCCAAACAACCCTCCTTTTTAAACCCAAAGCACAGCCGGAGGCTTTGGCAAAAAAAATAAAAAATCTCCAGTCGAGCTCTCAGCATGAGCAGCAGACTCTCTGTGGACACGGCCGCAGAATCGCTTGGGATCATTATGCATCTATTCTGGTGAAAGAAAACCAGGCTTTCATTTAACCATTAAGTAGAGATGGCTGCACTTCACCCCCATCTCACCACTGTTAGGATTAAATCTTAACAAGCTGTTGTTTGACTTTCCATCAGACTCTTATAATGACAGACAGTCACTACACTACAGATATTAACAGTAAAATGTGAGAATGAAAATATATAACATGCTGTTTTATGCATATTAAAATTATTTTGGGTCAAAACACAAACACTAAACAGCAGTTCTAAAACGCTAATAACAAGTGAAATCTGCCAAAAATGACACAAGAATTAGTTCGCATAAAAATCTGTGCACTGTCCGACTCTAGCTGTCTGAATGTGAAGCTGTACATCAAACACCAGGATGTATTTCTGTTCTGTGGACACAGTGACCATCAAATCACAGGCTTTAAACCCTCCTGAACATGGCACTCGGAGATCCTTGAGGACCAAATCCAGAACACACAAGAGAAAAAGCTGGAGAAGCACTGCTTTCTCCCTCCAGCTAAAAACTCAACATCCGAGAGCTGCTTGTTCACTATTTAGCACAAGTGCAAAGAAGTCGTCTTTCCGGGAGAAATGTCCAGCTAATTGGTTTGTTAAGACGAGAGAGGGTGTGAGGGGAGAGACAGGGAGAGAAATTTCCCTTTTCTTTCAGTCCAGACAGGTTAAATGTGCAGTTAGGCCCGGACAATGGAGGCATCCTTTCACATGCAAAGATGAGGTATATGGAGCGAGCCGGGTTTTGTGGCCGGTGTTCAGACTTCAATTGAGAGGCACCAAAGCGTGACGGTATCCCCTCCCCTCCCTCCCACTTTCCCTCCTTTGCGCGCTCTATCCTTTCCTTGGTTCCTTCTTTCATTCTCCTCTTACCCCGCATCCATGTTTCCCTCCATCTTTTTGCTGCTCAGTCAATTTCAGCAAAGTATCCCCAAATCTTATATTCACACTGGACACTTCTTCACCTGAAGATTTTGCAAAGTGGAAAGTTACAGTGTGGTGGTGGATGGCTGGGTAACATCTATGATTTTGTGATAAGATATACATTTAACTTGCTATTAACCATAACTGCAAACTTTCCACAATCTTTACCTCAATGTAGTTTAGACCAAATTTGCACACCAAAATATATTCACCTGTCTCTAACAATTTAAACGTGACTGCCCACATTCATTCATCCTTTACGTTGGCATGGATGTTAAGCAATGCATCCACGGAAGGCCGGCTCAATTCAAGAGTTTCTGATAACAACAAACATGGCCAAGAATGAGGAGGTTATCTTAATGCACTCGTTCAGAAAGAGGCAAAAGTGGAGGCAAGGCTGTAGAGGGTGACGATCTGCGCGGCCATTTTAAACATCGTGACATCCTCTTCACTAATATGACCGGTGAGAGAAACTGACACCGAAAGGCATTTCCAGCACTTTCAGACGTCGGCCATTGTTCAAACTTCTTCGTCCTGTCCTGTGGCCGTCTCACTTGAACTATGGACGGCACTGCCCCCCAAAAGCATGTCACAAGGACATCGCTAGTGAAGGTTCAAAATACCTCACCACCACTGAATGTCTTTTCAGCGCTGCTGGAGATATTAAATAGGCTTCTTATATGAAATATTGTTCCTCAGTGGTTAGTGCTTATTCTGCAACCAGCTCTTCAATTTACTTTTGTGAGTCTACTTTTAATGTCTTACCTCATCAACTTGATTGATTTATTTTTGGAATGATTGATTAATTGATTTCATCAATATCTGCTTATTCAGAATTTGATGCCAACATCATGTTTCTTACAAGTTGAAAAGACGATGAAAGTTGTGAAATGCTCCAAAAACACCTCCACAGCTAAACAAGTTAGTTGGTAACAGGTGATAGTATCATGAGTGGGTATGTAAGGGCCATCCTCAAAAGCCGCAGTTGTTCACAAACAAGGATGAGACCAGGATCACCACTTTGTGAAACATATGACTGTATAAAGGATATTACTATTGCTTGGGGACACTGCGTTGTCGGTGAACACAGTTCCTTTGCAAATTATGATTTTTTTTTCATTTCGCTTTTACACAGCATCCCAACCTTTTTGGAATCAGGATTGTTGTAGAAGATTAATCCAAAAATCCCAGCAGGGTAGTTTGGAAACTAACACTTTTCTGTTGATGGATGGACACATACTTAACTGATATCTTTTTCCTGTCCCTGGCTGTTTCACTCATTATAACTGAAGCTGTTACGTCCCATCTCAAAACAGCACAGCAGAGACAGGACAGTAATAAGACAGGGAGGGATTGTGTAAAGACGAAGTGAGGGAAGTGGAGAGAAAAACAGAGTTTGGGGTTTGTCGAGGGGCGGGGGCATATTGGGTGGTGTCATACAAAGACTGAAGCCGTGAAATGGCGCTTGTAAAAACCCAGCGCTGGTCGACTCATTGAGTTGTCAATCTGCCCGGCAGGTCCCCAGTATGATGAGACCTGTCAGAGAGCCACAGGGACAGAGCAGGAGGGGTGGGGATGACCTAATGCTAAATCACCTCCCTCCCTTTTCTCCTCTGAAGGGTCTGAGTGACACCCCCATTGGCCCACAATACGACCCCCTGTAGCGCCATGGCAGCAGACGGACCTGACCAATCAGGACACTGGACGCCGGTCAGTGGGGAAGACTAAACACGAGGAGACACTCCAAAGATATAGGTGGTAGAGAAGATAATATCAACTTCTCATAGAATAAAGGACACTGCTAAAATACGGGTGCGACACCATACCTGCATGATTATCAATTACTATACAGTAATTTGGTAGATTTATACGAGGTCTGTTTGTCAGCATGTTGACTTTTCAAAGTAACCTGACTAAACATGCTTCAAAAGGACAAATCATTTAGTCCAAAACATCATTCCATAAATCTGTTGCGTAGAGGTAAGAGTCCTTTTTTCATGCACTGTTGACATATTTTGAACAACCATTTGCAAAACATACCCATCATCTAGCAATCGATTAAATATGTGTAAATGTTCATTCTTGGGTCACACAGATGCTGGTATAGAAAAGCTGCAGTTTTGATATTGTATTTGTTACTACTTGTATTCAATGATGAAAAAGCTGTGGCAACTGATCACGCCATTCGTTGAGTCGTTGTGCATTCAAACTGCTGACTGTTAAAATTGTAATCGAAGCAAACTGGGGGGCCACTGAAGATTCACACCTTCTGGCATCTGTATGAGTCACTGCCCACAGCTCATGATCACTGTTGAGGGTTGAAGCGTACATTGACATGAGAAATAAGAGCTTCACTTTCAGGCTCAGCCCTCCATTCACAACAACAATCTGGTCCCATCAGACACACACTAACCCCTTCAACACACTGCCTGCATGTGTTGCCTGGTGGCTGTGTTGAAAAAGAAAAAGATAGCTCTTTACCTGTGTGTACTCTCCTGATGTCTATGACATATTCTACAGATACAGCTGTCAATGCTGTAGTGAAACACTGGTGTGATGCCGATATGACTGTCTACAGGTCGTTGTCTATTTTTGCTGAGGACTGAGCACAGGCGAGACTCTGAATCTCTTGACAATGCACCACTGCAACCTTGCTTGATGGATCAAGTTGGTCTGCTCTAACCTGTTTAAATGGACACTGAATTAAAAAGAAGACAAGACTTGCAGCCACACACTGCTCAGGCAGGCACTGTCTTCAGCCTGTTATGAACAGGACCCAGTTAACCCGACCATGGCCTCAGACTAAGCTGCAAGCCAGGAGGTAACGGTCCATTGAAGCAAACAGAGTCGTATCGTCGGCAAAGAGGCAGAGACGCTCTCTTAAGATTACCATGTCTCCAGTCTTGTGAGTCTGAAAATCACAAACAGAAACTGTTTTTAAGTGAAGAGTTACTTCATCCAGAACAGGGCAATGTGAACAAAAACAAACCAAATACAAAATACTTCAAAGTTAATGGTCCCTGAAAGAGTATTCACAGATTGCATCTTAACTAAATGTTTCACTCGCAGAGTCATTTGCTTAATTTGCAGTTTTTCAGACGGCGAGGGGGCAGGTGGTGACACAAACAGCTTCACCCACTGGCCTTTAGTTCCCTGTCACCTCCTTCCACCTATCACACCATCTCTTTGTCTGTCTCCGTCTCCCAGAGTTCAGCCCTGGACCAGACGCATTGTCCTCTTTGATGACTTGACGTCTCTGTCTGTCACTGAGACGCAGACACAAAGACACGCACACACATACCAGCACACCCCGTCAGAGTCTGGCATCCTGACAGATTCTCTTTCAAAGGTTACATGTCAATCTGATGTGACAACCATGATAAAGACTTTTAGCTTCACATCCCACTTAGAATAAGAACAAAGATTGATCACCAGATGACTATGAAACAGCCTCATGTCATGCACTGGTGCAACTGGTGCTTGCATATGCATTAGATATTAGGTTGATTTGTGGTAAGATGAAATTTAAGTTCTTGTTTTCATGTTTATTTTCTGTGTAACCCACATGATTTACAAGTTGACTGAGAGGAAGGGGCCACAGGCTTGCAATAACGACTCACATTCAGATGTGGCGTTAATGTTACTGTGGCATGGCGTGCCGAACTACATCAAGACAAGAACACCGTTTTGCTCCTGTGTTAGGTGTTCATTCATTTTCTGCAAATCTGTTCACTAAACCGTCCGTCTGGTGTCTGCTTGTGTCTGGTTTCATGTAAATACTCTGTCAAAAAATTTGTTTGAAATGTAAAATTCTTACTATTTGAGATTCAAAGTTGCAGAGAGCTGCTGGAAGGAGAGACAGAGGACGGAAGGATTTGCATGGGGCAGGCTAGTTTGTACTGTTCAACATCATGACAGAAACAACCAGGTGACTTCCACAGAGCTTGCCCTCTGATATCACATACAGCATAACACTGAAAAACAAACAGATTAGTTATTTGTTCAAATGTTTAACTGGATTTCTCTTAAGTAAGTTCTATGATCAATTTCTGATGGCACATTAGAGGCATATTAGTCTTGCTGTATCTTTTTTTAACTAAGCTCTAACTTACTTGAATTAAAGGAGGGTGACTAACTGCTCTTCAGTCTGGGCTCAATCAAATTGTGGGAGGACATTACAGGAATACTTGCTAAATGAAAATGGTCTAATAAAGTTTTTACAGTGAATCAAGTGGCATGTCTTTTTTCCAGCAGTAGAACTCCCTCTCTCATCCTCCCCTCTATGTGCCTCACACACACGTATACAGGAATAAAGATGCCATCATACACAGACCTGCATGCAAACACAAGCTGTTGGTCATGAAATGTATGTTTCTGAATTCATGTACTGCTGCCCGCTCCATAGGTTTAATCTCTAGTTGATGAACCCAGTGGAAAACACAGTGAATAGCAATGTTCGTGTATTGCATTGTAAAGCTCATTTTAAGGATAAGGTTTGGGATAAGGTGTTTGATCACTTTTTGATCTCTAGTAACAGGTTTGGTTGGCGTAAACTTTTGCTGTGACCACACAAAAATAAGTAAGATGTAAAAAATGTAAGATGTCCTCATGGCGTTGGTTGTAGCTTGTGTTAGAGCAGATACACACATTTAGTCTGCTCCTTACAGTGCCGTTTTGCACCTGTCCCTTTTAGTTTTTAGGTTAGTTTTTGTTTCTGGGAGGGCAAAAAGCCACAAAAAAACAATTTAAATGCCAGTTATAGCTCTTACTACAGGCTCATTTATTTCACACTGTATAGAAAAATCCAAACCTATAAAGTTAAAGTTGCTAAACAAGAGACAAATACAGGTTTTAGCAGATGTTTAATGTAGTTTACACCTCTACAGTGTAATTACTTCAACACAAGGATAAATAAGAGTCCAGTAGAGTATGGCGACATTTAAAATGACTGTCTTTCAGGAACACAGATTCCAGTCACAGGTTGGTGACGTCCAGACATCAGAAGTGACAACAACAGCTTGTACCACAACATGTGGAACGACTTTGTTTGTGACTTACTGAAAAAGTGTCTTGTTACTGGAGTTAAAAATGGAGAGTCTATATATTCGGACCGTCAGAGGTGGGTGGTTTGTCCCGGCTCGGCTTGGCACGACTTGGCCCAGGAGGCCCTCTGGGACTGGCCTTATTTGTTTGTACAGCAGGCAGTAATGTGGCGTGCTGCAGCCCAGGAGACTGACCAAGAATGTGGCTGAAGGTCTCATCTGGCCTCATCAAAAGACGGCCGTGAGTCTCTCTACTGTCTCCTCTCTCGAAAAAACCAAAACCATCAACACTGAGATTACAGCTGGACCTCACAGCACTGGACTGTTTCAAGTACTCTTACTGCCACAATAAATGGTTGAAAAAAGCCAAAATCTGAACCCACTTACAGAGCGCAATAGGCCTGCATTAAAGTTGACAATTTAGACACATTTGACATTTGATGGTTAAGTACAACTAATTTGCCTCACAACTTTCTTTAGATGGTTTTTCATGATATTTTATAAAGTATCCTAGACATCAGTGACTATCTGTTGTGGCATGAAGGTCTGGACAACATTTAGACACACTCCCTCAACCACAGCCTGAACAAAATACAGACGTTCACAACAAACAGCAGCACTTTAGAGATGTGGTTGACCTGCAAAATGTTACATAAATAGCTGCAAAATGTCTGCAGCTCAGCTTGAATCTCTCAATGCTTGAAACTGCAGGCTGCAGTCTCTGTTCTAACTTGAATGTTTTTTGTTTTTTCACATGTGGCTCTATAGCTGATCTATCAACACACTGTCACGCTCCCCAAATGTTTGAAGTCCATCTGAAATCTGTTGTAAGTTTTCCTGCCAAATCTGAGGTCAACCTGCTGGGACAAACAACATCAAACAACAACTCGTGCTATAGCCTTAAAGGTGATGCAAAAAGCTTTAAAAGACGATGAGTAAAATGGGACATACCACATCCAAACACCAAGCAAAACATGTTTTTTACTTCAGGATATTTAAAGAACTGGAGGTGGGTTTGATGTATCATGTCACAGCAACTGACTATACCCCCAAACTGTAAAACATCACATCTACAAGGCAATAAAAATGAAATTGTCCTTAGTTCACAAAAACACCAGGTGTTGATCAGGTGTTTCCCACTTTGGTTCAGACCATACATTGTTTTTTGCATAAACAAACTAACAAAATCTCTTTGTTTTTTTCATGACTGAATAACCAAACTGAAAGGACCTTAAACCTTAAAGGACTACACAATTGCATTACTTCATTAATGTTTTGATTTGGCGGACCCTGCCACCTTTCTGGCTTCAAACACTGTTCTGAACCTTCTTTTCCACTGAGAACAGCTTGTTTACTCAGTTATGGAAATAATAAATATTCATGAGTTTGTATTAGTACCTCATTAATGTTGTCAATATTACAATTCTGAGTTTGAATGTCTCTTCCAAAACTACACAGTGCCCCTTTAAAATATGGACGGATCTTAATGGTCTCAGAAGTGAAGTCAACGCTAAATTGCCTTAAACTTGACCAGTATGGGGTAGCTCCACTGGTTTCAAAAGAGGTCCCATTGTATGTAACCTTTTGAGAAAATGACCCCACTTCTCACTTAATATATCAACATAGTAAACAGTTTCCTAATGACTTTGTTGCCTGTATTGGTAGCACACTGTTCATTTTGTCAATCACGGTCCCATTTAGAGTAGAATGCACCATAGAGAGCCAAAGGCACACCCCTACTGGTTTGCCCCATCGGACCTTATTTTGGAAAAACTGTACGGCAGAGAATGGAGAGAGTCAAATCAATTTTTAGTCTTGCTTGTCTTGTGCCATGAACTAAACATATGCTTTTTTGTCAATTTAAAGGATAGTTTAAATTACAACTTGCACTACAAAGCCAACAGTTGCGTTACTCATCTTGTTGAGCCGTCACCAAAATGCGTGACTTATACATTGTAGATCTGCTCATATATATAAGAAGCTCACAGAACTGACCAACTCTCCTTGCACATAGTTGACAATGACCTGATTTATTGTGATTTTCATCTTTTTAGTACCTTTTCTGTGCCAAGTTGGAGGCCACATTGTTGTTGCTGATGTATGTTGAGCAAGATGATGTAATTCGCTGAGCAGTTTAACACAAAACTAGATGAAGTTGATGAAGGTCCTCGGTCATCCAGGTCATGGTGAATCTAGTTGCTGCATCGTTGGCAACTGGACCTGTTTCAGTTTCCTGAGGACATTTCACTTCTGATCCAAAGAAGTAGAAAAACTAGATGATATTTTACTTTATTCACCACAAACCAGGACTTTCTTGACTTGAAAAAATATCTTTTGAATTGACAAACATCATATGTGTAGTTCACAGCACAATTCAAATAAAAACACATTTTTATCTCTCCCCACTGACTACTGTATTTTTCTGAAATAAGGTCCCATGAGGTCCACTTAAAGGGTCGTGACAACAGCTCTCTCTATGTATTAGGACATGGCTAAATTACGATTGACAAGTCACTACTATTTGTTGTCCTCTGGTTCTCAGTCAGACAGAGTCAGGATATGCTCCCCAGCTGCACTCTCTTGTCCAAATATGGTAAACAATAAGTCTCAAAAGATGGCATGGGATTACAATTGGTGTAAAAACAGATGGAGGACTGACACGTTGACTTGTGTAGTAGAACCATTATTACCTCTTGCCTTATACCTGCTTTTACCATAAGCTTACATTTAAGTAAGCAGTACACACCTGAACAATTTGAGTTGAAGTACTGTTTCAAGTACCAGTGAAACAGTGAGTTTGAGGATCACAGTGAGCCCAGTGTTTCAGGGATTCCAGGCTTGGCTCCTGACTTCCTGCTCTTCCTCCCCTCTCACCTTTTAATTGGTCGGAGCAGCCGGCGGCCTGTCAGGACGTCTCGCCGCTCCGTGACGCCTGTGCTCCTTCCCTCCCAGCTCAGACAGAAAGGCCTCTGTCTGCTTCAGTTTCCATGCTGAGCAACAGCGGGGAGGAACTTACCGGTTCTGTTCATTTCTATTGTGAGTTATGAGTTTATAAACATCTGCACCTGCCAAAAGTGTCTAATTTTAGCTATGTGAAGTAGACAGTATTAAAAAAAAAGTTTGTACCTCCAGCATTTTTAAGGCCATTCTTTCTGATTGCTGACCGTCGAGCACGGGAACACCTCGCCATATCTGATAATTATGTTTACTGATATCACCCATGTACTTTTGTGCTAATGCCAGTCAGATGATAACACTGGTGCCTAACACTTTATCTCTGGCCTGTTTCTTTGTCTCTGGATCATTAACGTCTTCTGGAGGAAACCCCAGTGGTAGTCTCCCCGTCTGTCTCTGTGTAGACTGACCCGTAGCTGTGTGGTCAGACGCTGGTGACAGTTTGAGCCTCCCGGTCAACGGGGCTCTCGCCAGACTGTCTCAACCCCACAGTGCAGGAGACAGACAGGTGCCTGCAGAAAAATTAACCAAAACACACTTTTGAATGTTGGTTCAAAGCCTACTGGTACCTATGACGAAGACATGTCCAGTTATTTGTCAAATGATGTTAATGTACGATGACATTTCTAAGGAAGAAGGTTTCGGACTTACACAGAAAACAAAGCGGAGCAAGAGATTTGATTTACAACTTGTCCTCATAATTTTAATTGCGAGTGCATTGGAACAAACCCAACCGCATGGCTGACCTTTGGGTGAGAGCAGAGGGTCACTTTCCCTGCCCTCCTCCTCTTCCTCTGATCAGAGCAGCTGGTCCTCGTCTTGTCTCAGACGTTTGTTGTTGAAAGCAAAACAAAGTCAAACAAACAGAGGGAGGAGTGCTGATTTGTCATCACTGCTACAAACACAACAATCACTGACATGCCAGAGAGATCAGAGTCACAAACATCTGTCTGATGTTATCAAAACGTGTCCATGTCCAAACTATTATTGATAATTTTAAACCTGCAGTGAGTGAAAAACCTGTTTTCTCTCAGGTTTAAAGTTCATTCTTTTTTCTTATTTGTCTCTGACAACACTAGCATTTTGTGCCAGAGTGTAGCTTTGGATTGTCATGTGATCTCAGGTATGTCATTGTGCTTTGAGAATCTTGTCTTCACTCATCATGGAAGGACACTCGATGACAAACTTTTATAAAATAAATCTGAGCTGCTATAATAAAGAGTTATATATTTACAATGGATACAATTACAAGACACTCATAGTGAAAGGGCAACAGTAAATAAATGCACAAAACTGCAGTTCCATACAGTACCATGATTATTTACGGAGCGTTTTAGTGTCTTTTAGCTAGTTTTTATTTTCAGGTTCACTCTCACTCATCAGCAACTGTTTTCAGCAAAAAAGCTAAAAAACTGGTGAACATTGTAACAAAATTTATATTTTTAAGGCCTGATATTCCATCAGGATTTGGTGGAGACCAAAAACAGAGCAAAAATATGTGCAAAAAAGCAACTCTTTGCTTATACTTTTATCATAATAAGTACAAAGGTAATAACATGCAAATGTTGTGTTCACAACTTGTTTTTGCTGCCTTCTAGTAGCCCAAAACAATTACAGTGAACATCTCTTGCTAGACTTGTGTTAAGTTGTGAGGTGATCATCACAGCCTGTAGCAAACAAAATGTGCCTATCAATGCCTCTAAAGTTAATTAATTATTAATTAATGATGGAAGTTTTTTCTAATTTATCTAATCTGCACATAGATTAGATAATTTAGTAATTAAGCCACTCACAAACAAACAAACAAACAAATAAACAAACAAGCTAACACAGAGGGTCTGCCAGTGCCTACATTGGTATTTTTGCTTATTTTGACGTCATTTACCTTCAAATGCTTCATACCCCTAAAATCTGCAAAGAATAAGATGAATATTAAGTAAGTCAAAAAAACACGATACTTGATTTAAATTTAACATTGTGTCATAAAAAAAAAATCAACACTATGACATTTCTGAATAAACAAAAAATATTGCTCCATAACAATTGTACAACATAATGTGTGTAATGCTTTCTGAGTTATTTCAGCTATGTACATGTTTTAGTTAATGAAAATATGTCATTTTTTGTGAGAAGGGAGAAAAGGGGTTTATGTAGTTTCAGCGTTGTGTTTTTGCGTCTTGTGATGTAATTTCCTAGAATATCTAAAATGGTTCACAGCCCTAAATCTGTACAATTTAAGTTTAAAGTCTTTGTTAAAGTAAAAAAACAAAAAGTACTGATAAAATTGTTGAAACTCACCATCCTTACATTTCAACTAACTTTAATCAATGAGCTTTTAAAATGTGTTTGCAGGCATATTTGTGAACTTTTTAGCAAGAAAACAAATCACCATATTTTACCAAAATGTCAAACTGCACCACTAATGAACATATATGAACCACATAAACTGACTTGAGACGAAGTCATGGGAGTCAGGACATGGCCTCTGAGAGACTTCAAGGCTCCAGTTGTTTCACCTAGATCTGCTTGTACGACAGCACTGCCAGTTTGTTTTAATTAACCTCCTACTGGGATCCTCTCTGGTCTCGAATGTAGAAGCTGCTGCTGCCCACTTCTCCTCAGGAAGAGGGGGAGGAGATGGCCCCAGTTTGGATCTGTCCTCACTCTTTCAAGACAGAAACAGGGCTCTGTGATAGTGCCCTAATAAACACAGACGTACACAAACTGCAATGCTCCAGACACTGACATTCAAACATGAAAGTATATGCTGATGGAACAATTTAAATAAAAGGCAAATGTTGTTCATCCTGGATCAGCCACTGTCAGTTCCTCGATGCTAATATCGGTTCTCAGCAGGAGTCGGGACTCCCTGGGAAATCCTTATCTGCTGGATGCTGGGACACATGTGACTCCTCTACAACATGTTTGACTGACTGAGGGCATGTAAACAAAATGTTGACTTGAAGTCTTAACATTCAACAATGGTAACTATTAAACTAGTTTGTTTGAGCAGAGAGGCAAACAAACAAGTCTCCGAAAGAGTTTCCCATCAAGATGATAGATTGGATCAACCTAACATTGTTGTCTTTATCTACCTGTTAAAGGACATGACTTTTGGTCATTTAGAGATAAGATTGGAGACATGACTTGGATCACATTGACATATGAATTTACTGTAAAAATGAGACCTCGATCTAGACAATTTACCGGGATCAGCGAAAACACACACAGCACACACACAGAAAGCAACTGGATCCTATTGTAATTGGATATATGTTAGTGTGTGACTTTGTAAGGATAGAAATGTGGTGTGATGCTTCGGAGACAACGTGCTGTGATTGGTTGGTAGACGAGAAAAGCACTTTATCAATGCAGTCCATTAAACCACACAGTTACTATAAGAAAACCCACACAGCAAATTTCACCTTGCTAAAGTAAGCCTGGGAAAAGTTACAAAAGGTAGCATTAGTGAGCAAGACTTTGATTTTAAATGGCATAAGCGCCTTTTAGGCGTAAATACAAAGGCCCATGGATTGGATGTAACTATACAGACTATGCATCCAGAATCAGATCACATGTATACAACTATGCTAGCTGGTCTGAGGCTGCACTTAACCACAGGCATGTTTTGACCCAAATGCTAAGTTAAGCAACGTGGGTAGGTGAGACAGAATAAACTGATCCAACACATTTTGGGTTTTTCCTCATAAATTTAGTGAATTCCAACACAGCACAGTCAACTCGGGCTTCCCTGGATCGAACATCCTTAACACTCACTCCCCGCTCTCTCTCTTCATCCTCCATTTTTTCTTTACCCCGTGAGCTACCAACAGCCTGAACAACGCCAACTAGCTCAGACAGGCTAACGTTACACTATTGGAAACACTAAATATGTGTAGATGAGAACATACTACTTCCCTACACTAACATGCTTATCCTCATAATGACAATGCTAACATAATGTTTAGTCTCATAGAAAGTATCATGGTGACCAACTTTAGCATTTTATCTCACTAATTAGCACTAAACACAAGATACTCCTGCATGTATATGCTCTATCAGATCGGATTGGATTTTGCGTTCTGCGCAGGCCCGAGATTTCTTTCCCGGGGATGTGAGTCGGAAGTAGAAGGACGGCGGCGGTCACGTCTTTCCTCCGAAATAACCGCAAGAAAGAGCGCCATTGTGCATCTAGTTTGTGTAATTATTATGTACATCATGTATGAAATGTACAAAGATGTAGCTTTGTTTCGCTCTTCGTACACCATCTTTCTCGAATGCAGAGGCAGTTTGTTGTTGCTGGTGATGTAAAGGGGTCAGCCGGATCTGGCTCTATTACCACTAGATGAAATGGGTACAGCGCCACCTATCGTACCGGAGAATGACATGCTTCAGCCAATAATCCGATTTTCTCACTGGCACGTATACTACTACTACTACTACTACTACTACTACTACTACTATACTACTACTATACAATTGCAGTTGTCTGATTGAGTAGCATAGTCGAACTATGGCTGTAATATGACTAAACTGTGTATGTAAACGTACTGACTGTCCGGATGATGGTGCGACATGACTAGTTGCAATAGTTGAGAAATTTTTCTGAAGGAAGGAGGAAAAGTCCGGGGGATCGAGAATTTAAAAAAATATTATCAAGGAGGAATGAATGTCTTTACAAAATTTCCTCCCAAACCAGTCTTAAAGATATGTTTTTTGTGATATGGCCTACATGTAGCCTATTTTCCAGATGGTGGCATCAGATTTAAAAATGAAGGGACCACCAACAGTTTTACAGTTCATTGTGGAGGAACATGAATCTTCATACCAAATGACATCAGTCCAGTAGTTGTTGAGATACATCTGTCTGGACCAAAGTTGTGGACCGACAGACTGGCATATTATCCCTAAACCCATGCTGCTAACATGGCTAAAATTTGTTATGTGAGGTCTCCCACAATTCCAGATCTGAGTCAGTTTCCATAATTACATCAGATTGTTGTTAAATGTGGGAGGTAAAACAAAAAAGGCTGTGGTGGTGAGATTTCTTGATGCCACAGCAGAGGATCAGAGGTCTCTGTTTATGAACTGTGTGTGTGTGTGTGTGAAAGAGAGAGCGAGATTTTAAGGCGGCTGAGAAAACAAACACACACACATTCACAGAGGAAAGAGCAGAATATAAACAGGAGGAGGAGTGCTGCTCTTCCGGACTGATAATTACATATTTCACTGATGAGGAATGAATCGTGGGTGATGACAGCCTTATTCTTCTTCTTCTTTGTTTTTTCTTTACATTCTTTCTTATTTTTCCATGCGCTTCAAATGCCCACAGAGACTCCCAGGGGCTTAAAGGGGCATATCACGCACAACTTGTACTCATAACTCTTAGAACTGTCCAGCTCTCAGAACAACTAATACAAAACATTTGCTACAGTATTCAGTTGAATTCACTTGATTGTTATGCTTTGGTTTAACTTCCAATCTTAATAGCAGCTCTTGTCTGTGCTGGGTGTTCAGTTACTTAAAACTGTTATCACATACTGTATTGTATTCATAAATGTCATAACTGTTATATAAACTTTCATAGTAGTAATGTGTTAAAGGTGCTATTTGTAAAAAAAGTTGATTTTTGATTTTCATTCCCAAATGACCCGCCTTAAAATCCCAAAGTGTCAGGTTTTGATGTGTCGGGAAACCCACAGCATCATTATTTGACGAGTTGGGAATAAGAAATTTTAATAATAAAATGTACTCTTCTTACAAATAGCACCTTTAAGGACTAGATTGATGGAAGTTCAACATAATCTGTGCCCTATTCTCAAGTGTTTCCACAGTAAACTTGGATTAAGTGCAGCACCAAAGTGTAAAACACACAGGTAGGAGAAGTGCGTAGGTACCCTATAATTGAGTTTCAGGGCCCTAACCCTAATCCAAGAAAACTACTTGGTTATGTTTAGGAAAAAAGGTGCTTGGTTAGATTTTGGTAAGACAAATACTTTGTTTAGTTTAGGGTAGAAAAATCTACTTGTTAGGTTTAGGAGAATATCATGGTTCGGTTTCAAATCACTATATTAGTTCTGTAACTTCCATATTATAATATAAGTAACTTAAGTCACATTATGTTTGTGCTCACAACGTTAATAAGTAAAAAAAAAACCTCAACATTGATTTTCACACTTGACACCAACAGTGGTTGTCTGAACGAAAGTCCTGTCCTTGTCAACAAGTTTCTTTCAAATTCAAATGAACATACAGTATATTAGCATGCTAACGCCAATACGATGGTGAACATTCTGCATACCTGTTAAAAATCAACATGTAAGCATGCTGTTGTTAGCATTTAGCTCAATACACAAGTCAAATCAAGTACAGCCTCACAGAGCGACTGCTGACTCTTATTCATGTAACAAAGTAAAAGATGGATAATCCTGTTTCCATTAGAGGCATATATAGACAGTGTTACAACTTACAGACACAAAGGATTTGTTATATTTTGTTGGTTAATATACAGCAACACCCTTTGCTCTTTGTTGTGTTCTGTACATGCTGTAAAGTTCACCCATAAAACAGTCTCATGAAATCAAAACGTTATAAACTCCTGCAGTCAGTTGTCTTTGAACATGTTTTTAATTCCCTCACATCAGTTTCCACACACGGCTCAACACCACCCGGCTGTAAAATAATTGTCAGCAAATGAGACCAGCAAAGAGTCGAAGATGCTCTCAGAACAGAGAAAATGAATTAAAGAGTTTGCATTCAGAAAACAGAAGTGCAAATATGTTTTACTTCTTACTATTAATGTCACTTCAGAATGATCCAGAAGTTTATTTCTGTGACTGATTATGTCTTTTTTATATCCAGTGAACAGGATCATCTGTGCCTTGCAGTCGGTTTTATGGTCTACAGGACTCTGTGCTTGAAGTGAAAGTTTTTGGGTCAGACTGTGAGAACTCCTCATGCTTCATAAAACCTAAACACATCACAGCACAGAAGAAAACTGCTGCCACAATCCGCCCGAACCTCGCGTAACTACTCCCAGTGCTGCACTGAACACTCCAAAGCACTTGGAGCTGGCTCCTTCTGCGTTGTTTAGAAAAATGACAGTTTAATTTGCACCAGTTATAAAGATGAAATGACTTTATATTTCCACTTTGGAAAACTAAAATTATCTTATGTTTCATTAATGGACTGATGATAATTTATGTTTCAGGTTACTTCTCTTGTCCGGTCAGCATAACTTTTTAACATCTTTCTGCTTTTCACACACTTAGCTGGGTAAAGATCACAACTTATAACATACTAGTGCAGTGCCCGTAGGAATTATGTGTTCCTATAGAAATGTGGGAGGTTAAGAAGCATTTTCACTGATGGCCAAATGAGGCTGTTTGAAGGTGGAACGTCAGGGATATTTAGGTTTGTTATGAAATCCGATATTCCAGGGTATAACTGGTCGTTTTTGACTATTTTTGATTTTGCCATTATATTTCACCTTAAAAACTATTTACCTGGTGTGATTATTTTCAGCACAACCTCACATGTGTGACTGTACAGTTATTTTTTCATTTTGACATATTGTATTAACACAATAGAATGCAAATATAAATTGTTGTTTGCTGAATATGTGCTTACATTTTAAAAATGTACAAAGTTCTGTGTAACTATTTACATTTAAATGCAGGCAATGCTCAGGTCTGCCTGAGCTCCTTCCAGCTGAATGAAGAGCTGCACTGCCTGCTCCACATTCAGCTTCTTCTGTTTTGACTCATTAAACAAAAAACCGACTCCACTACACACTAAACACACGACCCCAAACACTATGTAACACACTTACTATACACTCCAAACACGCTAAATGTCACAAATCTCTCAATTCTCAAAATTGCTGTCAGTACACCGGCCGTCGTTGCCTGTCACTCATCCGCCGATGTCCCTCCTACAACTTCCTGTTGCTCTACAACCAAACTTGCTGCTTGAACATTTTCGTGACAAAAGCCCGTTTTTACCGTTTCTTCTGCACCAGACACAAAGCAAACATGACGGCAATGTTCACGAAAAAGCATGGCGGACATTATTTACCCTATGTCCGGTTTTGGACAGGTCGGTGCGTCCGGTCCTTCAGCTCGGGAGTTGGGCCGTGTAGGTTAGCTAGCGGCTAGGCGCTAGCTACACACGAACATCCACAGATTCCGTTTCCACTTTGTTGTCCGCGCGTCTCCGCATCTCCTCAGACCCGAACAGACCAGTCCGGTCTTGTTTAGTCACATTAATCCACAACAGTTAGTTTAGATCATGCACAGAACAGAACGGGACCGAACCGCCGGCTAACTCCCGGCCCAGCTCGCGTCGCTGCAGGTATAAATCCGCTCTCCTCAGACCCCAACAGACACGGTCCGGTCTCGTTTGGTCTCATTAATCCACAACAGTCAATTTAGATGCACAGAACAGAATGGGTCCAGCTCGCGCTGCCGCAGGTATACATCCGCTTGTTTCTTAACGTATGTCATGGGCTTGAGCACTGCAGTGACTGGCTCTAATTCGCATGTCACTGTGCTGGCTCGGTAGACTATGCTCCCGA
>CAEMYA010002118.1:618482-631876 GCA_903131615.1 Diplodus sargus
GCCTTGAGCTCTGCAGTGACTGGCTCTAATGCGCATGTCACTGTGCTGGCTCGGTAGACTATGCTCCCGAATTTGTAAAGCATTTATGAATTAATTTATTCACGGTATCATTGCAGTCCAAACAAATGCGAAGTCACACACCATTGAACCAAACGGCAGCCATGTTGAAACTCTCAGGTCAGTCTGATCCTGATCCGCAGAGATATTTGAGGCACACACACACACACACACACACACACACACACACACACACACACACACACACAGACAGACAGAGATTCCTTGCTTTTATAGAGAGATATGTTCTTTGTTCTTTATACAACTTTATAGTCATTTAAGAGGAGACCTGTTTTACAAGAAATTAACAATGAGTGTTTATCTCTTTAATGCTACTTTGACCTGAAATCATGATGACTTTGTCTGTTGTTGTTTTTGTGCATCTGACCTCATGTCTAACCATTCCCTCACTATTTGTGCCACAGCTGGTGTGTCCATCAATGCATGTCTGTGCACATTTTGAAGTATAGCAAGAAACAGTTGATGAAATAAGCAATTGACAAAGATGTATTTACCATATATATAAATGTATATATATATATATATATATATATATATATATATATATATATATACTGTATATATATATATATATATATATTTACCAACTTACTTGACGAATCAGACTGTTACTGGTCAGACTGCAGAGATGAAAAGCAGGAGTCTCCTCACAGATCTGATGTAACCTTACTCACATAAATATATGCAAGTAATAGAAATTTCATATTTTTATTTGGAGACTTGCTGTCACCTTGCCGAAACACCTCCTTATAATTGCATAATGGAAGTGCATGGAAATAAGCATTAAATCACCCTTTTTCTTTCTTCTTGATTTTCTCAAATCAATTTAGGTTAAAATGCATGGTTGCTGATGACAAGTCACTGACAGCTGTAATATTTTAGTGTTTTGGGTCCTCTAACACCCCTCCTGAGACTATTGAATTTATTTTCTGGTTTCCAACAGCGAAACTTGAAGATCTGATGTTTGAAAGTCTTCAGTTTACTCTTTGGTAACCGTTTAATGTGTTAATTTTTGCTGCATTGAGTTCATTGTGAAATAACTTAAACAGGCCGTTCCTCATGAACAGATGACATTCATCAGGCTTAAATGAGTAATACATTCGAGAATAAAACCTGTTGTCTTATTTTTTGACAATTCCTTCCGCCAATAATAGTCAAACTTGTTAATCTAAACTCCACAGTGTTTATTCCTCCAGATGGGATTTGTTGTCCAAAATGATGCTGTCTGACTCCCTGTGGAGCCAAACGATAAGCGTTGACCCTCTTATAAGACATCACAGTTGATTGAAAACACAATAGATTTTAAAAAAATCTAAACCTTCTTGAGGAAGCACTCCAAACCTAACAAAGGTTTATGTGTACAAAGAACATACAGCCACCGCTTTGGCTGAATTATCATTATAGTTGTGTGAGAATAAAACCTTCTCAGTATTACGTCTGTGTGTGTGTATATGTATACTTACACTAGGAAACATTTTTAACTTCAGAGGCCTAAATTGCCACCTGGACCTTCTGGGTCATTAGCTGCCCTCTGAGGAGAAAGTGTAGGGTTGTAAGAGTTACAGTTCGACTGTAATAAGCTCACTTCATGTCTGTTGACGCACATTTCGACTTAATGACATCCAATCAGTCACATCCTCGGGGCTCCATACACAAACAATTACAGGCCTGCTTGGCTGCAGCGGACGGTAATCGTTCACATCAGCTGAGTAACAACTCTTTAAAAGCCCAGAAAACCTGTTGTTATCAGATGACACCTTTGAGTATCACTAATAAAAGTGGCTGTCTGTGACCTGAGTTTTTGTTATTACCTCAATAACACTGTAATGAGTTTGAATTTCTTCTTCAAGATTAGCTTACCATTTTTAGCTGACATTAGAAGATATCTCTCCTGCAGCCTTCACAATCCGGAGCCCTAGTGAGACAGGCTGCAAGGGTCCGAAAAGCTATAACACGAACTGAACAGCACTTTGTGACATTTCACTTTACCTCTATTTTATTTTATGTTTCAAAACATGTTGCTTTGTAATGAATACTAAAAAGTCACATAGATACAAGACAAATGAATGTAAAATTAAAGAGGAGAGTATCAGAACAAACAAAATAAGAGATTGAAAAACGTAAAGTCCCCAGTGGCGTACTTGAACCTACCCTTTTCACAAAAAACAGCACTGATTAAATAAATATTAAAAGACATTACTTTTTAGTTTGATAAAACTATATAGTGTATGTATAATATTACATTAATAAATAGAATTTGTAAATAAATAAACAAACATTCTTTAGTTATAAGTTAAGTTTCTCAGGCACAGCTTAATGTGTTTGGAAGTTGACACAATGAAAACTTTTTAAACCAACATCTGTTCTCAAGATGGTGATGCAGTCTAACTGCAGTATTTTTGGTATGACATGCAATAATGTAAAATATTCTGTATGTGATTTAAAGGTAGACCAAAAGCAAACTAAAGATATGCTTTTTTGCACATAGCAGTAATTAAAAAAGAAAGGAAGTGCAATGAAAACTTCCTGTAAACATAAACATTTTAACACAAAATAATTTACAGCCCTTAAAAAACGCCTCACACTGAGAGGTATCAAACCTCTAACCCTGCATGTGTTGGTGTCTCGCTCTGTCTTCAGAGGACGATAGTGGTGGAGACAAACATCCGACTCTTTTTTTTAAAGAATCCTCCTCCAAACTTGTTATTTGGCGCGTGTGGTTTCCTTGAAGGAAGTGGTTGTCATTGTTGTTGAAAGTGGGTGTGAGTGCTGCATTTTTGAAAAGTGATTTATGAGACCTCTGGGTTCCTCTTTTGTCTTTACAGCTGCAGTTTCCTCACGACTCTCAGACACCACACTCTTAAAAATGCGTCCTTTGTATTTTTGTCCTCGAATGTTGAGACTTAAACCTGCTGAACCGGGACAAAATATCCCGGCCACTGAACACATCGTACCACCTGCTGCTCCTCATAGTGGATGTTTTTACTTATAACCTTTAAATCATATTGAAGGCTTTCGGTGCAACAAAGTCAAATTCCCGGATTGTTGAGAGTCAACAAGCCATGAAACCATCAGAATTGCTGGAGAAATAAACTAATCTAGCTTTTTAATACCATGCAAAGTTATCACAGAACGATGCAAAAAAAGTTCAAGAAGTTAGATCGAGATCAATAAGTTGTTAACTATAATTTAATTGGCAACTATTTTTTGTTATTTTTGAAGACAAAAAGTAAAAGATTTGAATTAAATTTGAATATCTTGTATGTTCACCCCTCTATGAAGACAAACTTAATATCTTTTGGTTGTTGACGAAACAGGACATTTGAGAACTTCATCTTGGGCTTTTTGAAACACTGATCGAGTACAATTTTTCACCATTTATGACAGTGTTTAGCTTTTGATAACAAACCAGGTCAACTAGAAATTATGCCCTAACAGCATATGACTTATCTGTGATTTTGTTCTGATTAATTGTATGTGAGCTGACTTTCTCACGAGGAAGAGGAGGAAATGGTGGAAGCAGTGTGAGTCAGTAACTAAGCAAGGACCTCAAACATGGCTCTAAAATATCCCGACATCTCGTTTAAAAATAGAGCCTAGTGTTTGTTGCAACAAAAGAGAATATTTTAAACCAAAACACAAACTTTCCCTCACCCTAACCAAGAGGTTGTTGTGCCTCAAACCTAACCGGATCATAAGCACAGCATAAACCTCAAATCTGAACAAAAAGAAACATAAAGTTCCAACAGATTTGCAGTTTACATGCCAAAAAAAATTCTGGCAATTTGGTTGCATTTTTCAACACAAAATCAAATCTTTCTCTGGTTCATACTTCTCCGGAGTGAGGATTTGCTTCTTCTTTCAGTTTAGTCATTTTAAAGTGTATGTCTTTGGGCTGTTGCTCGCGCAAAACTAAATATTTCCAGATGTCATGTATTTTTCAGTGCAAATAATAATCACGATTATTTCGGCCAACCATTGACCCCAACTAGCTACGTAGAACTAGCATGTGGTTCAAAAATGTGGCTCCTCCCTCACTGGAAAGAACGTGTTGGTCGAATCATATCTCAGAGCATCATGAACAAGAAAATGTGTTGGCTGGTTTAACACAATCTGACATGTCAGAAGTGACGAATTTGAAGCTAATTGCATCCGCAAGGGGCCCCCCCAAAAAATTTAAAATGTTAACATCAACAAGGCCTCAGCAGTCAACTGAGCGTTTTGACCGAATTCAGGGGAAAAAAGGTTAACACAGTGAGTGGTTTTATTGCTGCCCCATGGGGAGCTCAGTGTGTCTGACATGAGTTATCACCAGGGCCAGGCAACATAAATCTACTCTGACACCACCACTCTGCCAGCCAGGAAACAAGTCAGTCACTCAGTCAGCGAGTCCAGTTAGTCAGCCAAACTGGCAGCAAACCAGACAGGTTGGCCCGCACGGCGGCCAGACGAGCAGGATCCAGGACGCCGGCCTGTGCCACAGTTAGTGTCACAGTCAGTCAGATAATCAGATGAGGGACTGATGTTAACCAGTCAGGGGGCTTTCACACCGTCAGCATCAGCAGATCAGGACAGCACAAAAAAACACAAGGTTATTAATTGTTATACCGTCAAATGAAGATTTTTGCTCTTGTACTTCTTTTATGCGAATTGTACCACTGTCATGTTTTTTAGATGACAGACAAAATAACAGCTGATTGTATTTCGTTGATTACAGAAAAGTGGAGTCGGTTTCAAAAAGAAGTCTGATTTTACGTAAGCATATGAAAAAATGACCCCACTTCTCACTTGATTTATTACCTCAGTAAACATTTTACTGATGAGTTTATGGTCTCAATCTCTAGGTTCAAGTCTTCTTCAACAAAGCATGGTGTTAGTTTAGTAAATTATGTTTGCATTTACAGTAAAATAGATGATAGTACAGAGTATTCTTAAGTCCATGCCGCCAAATTAGGAAGAAAACCAGCAAGTCTTTGTGAATTACACAGCAAACTTGACGGTTTTCTGTTTCTGTCTCTTTATAACAAAAGTTTTAGTTCCATTTATCCACAATAAAAGACTAGTTGGTGAAATTTGATTGGTCACATTCGGACTAGCAGGAATGAACTTGGAAAAGAAAGGGTGTGTGTGCTGAAGCTACAAGCACCTCTATAAGTCATCCAGTGAGGCCCCCAGCTACTGAATAACCAACTGTCTTATTGGCTGACTGCTTCAGCGACTGTCTGGCTGACGGGGCAGTCAGGTGATTACAAGGACGCCATTTGGTTTTACAGCAGAATAATATGGCCACTGTTCGCCCTCTTTCCCTTTCTCTCTCGCCCCATGAGGATACAGAGGGGGCCGGCAGGGGAGTGATTAAGATTTTAGGGAGCTGCTTGGCTGGTTCAGGGGTTAGAGGGTAAAGAGTGGGGATTTATTAGGACCATAAATAAGACCCAGACGTCTTGCTCCTCGTCGCTCCCTCCACTAAACCCTCAGAATTTTCAATCCCTCCTTCCTATCACGTCACCCCTCTCTGCTTCATAGATAGTTGGATAGATAGATAATGGTGCCCTATCCACAGTAATGTCATTCATCCAGCTGTGAGACGTTGAAAAATAGCAAGCTACCCCACCGTGAAAGCCACGCAGACAGTGAGGCTTTCAGGTTTGACCTACAAATCTTCCTCTAATATTTGTGGATGTGTCAGCGCCACAGAGATTCAGCTGTACTCCAGACTGCCCTTCACGACCTCTGACACCTCTCAGTTTGCTTTAAGAGGAAACAGACAGTCAGTACACATAGAGACCCTCCTTCAGCTCAGAGATATAGGGAAAATACTATATGTTTTGTGATTTCTTACAATTCTGTGATGGTCATTTATTGTACTTAAAAGTCCCATATTGTAGAAAGTCAGATTTCCCTGACTTCTCTGATTATTTAACAGGTCTAGGATGTATATAACTATTGTGAGAGATCAAATAGCTCAATCTACGGAGAAATGCTGTGACTTGTACAGATTGACTTTAATCTAAATAAGATCAAACCCATAAAAGTGAAGACGGGCAAATATTTTTCCTGGTTTGACCAAACCGGACAGTGAAAACACAACTTTAGAGCTCCTCTTCCACCACCAGCCTCTTCTCCCCTCAGTGTTCAGAGGCTATTTTGATCATTAAAGGCCTGGGCCCAGAGCCCAGTGGGTGTGTGTTGGTCGTTCGATTAAAGGGCAGCCATTGAAGAGTGTGTGTTTTGTGGTCTGAACCAACGGTATGCAGGACGCCATACGGGCCTGGGCTGACGCAGCGGCACCACACTGAGATCTAAGCGTGTGTGGTCGAGGGACAGGAGAGAGGCTGTGGCATGGACAAGAGGTGGGTGAGGGTCATTAAAACATCAGGTTATAATACTTAACCTCACTCTAATCTTAATTCTTAAGCTAACTGTCAGTTTGAGTCAGTCAACTTAACAACACAACAAAGGTATATGAGCTTTATCAGAGCCAAACAGAATCTGTATTTCTACAGTTTTCAACTGTGATCCAGAATAAAACCTGCTGAATTCAGTGAAGTGTAGCTTTACTTGTAAAAATATAGACAATACGCACTCAAGATAACAAGAACCCCCCCAAATATTACAATAAAACACCCTAAAATTAACTGAAGCAGGTTGAAATGATCATTTTCTACGTAGTTCCTCAGCAGCAAATGTAATTTTTGATTAAAACATGCTTTTTGTTATTTTACACCACACTGATATGGATTTGTCTATAACTATAAGTTTTGTATTTGGCACTTGGTGATCCACTCCCTATCCAGCGCATCAGAATAGAAATGAACTGTTAATTCTGGTTAATTCGATATGCTCTTGGCTGACATGTGGCCATGGTATGGTCTGTTTGTGGTACAGATCTGGCAAACAATAGTGGACTGCACAAGAGCCATCATTCCGATATGTGATATGCGATATGTGTGCAGGTTAAACATTTCTGGTGAGGGCCTGATCTGGGCCACAATAATTTTGCTATCTGGGAAGCCATTATAGAAGTACATGAAATCTTTTAAAAAGAAAAAACTTTTTAAATAAGCTACAGAGAATAGGTAAAGGACCCAGTATACTGCCTCGTGGCACACCAGTATCACACAGAACTGAGTCAAGAAAAATATTATGTTTAACTGCACAATTTAAAGTTAATATTTATACTTCAAAAAAACAAACCCTTTTGGGGCAGTTCATGACCAGAAAATGTGTAGTCCATAGCAAAATGCATTTTTGGTAAAAAAAAACAAACAAAAGTTTGCAAAAAGACCTAGAATTAAAGAACATTTCAAATGATTGGTCGATAATGTTTCCCAGAAATGTTTAACATTTCTAAGTTTTTGCTCAATTAGTCCTTTGTGAATTATTGAAACGAATGTGGCTACCAAAAGAAAATAGTCACTCCATGCAGGAAACAACCTGATCACATGTGGTGTTCAGAACAGCGACCCCTTGAGATGTAGAGATAACAATCTTTTTGAACAAGACATCATGAATCAGAGTATGTTTTACTGAACAGATGAAAAAAATTAGACAAGTGCACATTTATGCATTTATGCTGTTTTCTTCCCTGGTTGAATACTTCAGATGTTATCAAAGTGATTTACTGACGCCTCGCAGCGTTTACATACAGTATACTCCTTCCCTCCATCTTTCCCTCTTTCCTCTCGTAGTAAGCACTCCATTGACTTACCAAGGGTCTCTTTCAGCATGTCTTCAGGTCTGTGGCTCTTTTCAAGCAGTCTGCGTCTCCAGCCAGTGTGGCCTGACAGAGGACGTTTTCAAACTGGCCCTGACAGTGATGAAACGACTCCGGTAGAGTCCAGGAGCTGAAGTCAAACACACAGTGGTGAGAGTGTTGACTGAGACCATGAGTCTATGTGTGTGTCTCTGTGTTTAAGTGGAAGTAATTTTCTAAAAGTCAAACAACGAACAGAGACCCATTCGAGGTCTGACACTTTGAATCTCCACTAATGTTTAGAGAAAACTTGTTCTCCTGTGGTGCCTAATACAGTTAGATTTTTAAATTTTTAAAAAAAAAAATTGTCTGACAACATATTTGGTAAAGGAGTTTTATGGTCCAACTACTCTTAAAGAAATGGTCTGTGACATTACTTGCTAGGTGTTACAGGTCTATCTATTTTGTTTCATATCAGTTAAAGCATATTGGTCCAAGTAAAAGTCATTAAACAGGCCTGATATCCACATTACATTCTGTAGCTGTTGTGGCGTTTACAGCAACATCTCCAATTGAACATCATTTGCTTTTAGATAATGTTAATTCAACATTACTGACTCATTTTGCATTTTAGCAGAACTGTTTTTGTCCATTTTTCCAGAACTGCTAATGCTGACAGTGTATGTCATGTGTTTAGTTGGACATAAACAGAAATATAAACATGACATCTTTGTTTTGTGTTGAAACTATTTCCTGACCGCTAAGCGCTTCTTTGCCAAATTTCGGTCTTTGTCTCTACCAAACGTGGCAACCTCAACACTGTAAATGTTGAGAAAAGTTTCAGCAGATAACTTTTTTCTAAAACCACAACTTGTCAGTTGTCTACATTTCTGTATACAAATTAAACAAATGCATTGCAAAACAGATTTATTAAAGGGCACATATTATGCCCAATTTTCAGGTTCATATTTTATTTCATGTAACTACCAGAATATGTTTACATGATTTAATGCTCAAAAGCTTTTCTTTTTTTTTTTGCAAACTATCAAGTGCAGCAGCTCTGTATTCCAGCTCTGTCTCAAACGCTCTTGTCTCTTCAAAGGCCCCCAGACACCGCCCAGATGTCCAACTGCCTTATCTGACCACTCTCCGACCACTCCGTTGCCTTTTGTCTGACCTGTTCGGCAGAAAAGTTGCATTGAAACACACCGCTTCGACATGCTGCCTACTCCACAGTAGCGTGTACGTTCTGCGCTTGTGTTGTGAGTACGAGAGGCTTATGCACGAAACTCTCTTTACTTCGATCAAAACAAAACTTAACTATTTCAGATATAAACAGCTGCATACTAAACATGCATCGAGGCATTCCAAAAGGGGGAAAAACGGGGATTGACGGAACGGAGTGCATAGAAAAACAAAGTGCACACAGTATTCTGCCCCTCCCACACACCGCGCTGATTCACTAGCACACCACCAATCAGAACGGCCATTCAGCTGGCACACAACCAGTGAGAGAATCCGTTGGCTCAGACGGCCAATGGCCCACCTCCTCAGACTTTGCATGCTGAATCGGAGCCGAAAACGTCCACGCGGCTCTGAAAGCTTCCAACGCAGCTGAACACACCAAACATATTTGTTCCCGACCTTGTCCGAGTCTCCCCAAACGCTTCAGACGTCCAACGGTTGGGCCGGTGTGTTCCTGCCTTAAGGCCTGCCCTCCCAAATATTCAGTCTGCCCTGATTGGTCAGCTGACACACGCCTGAACAAAAACAGGGCGGCTGTGCTAAAGCAATTCTCATGTGTTAGAACAGCGTGGTGACATAGTGAGATGTCAAAAAGAATTAAAGGTGGGACTACCGATGAGGCGTTTCAGGAGCAGTATTTACTGTGTTCTGTTCTGACTTTGACCTTTTTAACTTTGAAGATCTTTTAAAAGGACAAGAACCTTTAAAAACACTGAAGGAAAAGGAAAGCAACAAAAAAGCGCAACGGGTCTTCTTTAATTGTTTGTTGGCTAGCTGCACCTTAATGCCAAGTTAGGCCTGTGATGAATCCAGCTCTCTATCTAACTGTAAGACATGAGATTTGTGTCTCCCCTTTCCTTCTTGGAAAGAAATAATTCTATATCCCAAAACACACACACTTCTCAAAAAAGTATTTTATTGCATTTACTGACTTGGGAGCAAGTAGTTAACGAAGTTCATGTACTTTATCACAGTGCAATTAGTTTGGGTGCCTTAAAACAATTTAGTTGGTTTTGTTGGACTGTAACCTTAAAGTGATTACTTACAGCAACCAATTGCAGTGCAGATACTTTACTTGAGCAACAATAAACAAAAAGAAAATCCTCTTCAAATAACAGTCCTGCTTTCAGTTAGTAAAAGTACAAGTGTTGTCAGTAAAATGTACTTAAAGCATCATAAGAAAAAAGACTCATTCTGTGGTAAAATGTTCCCTGTTTCCTGGAAAAGAAAGGGGGGTAAAAAAAAAAACAAGGAATGAGGGAGAAAGAGGGAAGGGAAGTCTTGTGGATGGGTGGAGGAGAGGAGAGATGGACTGAAAGAGGAGGTGGTGGTTTACTGTAACAGGTCTCATTAAGAGCTCAGGAAGAACAGGAGGCACAGGAAGTCAGCCACTTGGTGTCCTGCTCTGCCCTGCTGCCTTTTACTACTCTGTTATGGTCTGCTCTGTCTCAGCGCAAGTGAGTGTGTGTGTGTGTGTGAGAGAGAGAGCGAGAGAGAGAGAGAGAGAGAGTGAGAAAGAGAGAGCTGCAGAAAAAAACAGCAGAAATGTAGTTACAGAGGGTGTGTGTTTGCTGGAAGGAAGGAGGGAAGAATTTGCATTGTATAGCCACACACACGCACGCACGCACGCACTCACGCACACACACACACACACACACACACACACAGTAGGTCAGTAGTTTCCTGGTTGTGGAAGTGAATGTGACTATTACTGGGGTATTAATGTCTCCAGATTGCAGGCCTGTTCCTGCCCCCGCATCCGCCGGCTCTCCTCCATCCACAACCGTGAAATTGGGACCATGTGTGGTTGCTGCTGCCGCTGCTGCACTCCCTGTCCTCCTCCTCCTCCTCCTCCTCCTCCTCCTCCTCTGCCTCCACCCTTTCCTCCATCCCCTCCAATTGGCCAAATTTGTCAACCTTCCTCCACCTCTTCCTCTCTTTACAACACATACAGTAGCACTGCACCTTTCCTTATAAAAAACTGAAGTCTGAATGCAAACGTCTTTATATCTTTTCTGTGTGTGTGTGTTTAGGGGTTGCTGAGATGGAGAGGTCACCTCTCGCCAGGATGCAGGGGTCAAGTTTGTTTTTCCTGCCAAGAGAGACAGTGACAGCACAGGAGGAGAAGATGGAGGGGAAGGAGGAAATGCAAACAGTGCACACATTGCTCAATATTAGTGTGAGCAATGTGTCTCTGGTGTTTGTTTCCTACTGTGGATGTCATAATCAGTGTGTCAACGATTGTTGATTTGAAATAAATCAACACACACACTCTGACTTATGCTATCAGTCTGCTGAAGTACTTCCTTCCACTCGAGCATGAAGAGCTGCTTCTCCAACTGGACTTTCGTTTATCTGGATACCTCAGTAGTGCAGGCAGATAGAGAGTCAGACACACACACTGCACGCATACGGACACACACGTACTCCAGCATCGGATTTATCAGGGTTTCTTTAGCCACACGTGCACGTGCAAGACAAACAGAGGTGTCTTATTAGCGTCAGGATGCACTGAGAAGCCTCTACCCTAACCCCAGGTTCATCTTCAGAGGTCACAGCATAACATCCAACAGGAAGCAACCACACACACGCATACACACACTCTTCCCCCCTTTCTTCCTCCTCTTTTTTCTCAAGTCATACTCAAATTTCACAGTATAACATCCTGTAGGAAGGTGTGTGCGTGTGTGTGTGTGAGTGCGTGTGTGTGTGGCTGCTAGTATTGGCATGAAGCATCTTGCAGTTTTGAAGTAGTTTGAAGATTCAGAGGAATGACGGTCATTAATGGTTGACGTGTAGGTGAATTCCTTCATTCCTTTAGATACCTGCGGCATACTGAGGAACTATTTCTTACTTTTCTAATCAAAGATAGCGAGGAAACAAATGATGCATTGAGAGATGTAACAACTTCATACCCATTTTACGGATTATTGTAAACCTACGTCAAGTGGTCATCTGCTGGCCTGCATGTAAGAAAATGAGCTGCAGATAAAATGATTGCCCTGATGCTGCTTTAAGTTTTATCCAGTGAACCTGAACCCTGGACTGTGTATGTGTGAGGTGTTGCTATAGAAACTGTATGACAACACGAACCTGAGAAAAATGTAGAAAATGAGGTTGTATTTGAGAGGGGAAGTGGGTCATCTGAACTAACGGAAATGTTTAACTTCACATCACAACGTCATATTTGCTCACCTCGTTTTGAGGTGGTGGAGTTGCACTGTTTTTTTTTTTAAACCTTGTTTCTTCAGAATGTATAGCTTGGCAACAGTACTTAATATATTTATAGTTTGCATAATTATGTAATGTGGTACATATGTCCCAATTTGAAGGCTCCTTGAAATGCAGCCTTCTTGTCCCTCCTTCTGAAGGATACACACCACTACTATCCTTCGTGGCCTCACTCAGTCCCGAAAAAAACCGACAGCGGCGAAATCAAGTGGCGCAGATTTAATAATGATAATAATGATAACATTACTGTGGGTTTAATAACAGGTTTACCTCTCCATGGTGCTCTCTTAATTGGAAATATATCAGCCGCCGCTTCTCCTCCTCCTCCAGAATCAGCAGGATTCAAAAGAAAATCAAAAATTGCTCTAGGTGAAATATTTTCACTTTCGTCTTTTTACTCTTACTTTTGCGGGCCTGGGCGGCAGAAATCGTGACGTAAGGGTAAGGGCAGGAACATCAACCAGGAATACTCCGAAGACTAGACCGTCCCATTTAAAAACGGTTGACGCGGCCTGTGAAGGTCTCTCTGAAGGACTTGCCATCGAAACCCACATCATTTCAAGGATGCAGCCCCTGAATTGGGACACAGCGATAGAATGGAGCAAAAGGAAGAAGAAGAAGAAGAAGAAGAAGAAGAAGAAGAAGAAGAAAGTGGTAATAAGAATGGAACATTAGGAAAAAGAAGAAGAAGAAGAAGAAGAAGAAAAAGAAGAAGAAGAAAAAGAAGAAGAAGAAGAAGAAGCTTTCTTAATCTGAATTTTGATTTGTCTTTATTGACAGGGGCTTGATGGAGAGGCCTCTTGCCAAAACATGTTGTCAGTATTGGAATTTGTATGAAGCAGCTGTTTGTGCAGACTCCATTTCCATCCAAAAGGAAAGAAGATGAAGGCGGACCGATAAGGATTAAATTGTAACGTGTGTGCGCGTGTGTATGTGTGTGTGTGTGAGAGAGAGAGAGGCTGAGGCGTCTGTAACGAAGCACAAAAAAACATCCCTGAAGCTATTCCTGTAATCTCTCCCAATTTCCCTCCCTCTCAGTCACTCTTTTCTCTTTTCCCTCTCAATCACTCTTTCTTCCCTCCAGGAGCCACATCAAAGAGCCAAGTGTTATCAGTGCCCAGAGCTACGTGTGTGTGTGTGTGTG
>CAEMYA010002118.1:631908-650271 GCA_903131615.1 Diplodus sargus
TGTGTGTGTGTGTGTGTTGGACATACCGTAGCTTATCTCCTTGAGCAGCAGACCTCTTCTGGTTTATCTCTGACACTGCTGGCAGAGATTTATCAATATAGGAAGTAAGAGTGGAACGAAACTCATCCACACAAAGAGATTTCAAACCTCTGGAGTCAAAAAGCTTTAAATCATTGATTATACTAAATGTCATGATCATCCTTCTTTGGTGTGTTTTCCCCTGGTTTCATGTCCAGATATTCAAGAGCAAACGTATGAAAGAGTTCAAAACATCAGCAGGGAACTAAAGATGTTGGTACGTATCAGTTGTACTAAAATAAATCTATAACAGGAAAGCCTCTGATATCTCCACCCACTGGTGCAGGATTGGGATTATTTTGAGTCAATGGATTTGGATATGAAACTGGTTTATAAAACAATATGCATTGTTTTGTGGGATTGTCGTGCAAAGGGTACATGTTTTTTCATTCCCTTGTGAATTTTCCACAATAGATCCAAAGATCAATTTCAAAATCATGATGATTTCACAACAGGGTTAGGGTTAGAGTTTGTTTAAGTGCTCCTTAATCCAATCCAACTTTACTTGTTAAACACTTTAAAACAACCAAAGTAACCAAACTTTTTGATGAATCTCTCACGATCCTGCAAGTACTGTATTTAAAGGGGCACTATGTGGTTTTGGAGAAGACATTTTAACTCAGAATTTTAATCTTTACTGCATTAATGAGGTAATAATACTAACTCAGAAATATTGATCTTTTTCATAACTGAATAAACAAGCGGAAAATAATGTCCAGGACACTGTTTGAAGTTAGAAAGGTGGCAGGGTCCGCCACATACAAACAAAGTAAAACAGTTTGAAACAGCTGGGTTTCAGTCACGTGATTACGCTGACGTGGGAAGGCGGTGCGATTTCAGATGGCGGACAGTAGGTAAACAATGCAGAATATGTCTATGGAGGAAACCGTTGCAGAGAGTTCGTATTGTACGGATTTAGATACCGTTTAAAGACATAGGTACAAGGAATTAGTTAACAGATATGTTGGACATGACCCGTACCTCATGAAGACGAGTGAGTTGGACAGTCGAGGCTGTTGACATTACCAACTAGTTGGCTGTCTGCGTTAGATTCGGGCTCATACCCGGGCTCTCAGCTGTCATTTGGAGATCCAACATAGTCTCTGCACATTTCGACTGTTATTGTCGGTCTTCCTTGAGCTTCATCCTCTGCTCTCGCTGAAGAGATGCCTCTGATTTGGGCTTAGTTTTTTGGCAATCGAGGTTGACTGTCGGAGCCCAGTCTAATGACTCAAGGTCACCCAAAGCGCTAGAGCAGTCTAAAAAGTCCCAATGAAGTCCATATTAGACTACTGGTAACTTAATAATCATTACAAAGTAAATGAGCATTTAACGACAACCTAATGCTATATAAACACTGCCACAAAAACCAAGTTAGCGAGTTAACATAACTTACCTCCGACGAAGTGGTCGCTGCAGACACGGACATTAGCAGACTCTGCTCCTCCAGACCGCAGACGTCTGTTTAAAATCAATTTTTTACGGCGTTGTTCTGTGAACTTTTTACATTTCTCACATTTAAGAACGACAATCTTTAATACTCTATAAAACCTGTTTACCTTTTCTGGGTTAGAATGATTGGAGCAGCCATAAACTACACAAAACATAAGCATTTTTTAGACAGACCCTCAGCTACTTCACTTCCTGCCCTCCATCTGAATTTCGCGCTCTCGCCAGCAGCAATGTGACGTCATGTGCAACCAAGCAATTGTGGTGTCTTTTAAGGTCTGTTTGTTTATTCAGTCATAAAACGAAGAGAGTTTGTTTATTTAGTTTGTTGAATATTATTTCTCTTATGATTAAAATGTATTACCCAAAACTACATAGTGCACCTGTAGATTGTCCAAATGTTCATGTTAATAGGCAAAAGTCTGATTTGTTTAAGTCCACTCAAGATGTGTTGAGTTAGCTGCCGTTGCACAGCATAACCAGTGTTTTCCTTTGGCGATTCCTTTCTTGTGCTGTGCGTCACGATTTTCCAGCAGTTTTGAGAAACTGAAATATTTTCAACTGTTTCATGCAAGATTTTTAATTCATTACATATAATTGCCAGCTGCACAATTGGCCCTGCTCCACAGACACACTACACTATTCTGCCCCAAACCCAGTTTTCTAAGGCAACTTAAAGTGCGCACAAGTGAAGCTAAGAGTGTCTCTATGATCAGGGCTTTACAGTTGCACCGACAGGACAGGAGTTGTTTCAGGAACAGATGGTCTGTCCTTCAGTGGTTTAGTATCGCTTTTCCAAAAAGAAATCATTCTAAATCTTATTTACCTGTTTGTTTTTAAATTTTGTCTGATATCAAAATCTTTATATGCTGAGTGTGAAAAATGTGTCCTAAAACAAATGATCTCACTTCCTGAAAAGAAAATGAAAAGAAATTGGCACCAACATGTCTGCAGGTCTGCATTCTCAAAAAAAGTTTTTGCCCTCAGTGAAGGTGAAGATTACGTCCGCTTCTGTGCAACATTCAGTATATTCTTATATATACTAACAATTTAAGCAGTGTTTACTGAACCAGGAAACTCAGTAGGACATCATATGTTCTGCGTTGTGCTGTATCTGACTCCCTCCCTCCTCTCCATCCACGCCTCCACACTACCTGATAAAGCTGGCCACCTAAAAGGCGTCGTGGCTGGTGGCCAGGGGTCGGCTCTCCTCCCCTGATAGCGGCCTGAAGGGCCACATCACAGGAACCCATGCCCTTTTTGATAAGCGGGCCTGTTCCAGCAGCTGCAGACGAGCCTGCTGCTGGGATACAAACTCTCAACAACAGGACTGACAGAGGAGGCAGAGAGCAGCCGAAACACATTACACACACGGATATTAACAATGCTTACATCATAAGGAAGGGAGGAGGTATGATTTGCCAACACATACAAAGATTTTAAAACTTGTTAGGGGACATACAGTATGAGGGCTGAAATAATTTGAAAATGCTCCAGGGGAAAATTTCGATATTTTTCTATTTCTCCTAAATGATTAAAACATTTTCCACTGAGACACAGGGATCTGATTGGCCGACTCTTTAAGATGAAATTGTGCCTATTAATAGTACCTGACTAGAGGATATAATTTATAATTTATAAATGATAATGATTTTAATTTATTTCTAACATCTTGAAGACAAGATTTAATTCTTATCTTCATTTTAAAGATGCAATAAATAAGAATTGGCTGCCTGTTGAACGTGGATCACAGGACCTCTGCACTGCTGAGAAAAAGAGGTTTTCTTGGGGCTTACTTTATTAGATACCTCTGCAACAAAATATGTCTTTGACATAATGTCAAAACTGTTATTACTTCACATTCTGTTGATCGTTTTAGTTTTTTTTAATGTTTTAAAATAGAATTCTAACATATTGCAAATTTAATCTTAGATGTCTTCAAAATATTGCTTTTTTTAAAACATTTTAAAAAAAACGATTTTAGCAAACATTACATCAGGGAATTCGGGTTAATACACACCCTCTGTTGTAGTGAGGATTGAGCTATGGAAACACTTATGGGACCAATTCATTGCTGTTTTGGGAATTTGCATGGAATGTATAGCGAATATGAAAATGACAGAAGTCACCAGACCAATCCCTAGTAAGTAGATCTTTTCACTGTGCAGTTCACTGGTTTACTGAGAGGACTGAATCTCTGTTCCAGGCTGTTAGAGATCGTGTACACCTGTGAGACTTCATGCTCTATTAGCCGTGTAAAGAGAGACAGAGATCGGTGAGAAAGATAAACAGTGATATAGAGAGTGAGAGAGAGAGAGGCAGAGGCAGAGAAGGGCAGAGACTTCACAATAGATTTTGGATGTGTGTCAGCCACATGCTTTTACCTACAACTGCTCCTAAACCTCATGAAATGTAAAAGTGAAAAAGAGCAAAAGCTCATCAGGAAAGTGTCTACTGAGGTAACAAATCAAGCGAGAAGTCAGGTGATTTATTTCATAAGCTTACATACAATCTGACTTCTCTTTGGATTTAGGAATAGGGAAAATATTGAGGTTTCTAATCAAACCTGTAGAGGCCTGAAAGAGTTTTTTGGCAACGCTGTCCAGCTTGATCTAAAATCCTGCAATCTGAAAACATGCGGTAGCACCTGTAGATCTAAGACTATTTATAAGACACGTGGAACAGTTTACACTGATTTAACTGTGTTTGTCTGAGACTTATCAGCAGTGTTATCCTCTGTAAATTGAAGCCTTCTGCCTGTTCCCGGTCTGTAACTGGATCATTAACGCGTGACCCTCGTGATAAGTGAGTCTGGATGTACAAAACAGAAGCTGCCATTATCAAGCAGTATGCCTCACATCTCACACAGACAGAAAAATGTACAGAGTGTCTGATCCAGGTCAGTTGATTTCACACTTTGGATTAGATTTTTTGAATGCATCAATGTTCTCTTTTATACGAACAGAGGAGCTTTGTGGCCAGTGAATGCACATAGAACACCACTGTAATTAAATTGTACAATTCAATTTTTGCCATCTGCCTCATCCTAACAACAGATATGTACAACAGATATATATATCAGATGTATATAGAGTCATTAGATTGACTGTCATGACGCTGAGGAAGATGAACCTTCTTAAGTCATTAAAGTAATTTTCTGCTTTTAAACACAGTCACTGTATCTGTCTGATATTGTTTTAACCTGGATCATGTAAGACTATATGATGCAGACCTATTTTGTTTTCCAGGGGCAGTTAATGGTCATCTGCAGGATTATTTTTGCAAAAACAAACTTAGGCGGGAAAAAATCCTGTTGATTAATAACAGAAGGACTTACAGAACTTTCTGGAGAGGCATTTTAGGATAATTCCACATAAAATGCATTTTCACCCTGTGGCCATCTGGCAATAAATACAGAAGTATCTGATGCCGTACCACCAGACTGCAGAGCAGCTTCATTCCCCAGGCTGTAAGACACCACAAATTCACCATCGAGACTCCAGTTTCCAAAACAGATGTAGCAGAATGAAAAAGGACTCAAACATTTTTTTGTTTTTTAATCCTTCTGATTTACAAAAAAAACAATATGTTTACCTTGAACCTAAATTTCCAGAGATAAAGGATATAACTACATGGGCTAGGGAACACTTTGTATGTCCCTTGTCGGTTGCAAATGACTGGATTCTGTTTTTATGTACCATACAAATTGTCCAAACTTGAATCATACAGGAACAGAAAAATATGTTCAGCTACACAAAGTTTGTTTTTTAAGCATCCATCCATGAGATTCATTACTTATTACTTATATTTATTTTGGCAGAGAAGCTGAGCGATGACATCACCTGCAACCAAGAGGAGCCATAAGGTACAGTGTTGTTCATCATGTCTGTTTGTCATTCTCTATTTCAGGGCTGCAGAGACTGAGAAACACAGATAGAGGTAATGAGAGTCCGACATTCAGGCTCCCATAGAATGATAACATGGAGCCAACTGAGCGACCTCGGGGAGACATAAAGAACCCAAACTTTCCCACTGTTTGTCTGAATTACTACTTTTTGCTGGGAGATTGACCCGATGGTCCGCTAGCTCATTAAATCACGAGGACACAAGCACCAAAATCACCCACTTGTCCGTGGTAGATGATTTAATTGGTGCAAAAATGACCCATCTAAACCCAGAACAAAAAAATTTACTGTCGCATAAAGACATAAAAACGTTTTCTCATACATTTTTAATCTCACTAGAAGTGCGTCATTTTTGTCAGATCATCTTTGAATTTTACCAATTTCCTGCACAAAAAAGACACGTACAGTGTATGAGATCAGTTATTCCTGAACTCGGCATGTTTGTTCGTGTTTAAAAGGTAATACTGGATACATTTTAGTAATACTAAAAATTAAAAACGTATCGTCTGTTCTTTTAAACTCAAGATTAAGAACGTTCCTTTTGTTTGAAAAAGCATATGTGCATGTGCAGTCGTGTGCAACAGACGTCTTCATCCTTCGGAGGATGGAGAGGAAGACAGAGAGACCGACAGGAAACAGAGGGATACAAGGAGTGAAAGAAAAAGGACGTAGACGGGATTCAGCAGAGCGTGACAAATATCTTCATCCTGTTGTGGGAGAGAAAGTAGTGAGAGGGAGAGAAAAGCTGAGAGAGGAGATAAACAAGATGGACAGAGGCGAAACGGAGGGACAGAAACTTCTCAAGCTGGGAACAAAAAGCACATTGATTGGACATGTCAGTCAGAGGAGGTGAATGAAAGATGGAGGAAGAGGGGGGGGGAGAAACTCCTGCGGTCTGGGCGGCAGGGAGGGAGGCTGCGAGAGGAAGCGGGATTCAATCAAACTCTGTCAAGGTCAGTTTACAGTGAATGGGCCTCTCCACCTGGCTGCTCTTTCACTGAGAGGATGCATGCTGCTGGGGGCCTCATTGCACTGCATGCTGGGAGGGGCCCGACCACTCTAGAGACAAAAGTGCACTCCAGCATTCTTATGTAAATTAAGGAAAGTGAATTATATCATGTAAAATATGATGAAGGACAGAGGAAGTGATGCCATATTGTTAATTTACCCTGATTTTTAATTGAAGTGCAGCTGTGTTTGTTCTCACCTCCTTTATTTACCAGCTAATAGCAGAGCTACTACATGTGTCAAACTAGCTTTATTCAAGTACTGTATATTGTTAAATTAATTTTACTTGGGTTTTCTTTCATTTTCCACTATGTTTCCAGTACTTTGCACAGTCGCCATGACTAAATGTTAGCAGTTAATGCTTTAGCACACCACTCTTATGTTAACATACATGTCCCAGGCTGCGTACCTTATTGACATTTCATATCACATTTATATGACATTTTTCATGAGCTGACTGTCATATCAGGAGGTGCAGGGGACGGTCTTGGAGTTACAGATGACAAGGCTGCCAAACCAACAACTGCAAGACCGCGTTTCAACATTTTTAAGTGTGAAACAATGAGATACTTTGATGAGGGACTTTGCCATTTTAACATTTCTAGGCGTGGCACCACTGGATTTTTTTATGGCAACCTCTGGACAAATACCCGTGTCACGAGAGATAAAACTGAAAATTGAGTCACAGAAAACATACTTTTGGAACATAGAGAAATCCAAGGTTTCAAACATATCTGTGCTTTACAGAAAATACAATGCCAACATTTATTCTGGCAGTTGGGTTTTTGTATTGAAGCTTTATGGGAACTGTTAATGCCCAAAGTAAAAAAGTAAAAGAAAAACTAGTTATTTCCCTTTCGTCACTCTGCTTCCCTTCTTTTTCTTTGTTTAATTCTCAGCTGCTTCAAAAAGGCTCAGACAGCCAACTAGAGAAGACTTATTTAAAGCAACAAAATGGAACTTTTTACTCTAAAATAACAGCTTCAAAATCATTTTGATGGTACAGTGTCTTGAATAGTATCTCTGTCTCAGCCACTCCGCATCCCCATCCCTTGTTTCTGCACTATGTAGCGCATTACATTGCGATGACATAATGAGTTTTGTTTGTAATTAACACCTACATTACATCTGACAAATTGTTACAGATCTAGAATTTGTATTTATGACAGTGGTGTTGTACTCAGAAACTGTGGGGGGCGCCAAATGGCCCAAAATGCCAATGCCAGCATAATGTTGCTTTAATATTTTAAGCTGTACGTTTGAGTTTTGGAGCACATTTGAACAGTCTTCATTCTCATATCTGTTTAACCCTGAAAGAAAGTACAAATCTACTTTAATCTACTCTAAAACCCAGTGATTTTTAGAAGCCATCATTGTTTGAATTAAACTCTTCATCTATATGTATAAGTGTGTGTGTGTGTGTGTGTGTGTGTGTGTGTGTGTGTGTGTGTGACGTTGTTGGAGTGTGTGTCAAATTTCAAACACAAGTATCTCCAGCCACAGAGTTTCTCCATGTGTGGTCAGAGTATAACAGGCATATTTGCTCTCGGCTACTGTGTATAAATGAGTAAATGCTTGCGGCCGTCCTCTGGGTTTGTGTGTGTGTGTGTGTGTGTGTGTTTGTTTGTTCATGACTGAGTCAATTAAAGAGGTTTAAATGAAACCATGGGGTTAAGTCACACATGTCTCAGTTTCAAATACAAGTTTTCACGTGTGAGTGTATGCATATGTGTGTCAGTCATACTGGGCCTTTCCATACATCCAATTGAAGTCCTCACATGTGAGGATTTTAATACTTCTGACTTTGGTGAAGCCAATGAGCAGGGGCGCCACCAGGGATTTTGGGCCCCATGAAAAGAAATCTAATTGGGCCCTTGTTTAGGCCGGCGAAAAAATGTGATGGCACTTTATATAATACTATGCATTTTAATGATAATTTTGACTATCACTCCCATATTTGTGAAAAGAACAACATGAGTCAGTTACTTGGTTACTGCTCGCTGTCTCCCTTGTAGTCCTGCATGCAGGTTTATCTCCACAACTGTAGACTCACAGGTGGTGGCTTTGGATTCGGGGTGAAAAAATACATATAGGGGGCTATATGGTCGTTGCGATTTTAATCTTCTGATTTCCAGAAAATATAAACATTTCTCTGATTGTACTGAGAGTTGTATTGAGTCACACAGTCTGCATGCACCAGAAATGTTCTCCTCTGTTCCTACTGCAGAGCAGAGGGGTGAGAGTCCCAAACTACTGACCAAACATTCTATTTTAATTATAGCTGAATTTGAAATATATTATATATACACATACATATGCTCTTTTTATTTCAGACCTGTTTTTAATACATGAAAATCATTCTGAAATAAATATGGATTATAGACTACTTTTATTTTATAGGGGGCTGACAGACGTATCTGTTCAAACGACATGTTTATTTTAGTTATACTCTGCCTCATTGATCATTATGCGAGAAAATCATTTGTGTTTGAATTTCTGTCGTTAATAAATATTTCATTCTTTTTTTTGTAGTGGTAAAAAGAGCAAGAGAGACAGAGAAATCCCCACAGACTCCTTGCAATGATGCTAACTGGCACTGAACACAATGTTGCTCACCTTCTTCACCGGGACAGAGAGGGGTACAGTTATGGGGAGACTGGGCTGCTGCTGATTCATCTGTTGTTAAGTCTGCTAAAAGGAGCAGGGAAAATGATTTAATATGAATATCCTGCTAAACATTTCCCTGCACTGATTAAATGTTGATGAAATGTAGGCTAACACTAGTCTGTAGCTAGCTAGCTTATTTCACTATGGTCATTAAGCCAACAGGTTACTACCACTCACAGACTGAAGGCTACCCACCTTTCTTGGTGAAAAACTGGGTTACAGATTGACACCCTTTCCTATGTTTTCTCCTGTTTTGAAAACCAGTTTTTGAAATGAAAATGCTCTTATACGAAAACGCACATGTATTGCATCGTCCATCGTCCAGATGGATCCTGAAAATGCAGCGCCTGAAAACACATTTTTTTGAAAACGGGTCTGAGGGTGGAGAAATCCGAAAACGCACTTGCGCTCGCCATTTTCGTCTTCTTCTTGTTGTGTTCAGTTTCTCCGTCTACTGTCTGTTTACAGTGCGCAAACTTAATGTCCATGCTCCGTCTCTTCTCCTCCGTTTTTGGTGAATGTCAAGCGCCACCTATAGGCTGGGATATGAACTACAGCGTTTTCGGTCGTTTTCAGTGGAGCCGTATGGACGCAAATATTCTTGAAACGATGCCGAGGAAGACAGAGAAAAAAAAGATTGTTTTCGCACGTGTGGACGTACTCTTAGGCAACATTGTGATCACTGTAGTTCCGGTGCATCTACTGACTGCAACTAAACACCGTCACCGATAAGTGCGCTAAGGCAGGACCAAACCATTTCATGCAGATAAAAAAAAAAATACTGCCAAAAACGGGTTAAAACAAAAAGGGGGGCCCTTGGAATTATCCTAACTTTTCCCCCCCTATACGGCGCCCCTGCCGAGACTGTGGCAGACAACAATGCAAGTTGCTGCATAAATAGTCTTTCACCAATAATAAAAGGTAACAATTGCCAGCTGTAGTTGTGGAAGAAGTACTGCAAATATGCAAATATAATCACGTAGATGGCCAGTAACCACCCCTATTACCTGGAAAACACAATGTGTCCACATCATATGGTCCTACATGTACCAAGTTCAAGTGAGATAACAACATCGCTGAAAGGAAATATCCAGTGTAACAGGGGCAAAAACTCATTACGGTTCTTTATTGACCAATTTTAACTTAATTCATGTATATAAAATAGTCAAAAACAAGTGTGCCAAAGGAAAAACAGTCTATTCAGAGAGCAAAACATATAACCTACTTAATTTCCCATGTTAGAGTTTTAAAAACAAATATAAGCTATATATTACTGGATTTGCAATGTCATTGGTTACATGATGCATCAATCCTCTGGAGGCCGGCATGTCATAGGGGCAGGAGAGAGAAGAGAGAGTGGGTCACTTGTCTACAGAACCACTCAATTGGTGTTGTAGGCTCTAGGGCAGTCATAGACGCTATTATCTGCTCAAATACGCCGTCAGTGAAACGGCTGCCATCACAGGATCCCAGGTGTATTGTTGTATATAAGCTGATGTGGTTTTATCTTGACATGGCTTGCATGAATAGAATCACAAGAATCTTTGCTGTCTAACGATGTATGGCATGACTATACATGACTATACTTTTTACTTTACTGATCTTTGCTTATCTGTATTTTTGTTGTTTGGCAAACCAGCCCGACAGTGGTCCAGAAAAGGTCAATCTATGATAATACATATAGTATTTGTTATTTACATTTTGTGATATTCATCGGAATTTAACATATGACTAATCAAATAATTAATACGGAGTAAAGAAATAAAAGCATTTGCCTCTGAACTGGAGTAGAAGCGTAAACTAGCACAAAATAAAGTCAAGTGCAAGTGCAAGTACCTCCAAATTATACTTGAGTACAGTACTTGAGTAACTGTACTTACTTGGGTGAGTACAATGTCATTATAACATGATGGTTAAAATGTTGAAAATAGTCCTTTAAATAATTTGAGGAATGATCCACGGCCCATTTCTTCTTTCTCCCTAACATTCTCTTCACTTTCTATTACAAGATGAATTTCTGGGCTGTTCCAGTGAAAAGAGGGTTTCCCTATTCTTTCAGTCACAATAAATCAAAGTGGGATATGTGCTAATGGGCTGAAGTTTCAAATCTGTGTGCGTTGCCCTGGATATTTAGCCCGGTGGCTCGACGCCAATCCAAATCGCCTGCTGGCAGCCTGAATGCAGCAAGCCTGCCTCTGCCTGAGAGCCATTTCACAGGTAATTAATGGACATAATGACTGCAATTCAAGGGGAAAAAAGGAGAGCGTGGGTTGCTCTTATAAATGCACGAACATAGTGATCCACACACAAAAGCAATTACGCAGTAAAAGCCTGGAAAATGTTTTTAATTATTATTATTTATTTATTCCCCCTCTAAACTGTTGTATCACTCTGTAAATCTGTCCACAATAACAGTGTTTATAGGTCTTCAAATGTAAAATTAAGAAAAATCAAAAGAGCAAAATATTTTTACCCAATATACAAACAAAATGTCATTTTCACAATCTGGAACGACAACTACACAAACAGGTTTATGAACACTCACACACACACGCGCGCCCGTGCGTCTGTCTGAAGAGTTTTCTTTGGCTGCATCTGCGTCACGGCGCTACCACACATGCCTGGAATCACTTATGTCGCCACACATCCATAAACCAACACAGGAAAGACGTGTGGCACCACGAAACTACACGGTTCACCACTCAGGCCGAGAACTCAAAGTGCTTCCATGCTGAACTCTGCAGCTCTGCCCTGCTCACTGTGTCCTTTACATGTCTGATTACGCTGCTGTGGTTTTGTTACCTGTATTTCATGTACAGTATGTGTGTGTGTGTGTGTGTGTGTGTGTGTGTGTGTAATGTGAGGTGTTTTTTGGGGTTTAATGCCTCAGTTTTGTCACTTTGTTTGGTATCAGACTTTCATCTCCCGGCACAACAAACTTCAGCAGTGTTTCTTCTTTCATATTCTTCATATACAAGATATGTTTGAGAAAAGAGATTTAAAGCACTGAAGCCTTTTTTCTAAGCCATCATTGATCAAACCAGCAATGTTACAGATTCCATGTATAAAAAGGGGTTAAGTAAACAGTTGAAGAGGCAGTGTGGGTTTTAAGAAGTACAGATGTTTCTTGTCATTTTCTGACATTTTATCCATCTTATTTCTAGCTCCGTGATACTGTAAATAATTGCATGTCTTCCACTTTTCAATTCACTGAGCTACTTTTTAGGGATTTTTTTAGTTTGGAGCTGACTTAATTCCGTTTCGCCCTTCCGGACAACTGGAGGGGAAATCCAACCTGGAACGCTGATTTTTATACCAAAATTCAGCCGAACTTATCTGGTACTGTGAGGTTTTTTTTTAGATCCAGTCATAAATCTCTGGAACTGGTTCAATAATGTAAAAAGTTTGACATGTAGGATTTAAAATCGGGATGATAACAGATGTATTTTCCAAGCCGCCACAAAAAAGTCTAGTCTTGTCGTGTGTGTGCGATGAAACCCGATTTCAAGTTCAGTTAGCATTTTAAAACTTCTGTCGACTCATCTTATCTTAAATGGGATTATGATATCATATCTACTGTCTGCTGCGAGGGAGGTGGGAGGATGACCTGAAGAAAGTGGCCTTGGATACCATACGTTGGCATAGCTTATACAGAACCTTGTCTGTTTCAAAGCAGCCATAGAGCCACATTAGAGCCTTAAAGTCTTACATCACTTCATCACTGTTCAAACACTGTTTGGTAACGCTATCTATAACATGTTAACAGATTATACAAACAAGATACAAGGTGTTAATCAGTGAGATTTCGAGGAACTGCTAGGTGGATATTATTATCTTTTGACAGTCAGGCTAGCAGCTTCCCCTTTGTTTCCTCTCTTTGCTAAGATAAGTTAGCAAGCTTGTGCTGCTGGTGATGGCTTCATATTTAGCGTACAGGCATGAAAGTGGGATCAGCTAACTGCAAGAGTGAAGACAATGGTATTTCCTAAATGTAAATAATTTCCTTAAAGGTTTGTTTGTCTTCCCCAAACCAAAAACCCTCCAAGAACAAGAGAAGGTAGGCAATCTGTAGAGCACTGCTAACTCATTTGTGAACATAGCTTAGGAAAGATGTCATAGGGCTGGAAATAAAGTGGTAATACAATTTTCTAACAACAACAATAATGGCCACTTATAATTTGAACGTCAAGAAATACCCACCCTGTCGCATTTGTATCCTTTTCCATTGCTAGGGACAAAAATAGCTCTTGGAGCTTCAGTCGGATGTTTCCAAGCAAGGACCACGTTTCTCAGAAATCCTTTTGCTTCCTGTCTCTCAATGGATACTGTCGTTTATCTTTCCAACTTTTGTTTTAAAAAACCCAAAAAGACAAGCTATGTGTGTGAGTGTATTCTCTGTTCGACGGGACAAAAACCTCCTCTGTTGTTCTCCCAAAGGACCAATCAGCCGCCCTGCAGCTGTGGGTCTGTGCACACTGATGACAGCATATCAGTTACACGCACATTCTTATACACATGCACCTACACCTACCTATAGACTACAATACGCTGGAATATGTGGACGTGCACATGTGCTAACATATAGACGCTGACCCCTGACCTCTGTGTCCTGAGATCACTCCCAGGGGGGCTCAGCTGGACAGCCATGAACACCTGCACCTCGCTTCTGACCAATCAACAACACATATTCACACAGAATGCGAGCAGCACTACAGGAAAATAGTTCTCATCTTACAGTTTGGGATAATAATCCTGTGCTTGGAAAAACCTTTATTTTTTAAAACTTTTACAGCTGTTACCCTTACATAATGCATGTCAGTGAATTTAAAAAGAAGTTTTTTATTTAAAGCAGTCAGGGAAGAAGGATCTGTTTGCTCTGAGGAGATTTTAACTCACAGCACATTTGGTTGACAGTGTCACCTGAGGGAGGAAGATCAGGTGAGGAAGGTTCGGGCGGGTCGGGCCAGGTGAGGTGAGGTTAGATAAGCAGAGGTCAGCAGAGGAAGCCTCTGGGATCTGCATTTTCAACATACTCAAAGAAGATAAAAAGGATTTTAGAAATATTTAAGAACACAAGCTACGGCTGTTTTTAATCTGCTAACATGCTAACTTTTACAAATTGAACGCAATCATGATTTAAACAAATTATTTTGTTTTTAGTAGACAGTAAAATTAACTGCAACTTTGTCAGTTTGGGGTGACTCTCTAAAATGTTTAACCTGAAACTATTAATATAAGAGTTTGAATTTAAAGGAGGGTCAAACATTTGCCTACCCTGACTTGTCCATTGTGAGGATTTGATGCTTTTCACGGTTTTACATCAATTTATTTTCACATTTTCCATAATTTTCCCTTGTCGGACATTATATTCTGTTTTTTGAGCAAATCAACCAAAAATCGTTTTGCAGATTAAAGCTGCTACTAGGAATTTTGATAATTTGTTGATTTAGGAGGCCCCTGTGAACAAAAGTGGTCGTGTTTCCATCGCCAAAACCACAAAATATAAAATCTTTATAACGTACTTATTACTCACTGTAACTTTGCCTGCCAGTCTGCACACAGACCCAGTGACAAATGTAAAAAAATTAAATAAAAAAAATAAACAGTTAATCTCCGCACTGATGGTCTCATTTGCTTATGTAGGTCAGATAGACATATCCTTATTAAATCAATAATAATACTAATACTAATAATTTTATGGTTAGGCAGGGTTGAGCTTCAGGGGTGAGAATAGGCAAGAGTGTGATTGTATGATTAGTCTGATACAGAGTAGGTCAAATTGAGACTTTTTAATAACCAGTTAAAAACTCCTTGTAGGAGCTTTAACTGATGATGCAAAGACTATTTTGTCGTAACCCAAGTAAAAATAAAACTTACATTGGTGTAAAGGTCAAACCAGAGGGTTTGTGCTAAATCTGATCCAAGTCCTTTGACCCCCCGCCCCGCGTGTTTTAGGTGTTTCCCTGCTCCAACGCACCTGATTCAAATGAATGTGTCCTTATCAGGCTTCATCACAAGTTGATAAAGAGTTGAATCTGCTGTGTTGGAGCAGGGAAACTTCTAAAAACACTGCCAGAGAGGAATGCAGTGATAACAATCTGAAGATGAAGCCCAAAACATCTTTCAGACCATTTATTTAATCAGTTTTCTTTGCTATTCTCATTATTAGAACCAAATAGCTTAGCTAGAACAGCTTGCCTACACACACGATAACCTACAGTAAGATGTAGACACATGAGTTATGAATAGAATAAAATAGAATAACATTAGATAAAATATGATATATATCATCAATCAAGAAAAAAAAGGTAACTCAGTTAAAAAAAACATAAGAAAAATGACTCACAGAAGGAACAATAGATTTCGAGTCGCGGTTTGTTTGACAAGCAGGTAACGAAGAAAATTAACTTTCATGAACCTTTCCAGAAGAATCTAAAATACTGGTATACTGTGAAACCAACAGATAAAAGGAAAACACAGGAGGCTCTCCACGATAGATACAAGCGACAGAGAATGACAGGACTGACGGAAAAGGAACGGACAAGAAATACTGTGCTGGAGTATTTAGTGTCTTGTCTTGAACTTGAAAGAACTTGAATGATTTACTGTAACTCCTGATCTTCTTCTGCATTCCTCCATGAAGAAATATTTAACACGTCCCTGGAGCGAAGGTTTGAAAACCACAAGCATTCCTCACTTGGACTTACACCTGAGAGAAAGTGAAGCCAGGTGAGGTGAAGTGAGCAAGGTTGGAGGCGGTCAGTTGAAGTTGATGAGCTGCTGCATGTAATTAATGACACATATAATTACACAACACATTCCCGCCTCCAAGGCCTGAGCTGAGAGGTACACCGGTAAGCTAAGTGTTGAGGTGAAGGACGTTCCTTTCATTGATTTTAACCTAATTCATTAACAAGTTCATGTTCAGACTTAGATCCAGATGTCATTTGTATTCTAGTTAAATTCATCTTTCTGTTTTCTCCACACCCTTCAGCTCAGATCGTCCCCCCCCCCGCCTGCTGACTGAGCAGCTCGCTAGCCTCTCGCCATAAACCGGCGACAAAGTAGCAGCTCCTAATTGTTGAGTTTAACACCTGGTGATTACAGGGGCTCATAAAACTCCCCTCTGACAGAGAAACCCACCCTCCACCTCCCTCCGCTACTCCAAGGCCACACAGGGCGTCAGTGCCAATCAGCAAGACTCTTTTTCTGACACCATCTTTTCATTTTACAGCCCAGAGAGGGAGGAGAAGTCTGCACTCATTTAGCTAACGGAGACCAATAAACGCTGAGAGATTTAGATTAATTGACCATTTACAAGCAGGGGAAGAGGCAGGGCTGGGTAAACTTTGCTTACTGGACCTGCTGAGCTGACTCTGCTGCCGTTTACCTCCAAAATAACATGTTGACACGTTGTCAGCCTGGACAGACAAAAGTCAAAGGAATTCAGTTAAAATGGAAAGGAATTCCACAAATATCAAAGCTTTCTTATCCTAGAATAACCTTATTTCAGAATGCTTTTACCAACACAGATTATAGGCTTAATAGCTGTAATACCTAATACTTGATGGTGAAGAGTCAGTGAGGGCTGTGCCCTTTCTCAAGGGGAGAGAAAGACACCCACCTGATAGCTGCTTTCAAAGGATAATACTCACCTTTCCATGATCATAACTTGTATCAGACTTTCTGTTAATGTAACTTGTTAACTGTGATTTGTTGCTCTTTTCTGTACATGCGACCTCTATTGCATGTCTGTCCGCCCTGGAAGAGGGATCCCTCCTCTATGGCTCTTCCTGAGGTTTCTTTCATTGTTTTTTTTTTACCCTGTTAAAAGGGTCTTTTTTTCCATCAACATGTGAAGTTTTTCCTCACTCGAATCGAGGGTCTAAGGACAGAGGATGTTGTTTGCTGTACAGATTGTAAAGCCCATTGAGGCAATGTGATAGTGATTCTGGGCTATAAAAATAAAACGTATTTGATTTGATTTGGTCATCATGGTTTTCCTGCACACAGATGTCAGAGTTCATCGTCCTCCTTCAGATGGAGCCTTTTGTTGCTGGTCAGAAACGGATGCCTTATCATCGTAAAGTTTAAACTTGTTGTGCGCCGCTGTACACACTCACTTGACAAGCTACATATTAGGTTTGAGTTGTGTTTTCAAATCGAGCACATTGTAAATAATCCAATTATGAACACTCCAAAAGGATGTCAACTAGGTGGAGACAGATGGAGCAGAGCATGATGTCCACAGCCTCCAAGTACAAGTTTTAGGAGATATTTGATCAAATGATCAGAAGATTAGATATTTAAGTTAAATCAAACATGACAGAGAAATCAAATTCCTTTAAGAATTATACTGAGTAGCAACATTTGCATTTATTTTTACCACACACACATACACTTCACACTTCCATGCTTGTGAAGAACTTTGACATAATGCACTCCCTTCCATCTAACCCTGAGCTTGACGGTTGGGCTCCAGTTGAGAGGAAGTAGTTTCTATGATATTTTGTTCAACCACTTCAAAAGTGTAACTTCTTCCTTGGACCGCACCTGAAGTGATGCAAAAGTTGTCATCATGGGAGGTGTCGTGAACTCCAGCTGGAAAAATGGTGAGAGATACAGATGTTTCCAGAAACCTGTATTTCTGTTCAGCCTTAAGCCATATTTGAACACAAAGTCAGTTACTCTTTTGTGACACCTTTATCTTTAGAAAAGAACTGAAGGACAGATACACAGTTTTTGGGGAACAAAGTAATCTGAGTATCTAGATTACTTCTTTGTAGTAACACGTGAGTTGCATTAGTTCTGGAATTCAAGTTATCTGTTATTTAGTTAGCTTTCATAAAAGTAAACCATTGTTCACATGACGTGACAGAAATAAGGAGAGAGAGCTCAATTTCTTGACTCTGAAGGTTTGGACAAGACGTTTGATGAATGTGCAGAAACATGTGAATGTTGGAGTGGACATATACGCCATCAGTAAAGGTATATAGGGAGAATGTTTGAAAAGCCATTTAACAGCCAGTCAAGCACTTCTGACACCTTAACCACCACCCTTCTACACCTTCACCCTGAACTGAATCTGCATCTTTGTAAGGTCTCCTCTCCAGGCTAAAACTCAGCTCAAGTCCCTTAAAAGTACTCACTTTTGTGTAAATGTTCTCATTGTCCTTATTTCCCCCCCTTCATACACACACACACACACACACACACACACACACACACACACACACACACACACACACACACACAC
>CAEMYA010002118.1:652778-697858 GCA_903131615.1 Diplodus sargus
AAAAAAAAAAACACCTGTAGAAACACCTGGGAGAGCGTCCGAGCCTCCGTCAGGCCACATTCACTTCTGTCACCGAAAGACCAGTTAATAGTAGGTAGCAATTTAGAGGTTTGTCCTTTCATTGTTCTGAGCAAAACTTCTCATCACGAGCAATTTGGTAAACAGTTTCTTGCTCAAAGATACATCGCTATAGGAATCAAACCAGCAACCCTCTGGTCCACCTGCTCTACCTCATGAGCTAAGGCCACTCGAACATATGCATGACTTTTACCATAGCTTAAAAAATGCAGACCATAAATAACATCAAAAAAGCATCTTGTTTCGTGAAAACCTGAAAAAGTGTAGCTGTAAAATTAAAACACATGCTACATTTTACTGAATCATTTCTTCATTTTCGTTTGTGAGTTTTTTTACTGTGAGACGTGCCTTCAGCAGGTGATCGTTCTGTTGTTCTGTTTGAGATCAGGGGACTAGCTTAAACACAAACTGGTCATTGATTTAAGAGATTCATGAAACTGTCATTCTTGTTTTTAATTTGATCTCATTCATATCAAACCCAACATTTCCTACTGCTGTTGCTTTACATCAAAAGCGTTCAACTGGCTTTTATTGTGAAAAGGTTACAGGAAAGAAGAAGAAGATGAAAAGGTGCAGGTGTACAAGGTCTTATCACAGTAGGTAAATTAAACATACTTTTCTCAGATCATGTCAAGTATAACTGCGGTATGTGGTTTCTACCATCTGAGAATGAATTTTCCAGCTAATCCACACTAAATCCTCCAGTTTATCAGAATAAATCAAATTTAAAATCACCACATTTGGAGATTCATGCTTTTTTTCTCTGCTAAGGAAGGTATAAAACTTTTTAATCTGAATAATAACTGATAACTAAAACAGTCAGTCAAATGTAAAGGGTAAAAAAGTGCAATATTTTAATCTCAAATGTAGTGAAGGTGAAGTATAAAGCAATCTGAAAAGGAAATACTCGATTTCTTATGTTTACTATCCCGCTGAATCACATCCATACAGACATTCTTCGACGCCAATCAGTATCTACGATAAACACAAACCATCCACTCACATTCCAGCCTGACCAGCTTTAATTAACCCTTTGTGTGTCTGCTGATGGTGAAGAGGGCCTGATTCGTGTCAGAGAATGAATGTGGGATTAAGAATATCCCCCTGGAGGATGATGGGACATGAAGGAAGGGGAGTCACTCTGCTGAGATTAACACCTCGGTTTGCTTTTCCCACATGGCCTCTCAATCCCTCTGGAATGCTGCATCACTGTCCCTTCAAACTAACGTCTTTCTTTACACTCACTGCTAATTAGAATATGAGTCGGAGGCTGAATGGGGTCACAAGTTTGCTTCTGTCTCCATGTGAAGAGATGGCGATAAGCAAGGCCTGCTGCATTAACACAAAATGATCATATTAACTGTTTAACTGCACAGAGATTCAAGGCTTTGAACACACATTTTGCTTTTCAAACCAATAATGTACAAGTTCAAGCAATATTTAGCATGGATATTGCTATTATTAATTATGTAACGGCTCTAGGTTTCCATCCTCCTTTAGAAATTACTTTATTTGGATTTTGTTTGTAAAAGTAGGTTCTACTTTAATGTCTTTTATTTTGAAACAAAGTATAAAGAAGTTAAAGACATTTTAAAAAAGGGAAAAATATTTACTGATTGATTATCATGACTGAATAAACAAACACATTTCCATAATGTTTCACTGTGTGCTAGGGACCCTATTCCCTTCGAGGACTTTTTTTTTTAGTTGCTCACAGTTGTGAGTATGAAGGTGTCTGTCTAACATTAAAAATTATGTTTAGAGGCTATGAGCCGATATAGCAAAGAAATAAAAATAAGATGAAATGTGTCACTGAAAGCTCTGTTTGAACTTTTTGAGATTATTCTTCATTGTGTTGATTAAAAAAACAACTGAAACGGCAAAGTATTGGTTGTTTTAAATCAGTTGAGGGAAACAATTACTCATATGACTTCTTATTGTTGTGCCTGCTGAATTTTGAAATTAGCTAAGAAGTAGGTATAAACATGTATAATAATTTTAAGAGACATTTGTTCCAAAAAGTGAGCATGTGGTCTCTAAAAAAGGAATTTGATTTCCATTTGTAGATTATTCATTTTCCAATCATCAAAAAACAAAAAAACTTTTTTCTCAAATTATTTATGTGATATTTTTTATACATTGACTACACACAATGTTTTAAGAATAACCACTTCATTTTCCTTTTTCTGTCTTCAAGAATTTCCAAAACAAAATGATCTGATCAGAAGAAAAAGACACAATGCACATGGTGCTTTTTCACATTTGGGTAAAACTTAATAATTTATACTAACTATCATTAAAAAGTTGCAAATTTATAGTTAATTATTTGACTTAACAATTACATGATTTGTCAGCTATTTGCCACTTAATAATAAAGTTTTATTATACCATCTAAATAATTTTGTATCCATATTCATTAGCCATTTACATTATAAACAGTAATGGCGACTCAACAATTAACAATTGCTCATTAAATCGGTCTAAAGAAATGTTTGTTTCTTAACTGTGAAGTAACTATTAAGTTTACCTATAAATGTATCACTTACTAATGATTGTTATTTCAGATGTCATTTATAAGAAAAGTCAAGTCCCCAATACAAAACCTTGTGGAACTCCGTATTAAGCAACTGTTTCAAAATCAAAATGTTTCCCTCAGGCAATTTAGAAAACAAACCAAAAACCACTTCCGTACAATTTTTATTTGTATTTTTTGGACTTAACTTATTTGAATATTCTTAAAATGATTTAAAATATCACGTGATTAGAATAAAGAAAAAACCCACGGAAGCCTTAACCATCCACCCTCCAAGTCCTTATTTGAGAGTGACGTCATCCTTGGCAGCGATTTGATGTGATTAATCACTTCATATTGGGATGTTTCGATGTGACCTCTGACTTCATATTGAGATGTTGCCATCATTGTCACCACACCTCTGTAGACGGACTGGAACGTCAGCGAGCAGGGGACAAACGGACGGCCACAGGCTCTATAAGTATGAGCTTAAGGTTTAAATCCCTCATCGTCTAACATCCCATTGTCCCCCAAATCCAGCCCACCTTTAAAAGAAGAATTCTCTGAGCCCTGCAACAATGTGGCCCATAAGACCCCCCCAGACAAAAAGAAAGCAAGATCCCCTCTCTTTCTTTCCCCCAGCTCCCTCTCCTTCGCTTGGTGTAAAAGCCTGATCCTCCAGTGTGAGAAGCTCTTTATCAGGGGCCAAACAATGAGACCCCAGATCCCTGCTTTTTGACAGAGGGCCTGATCTAATAAGCAGAGGAGGGCTGGGATGAAGGGGGGTCGGGTGGCCTGATCCAAGGGATTACTGAGAGAGATCTACCCCAGAGAGGGGGCCTCCTCGTGGGTGAAGAGGAGGAGAGGTAGGAATGAAAAGGATAGGTGCATGTGGAGGTGATGGATTATAAGTATGTTGACCAGAGAGACATGAGACTAAAATGTGCAACATGTTATAAATTTAAATTATGATTTAACGATGAAATCAATCAATTATTTGAGATGCAGCAATATAAGAATTCACGCTGGTTGATGCTGCAAACGTGAGGCCTCATTATGATGCATATTGCTCTGTAATTAGGTAATAATAACTTGTTAAAGTTCATTGTTGAGTCTCATGCCCAACTCCTCAAATACTCCCGTTTTTGGATTGTAGGTCTGGTCGGCCGCCATCCATTCGCCATTTTACCTGTCACCCATCAGTCCAGCCAACTAATCTAGTAAAAGTGGATACAAGAGATATTGGACCAATGTTGCTACATCTATGAGTATTGAACTTAAAGGGACTTGTCGCCAGAGTCTTCCATCTTGCAGAACTCTGATGTTTTGGTCTACTGCTGCATCGATTAGTTAGTTTGTGTTATTGTGTGACTTCAGTGTCAACCCTTCAAAACACCAAAGTCATACAGTAACACAAACTAACTAATCGAGGCAGCGGGAGACCAGCAACTCCAGTGTTCTGTGAGGTAAAATTACACTTTTCTTCAATGGAGTCTGGTAGCTCCGAAGAGAGCTCAACTGAATGTAACAGTTTTAGTTTTCTGTTTCTGAGAGGGATGTCAGGCAGCAAGGTAAAGTGATGAAAATATAAATATAGTGCATATAAGCTTATAAGCTATGTAAGTCTTAGTCTGATGATCATGCAACAAAGTTTTAGAGGTATAAAAGGAACTAATGGATGGGAGTTCCAGACAGACCTCCAGATCCCCTATTTCTTCCCTCAGCTTCTCCATCCAAAACCCTTCCTTCATCCCCTGCTTTACCTACCTCTTTACCCAACCACCACCCTCTTCTCTGTCCACCACCACCATCCCCCCTTCTACCATCCCCCTTTCCTTCTCTCTGTTGCCTCAATCAGGTGACTACATCTATTCTTACACTGACCGACCAGGTGGGCAAAATGCACAAAACAAAACATTAACAGCTACCTAAGATCACTATAATCAGACTGAAAGGCCATTATGTTTTCAGCTCGTTTTCATTATCCTGTTGACATTGCTAAAGAAAATAGATTTGGGCTTGAAGACTAAAAATGTACATAAGAAATATGAGAGAACAACAGTTAAGAAACCCAGTAGGAAGGTCAGATGATGTTATGTAGTCCACAGAACGTTACATGAGGGGACTTGTTTTAAAAACGGAAAAAAAGGAGAAGGGCTCCATTCAGCTCGTCTGGTGTAGTGCAAGTCTCCAGAGGCCTCGGATGGAGTTCTCTACTCCCTTCATTTTCAGGAGAAATATATATGCGTCTGAAGTGGATGCACAAGCTGTAAAGTTGTAAATGGCATCTCTTCAAGTTGGGATCTTGTGTGATCGGCAATGTATGGAGCCGTTTCATGTTTTCCTTCAGTTTTTGTTTTTAAAAAGTTCCTGTCTACTTCAGTTGCTCGGAAGAATGCATTGCTTTGCTGTGAAGCTCCAGAAATATTTTGTGGACTATGAACCATCACCTGACTTTCCATCGTCATGGGCGTGGGTAGATGATAACTGAATTTTTATAGAGAGAGAGAGCAGCACCAAAAGACGAAGCACTGATCAATCTACAAGCAGCCCAAACCCTAACCCAAACATACAAGGTTCCATAAGAAAAACATACATTTAACGGTTAAGTTCTACAGAAAAGTCAAATTCATTCTTTAGATATTTTTTTTATTTTTTCATCATTTATGTTTGGGTCACAACTTTTTTTTATTGGAGAGCTGACTGTGAAGAGGCAGAATCTTTTGTTATTTTAACTTTTATTTGTGATTTTTCACAGGGAAAATATCAGATCATTTCAAAATGAGCAGCTCAGTTTAAACCAATTCTTTACTTCTTGACTTTTTTTCAACTAGCATTGATTAAATTCAATAAAATTTACTTGGTTTGCATGTTGCTTATATTGTTTGTTAATTTTCATCTATTTTTGGACAATGATCTATTATAATGTTAAACATTCACAATACTGGATTTCTTTATACAATAGTTATACTTTATACATTATACTATTATTTCTTTATCCAATAGTGTTATAAGCCATCGGTAATACTTTTCAAAAAGAGACTACATGTTGAGTAAGGGTCATTAACTTGAGAGTTTGAGTGCATGGCTCTTAATGTGAGGCGGGGGGGGTGTCCCGCTTCCTGACCCAATGGAGAGGGCGGATCCATTAGAAAAAGCTACTGTGACACCGGGCGCTCTAGACCTTTGATGTCCTCACAGCAGCAGGCTGCAGGGGTGGAGGAGGGAAGACCTGAGGGCTTTCAAAGAGCAAACCTGGTGTGTCCAGATGGGGTCTCCATCCATTCACAGTCAGGTCTGTTGAAAACGAGAGAATGATGGTCCTATTGGGAGAAAACGAGATGTAAAACTGCCAAAATCAAAATAACAGGCTTGTTTTTAAGTTTATTCACTTTAACTTTGAAGGATTTCAGATTTTTTTTCTTGTTCCCACTGAAAGCAAAGTTTGTGAAACATTTTGCACTAGTACAAACTCTTCAGACTTTCAGCCTAGCTTAATTCCAGTAATGCAATATTAAACTATTCACATTCACCATACATATTTGTATCGGACAGCTACAGACCAGGGGCGTCACCAGACACTTTTTACCGGGGCATGTGCCCCGGTAAACATGTGCTGTGCTCCCCTGTAAAATTCACTAGTTGACAGGTCCTGTGACAGGTGACAGCCCTGGAGCCCCCCGCAGTAGATACGGAATGAAATGGGCGACACGTAGTGCACAAAATTGAAATACAAACACTGCTGCTGAAATCATTTGCCAATTAGCTCAGTTAGATAGAGGATGATTGTGATGTGTGTGTGTGTGTGTGTGTGTGTGTGTGTGTGTGTGTGTGTGTGTGTGTGGAGGGTGCTGTGCCCCTGTAAAGCTGCAGGCCTAGCAACGCTCCTGCTACAAACATGGGAATACAACAGTGCTAATCAACCCTGTCTTATGCAGTTCGTCACAAATTCTCACCCCCATCAAGCTGTATCTTCCATCTTGTGGTACACCTGGAAAAATCTTTGTCAAGCCAGGTCCATCGGTGGTCATCAACTTTTTCACCTCCATGAGGGAAAGATTTCCTCTACGGCATTAAGGAAGAAGTGACACCATGCTGCAATGAGCTGTCAACCACTCTGATTGGAAGAGAATGCTGAAACCTTAGTTCTGGATCCTGTTTCATCTGCCCCCTTTCCTCACTTGGAAAAAACTCAAGTTTATTCTACGTTGAATAAAGTTATTCACTTTCTTGAATCAGTGCAGAAGTTTAAAGAGGGAGAAAATTCAGAGTTGCAGGGTGGTTGAATGGGTCATACCCTGGAGAACAATGTGGCCAAGAGTCAATATGCCATGCTTGTTACAAATGTCAACCATAAACTTACAGCATCTATGATTTACAACTGTTGATATTATATCATGAGCCCAGACCCTAACTGAACCCTTTTAACTAAAAGAATGATTTTTACTTACAAAGCACATTTATATTAGCAGTATTGCATCATATTTGTTTTCATATTTTAAAAGTATCTGAACAGTGTCAAATAAAAGTATTGGTGTTAAAATCCAAACCACAAGGGAAACTGTTCAAAATCAATTAACAGTTTCTTAAATCTGAGCGGCGCAGAGAAACAAAACCATTTACACATTTCAGGGGACATTCAAGTTCAACAACAAGACAAAAAAAACACAAGAATAACATGTTTCTGTATAGCAGCTTTGGAAACTATCAGAAGAATACATAATAAGAGGAGATGAGATGAGAGGAAGAAGAAAAGACAGGAAAGAAGCTGAAAGACGAGCGAAAGCAGAGAAGGTCAGGAGGAAGAGTCAGACCACAGATCCGTCTCCATCCTCTCTTTCTGTTTATTGAACTGCAATCATGAATAATACCCTCCATATGTAACACGTTACAGGATTTCCTCCAGAATACTGAAGCCGGGAGTCTGTGTTCGCTCAAAGCCCGAGTGTTGAGGTTAACCAAACATGTGTCTGCATGTACATCCTGGGTATATCACACAGAGTGTTTGGATTCTTCTGTTGCCGGCCAACTGTCTCTATCAACACACAGGAGTCAATAAACTACATACAAATATCTTTTTAAACACATGGACATATACTTCACTGACATTTTAATTCAAGTGAGGTAATGTTTATGTAGTTTTATAAGTGCAAACAAATGTTCTGTAATGGCATTTGTACTTGAAACAAGTGGTTGTACATCATGGAGCCAGTTTTATTCTCATATGTGTGGTAGGAAACGTAGTTGTGTAGTAAGAATGAAAGTAATCATAAATTCTGGTTCTCAAAATAAAGTTACGAAATGCCTGACATTGATTGGACTAGGATTAAAACATGAAATGGAATAAAATACACTACAGCCATATAAGATTAATTCAACAACAATAGATACAAATGCCTCAGATGCGCAAGACGGCAGGCAGAAATATCAATGGATGAAGTTTCTTAGGAACCAAAGGCTGGAACAGGCAAACACAACTGGAACATGCAAACACGGCAGGATCGGAGAAACACGACTGGAACATGCAAACACGGCAGGATCAGGAAATGCGACTGGAACAGGCAAACACAGCAAGATCAGGGGAACACAACTGGAACATGCAAACACAGAAGGATCAGGGAAACACAACTGGAACAGGCAAACACGGAAGCAGGAATGGGAAACAAAAACAGTAGCAGGATCATGGAAACTCAACAAATGACAAGACAAAGCCTGAACTACAGACTGGACATAAATACAACTAAGTAAATTAACAAGGGGATGAGGTGCAGCTGGAGTGAGGCGGAGAAACACAGGTGAGGGTAACAAATAGAAAAACACTAAAAAGGCTGCATCCACATCTTCACCCGCTTGTGGATTTGTGGTCTGAACCCTCGTAGACCTCAGTTGTGCGGACTGTGACAGCCCTCAAGACTCACAGACTTACCGCAAACACGCCTGCAAAGTCCATGAGTCTGCATGTGCAGTAAAGTTATTGGATGTTGCCCAACAGGGAAGGGGCTGAAATGCTGCCACAACACTGGGAAGAGGGAAGGCTAATAAAGAAGATGCAGTGTGGGGAGAAACTCAGGTAACAAGGCTGGGCCAAGACAGGCGTGGAGGGAAAATTAGACTGGTGAAACACACATACAATGAAACTAAAACGACAGGACCATGACAGTGGCATTTTCTACTAAATTATTGTCAGTCATCATCAATTTCAATAATATAGTGTGGTAATATGAGGCACATATTCTTTTATTATTACGTCATTAATTATATTAATATATATTGTAAATATCAAAATTTGGAGTTTGAATTTCTTCTCCAAAACTACATAATGCCCCTTGAAGCCTTTTTAGAGCAGACATTTTCTCCTTCCCTATTTGGAAAAACAGGTGTTAACAATAACAGAGTTGGTGATAATCCTCTGTGGGTTCATCACAATGGGTAGAGCATTTAACAATCAGTCCAAAGTGGGTCTACCAATGATCTGCATGGTGCATGAGAGTATTATGGTCAATTTTTACGATAAGAAATGTTTTCTGGAAAAAATAATGCAGTTGCCATCCCTAGAGAATTGTGCTAGTGTGGCTAAAATATCAATGCTATGAGCATGCTTCATTACAAGTCTTGGGTTTTCTGGGCAACATATTTTACAGATGAACAGTTTAAGAAAAATGTCACACAAAACACTAAAAGAAATGCTCCTTGATGTCCACACATGATGCATATCCCTCACACTACAAACAACATGACCAAAGACATGTAGTGTAGCTAGTTCATATACAAACTCCAGATCACTGTCTGATTTTTATGTTGAGGATCCAAGAACACCATTTAACATAGCCTCTCCACATATACATATAACAAAATGTGACATCACAGTGAAGAAAAAAAAAAAGAGGGAATCCTCCTCCTCCTGCTGCTCCTCTGCTCGAGGTTATCAGAGCTGGGGTTGTTTCAGCCATGGCATGCGTCCCAAATACTTCAAAGAGGGACGTGTTCACGCACACACAGAGAGGCAGTCAGCCAGCCAAACAAATAATTAACAAAGTCAGAGAGATTAATTAAAGCAGCAGGGTTCAGGCAGGGTTCAGCCTTCTGTGAGTGTGAGGGGGGAACAGGACTCCCCTGCTGGATGTGATTAGGCGAGCAGAGAAGAAAGGGAGAGGAGGCGAGGGAAAACAGTGGCTGTCACTGATATCCATCTTCATGTAAACAGCTGGGTGTGTGTGTGTGTGTGTAGGTGTGTGTGGGAAGGCGAGAGGTGAAACATAAGTAAGTTAATGAGCTTCAGATAAGATTTTGGGAAGAAATGACGGCAATGCATTAAGTTTGTCAATAAGTAGTTTAAATAAACTTTAGTATATTTCTAAATCAAGTTTCACCAGCAACACATTAATTACGAAAATTTGAAACATCCAGAAAATGTATAACCAGAAAAAGGGCACTATTTGTGTCAAAGTAAAATGTAATTAAGTATGTTAAGTAAGTATGTTAAAAGCCAGGTGGCCTCAGACTCCCTATGAGCAATCCAGGATAAATGCTGGCAATTTACGTTTCTGCAAACAATAATTATTTATTATTTATTCATTATAACTTAACAATTCTTTATGTTGAATCATCTCTTGTCTCAACGCTGTGCTTATGATCTGATTATGCTTACACACAAAAAACAGATGGTTGAAAATATCACGTTTTGCCTCAAAGTACCAGTTCTGGCCGGCACAAACACGATGTCTCCTTAAAAATATCCAGTCGTGTCTTGCTTTGCAGAATATCTATGGGATGTTTGGCTCCCACCACATGCTGACAATTAACGTTTTTCCTTTTATTAACCAAAATCATGAACTCAGAATCAACATTACTGGACAAGTGTGCACATGCAAGGAATTTGACTCCAGTTTAAAGTTGCCGTCAATGTGCTCACACACAACGGCAAGAATAATTCACAGGAAGATAGAAATAGGCAAGGACAACAAAGCTGAGCAAAGGGGTGAAAATAAACATAGAACTAAATGTACAAACAAGTAGGAGAAAAAATAGATGTATATATAAATGAAAGACAAAATACAGTGTCTATATACAAGTATTTCTGTAAAGTGTAAACAAATCGAAAACTGTCCACATTAATAGATGCTACAATAATATTTCCCCTAATCTTAGTATAAGTTCACCACAAAATGAAAATCCAGTCATTATCAAGTTCCCTCAAAACATTTCTGAAGCTTCACAGCAAAACAGAGTTGAAGCATTCTCCTAAACAACTGAAGTAGAGGACTTGTATTAAACCCTTAAAAAAAAAAAGAAGAAAACACAAGATGGCTCCATATAGCTAATATGGCACAACCCAAGTCCCCAGAAGCCCTTAGACCCCACATTTATTTGAAATGATGATATTAACAACCTTGACGTACGGTGGAGCTCGTGCACCCACTTCAGATGGGGTGCATGCGGACACCTTTAGCTTAGCAGCTACAGTGAAGATCCTGGATACTTTGACTTTCCATCGACCTCGGTGTGAGTAAATAATGATTGAATTTTCTTTTTTGGGTGAATTTATCCTTTAACAATACAGAAGTTGCCATGTGCCGATATTGTAGATTATTGTAGAACACTGAATGCCACCCAGAGTGTTACAGAATCATCCAACACTGATATTCTTGCCTGGAGACATGGTTAAATTATTATCTGTCACATTATTCAAGACCATTGGGGCTATGCACACTGATGTATATTGTTAACCTTGATTAATTCATCTGCATATATTTTTTTTTTACGTAAATGTGTCATGTTTCTCTTTGGTCTGTCTGTCTCTTGTGCTCTTGTAATGCTAAATTTCCCTCCTGAGAAATCAATAACGTTTTATCTTATCTTATCTGAAGTTAGTCAAAAAGCTCATTTAAAAGCTTTTAAAACAAAAATGATGTTACTTTCTTCTCTGTTTTGTATTTGTTTGTTCAGTAGGTGTTAAGTAGGGAAGCACCAAACTTCTGACGGCATTTTCTGCAAAAATCAGACTGAGATCAAATAATGTGGCTGACTTTGACCAGTTCTGTTTCCATTTAAGTAGCTTTAGAGTTGTTCATCACTGTCTGACACAATCATGTGTATTGCGTTTCAGGTTTCAAGGATACTTTATGACGGGAAATATTCAAGCCCAGGACTTCATGTTTTTAAGACTATATATAGACACATTCCCCTAAAAGTCAACCAGATATTTTTGGTGTCTTAAGAAACTTTAGGATTTCTGCTCCAACTCAAAATAACATTCTGTGGGTTTGAACAAAGTTTGGCTGCACAGCATGCGTCTGCACTGACAGGACCACCAGTATGTCAGATGACATGTTTTAATAGCAGGTTTCTTGCTGTGGGACCCTCCTCCCTGCTCTCTCTGTTCCTTTCCCTACCCCTCCCTGCCTCCCCCCCTCTCCCCCTCACTGGCTCTGTCTCTCTTTCAGCCCTGTGTTTTGGCAGCAGCGCTCCCCTGCATCACAAAGCCCGTACTCTCAGCTTGTCCCATTGTGTTGCGAACATCGCAGGTAATGATTAACACAAACACACAACAATGGGAGCTTCAGCGCACAGCCAGCGTGGGAGTCGATAGTCTTGAGGTCGGGACGAGTGGAGAGAGTCACTGACCACATAGAAGCCACGAGATGCCATGAATGCTGAACAAGTTTAGCTTTTTAGTTGAAGTTCTAGAGAGGCTGTGTTGTTTATCTGCATGTTTTTGAAACAATCTGAAATCAGCAAAAAGCTTCTTGATGTTTGGTCTGATTTCAGAGCTACAACACAATATACTCAAAAGGCTTTTAACTGTGTAAATAGAACAGAAAACTAGGCATTCACACATTTATCACTGGTATAAACAGCCTGTTTGCTGTCTGAGCTTTCAGTCAAACAAACTTTCAGAGCGTTACGTTTGTTTGAGCTCAGACAACACACCGGGTGTTTGCAATAAACAAGCAAGTGCTTCAATTTCTTTCTCAAACTCAGAATCCCAGAGACAACCAGCATGCTTTAAGTTTTGCCGTGATTGGGCAGGTATTTAGAGAAAAAATAGGCAGAGGCTTACACATGCCACAACTTCTGACCTCCGCATTTCTCACATTCCTACTATGTCCACTGTCACCGATCAATGCTTGACTGTATTAGTGGAGTCGGTTCAGGCTTCGTTGGATGAGATGGTGCATCTTCTCAGAGCATAATGAGAAAGAAAGCAAGACAGTGAATCATAGAAGCAGAATATCCTTTCATGATTAGGTTCAAATGTTTAAGCGTTTTTCATGGATTGTCAGTTAACCTCTCCAGAAGTGCTGAAGATAAAGTTGCGTACTAATGAAACTCTGCTGTATCCACCTGCTCTTATCAGCAACTCACATTTTATTTGTTGCTTTTTTAAAATACGATTGTCTTTCTCTGTTTGTTTTGTTGAATTTTATTTGCAAATCACACATTTTTGGGCTCATTTCTGCAGCTGTATTTGTGAGATTACTTGGACAAAGTACAATGAGTGAATAACAATGAATTCAGAGTCTGCTAGTTACACTGAAGCAACACTTTGAGATTTTGGCTAATATGTTTGTTAATTTCGTATGTAATTACACAACTTGAAAGGGGATATTGGATTATAGGTGCATGAATTGCATCTGCATTGATATGCAATAAAAGTATAATTAAATGTATTGCATAATTTTTCAGGGACCAAAAAAACGCAAAATGAAGATTCTGATATGTCACAAAATAAACAATCCCAGTGAAACGATAAAATATGCCAATAAATAAAACAACTAATTTTGAGTAGTGTATGTAGCTGAGGCCAGCAGCACATTAAACAAGCGAGCTATAAAGTAATAGGTAGCGAGTTTAGAGGAACTGTTTGGCACATTTAACCAGCTAATGTTATATATTTACAATAAAGAACTTGAATATTCTCTGAAAGTATAGAGTCATGAATTTATGAGAAATCAAGCTGTCACACTCAAACTTTGGAATCCCAAATTGTTCTGACCAAACACATTACAGCCTTCAGTTTGGATGTTGGATGAAACCAAAAAAGACGCACTATTGTTTACATGCTCATTCTGCAGAGGAGCCTCCACTAAAGAGTCAGAAATTTAAATGTAAATGGGACCTGATGTTTCCATAATGTGTCCCTGCTGTGAAGTAGACTAATGAGCGACCGGCCACACCTCACACATTCCTCCTGACCTTTATCCCACCTCACTTTCCCCACATACACATACACACACACACACACACATACACTAACCTCACCTCGCCCCGATGATTATCATTTACCCCAACATCGCCCCTCCTCCTCCCCAATCTGTTATCAGCTGTCAGGCACCAACCAGCCCCGGTATTCTCCATTAACAAGAACATCAGTATGCAGCAGGCTATCAATGCTATCTGGACCTGGGGGCACCGGGAGGGTCGGGAGGGATCCCCCATATCTCTGATGTCATCAGATAAAGAGGTGAGATGGAGGGTCTGGTCTTGGTTAAGGGGAGGGAGAGTGTTTGGTGTTTGGATACAGAGGAGCAAAATTAAAAATCTGATGTAACATAACTGATCTGTGCTGCAGTTTTTTTTTGTGAAGAGGCTTTTACCTGATGGTTCTCCTATACCTGTAAAAGGAACGACACACAAAGAACAAGTGGAAAAAGAAATGAAAAGTGTTTATAGCTGCAGGGGTAGACACATGTCATAGCGGGCTACAATTGAGCAAAAGAGCAAAAAGTGCTTTCAATATTTTCACACCTTGAATGTTTATTTTCAATACTGAAGCCCCCCCTTTTTTTCAAATGTCCAAATTCAGTCTGCATTACCAAACAGTTAATCTGACCTGCAAAGCTCACTCGACCACATTCTCATTTATAACACACACTCACTGAAGAAAACAAAGGTAGCATGAGACAAATGATAAACATTTATCACTGAAGTTTAAATGATTTTTCACATAAACTGATTTATTGACACACCAAAGTGGCAATGTAACAAACCCCAAAAAGCAGCAATTTGCTGAAACATCCTTAGTTTTTTTTTTCTATATCTTTTCTTACAGTAAGTTAGTTGAAAAGACATAAAAAAGTTGAAACAAACAGAAAATTATCCTGAAAGTACAACAATGATTACAAAAAACCATCAACATGTTGAACGATCACCAAATTGTACAGGACTGCTCAGTTTCCTGCTCTAACAATTAAACACTGGACACCTGTGTGGGCTTTCAGATAATATTACATTAAATAGATATATTATAATAGATAATATTCTGCTAGGGTGTTTTGCCACCATTATCTTTTGAATGTTTTTAAACAGTTTTGAAAGCAGCATGTTAGCATTTAATAAATGTGCTACAATTATATAGTGTTTACGCAGATTGTATAGTTCATGGATTTGGGGAAATGTGGCTATTTAGCCATGCATTTCATGTGAAAGCAATGAAAATGATTCACAGTTTGATCCACATTCGGGTTGTGCAATTCAACTTAAAACATTGACGAGGAGAAAAAAAAGTATTATCCATAAAATTTAAAGAGTTAAAAGAATGAACCCAGAATCAAATCCTTACAGATTCTCAGATGTTCAGGATGTGTGAAGCTCCAATGGTGAAAAAAGCCCCACGGATTTGAAAAAGACTGTGGAAAAAGTTTTTTGATTGATGATGATTCTGATCGGAGGTGCCTCTTACCTTGTCATAAACCAGCGATTTTGCCTGAGAGAGTAGTTTTGATAATGTCATGTGACAAAGATGCATTCTTGTCTCTGAACTATTTGCAGTTTTACACATAAATCATTTGAAGTGCCTTTATACTTTAGAGCTGTCAGAAAGTATCTCTCTCTCAGTAAAGTGTGAGCTCAAAGCAGTCGAGCTGAGTAAGCTCTTCATTGCCTCTAATTTGCCCTATAAATTGATGGTAAATAGATAAAGTTGGCTCCCTAAAACATGGTGCATTCACTTTAGATGCATTATTTAGGGGTGTGTCAATGGGCTTTGTATATAAGGTGTTTGTGTGAAGCAACAGAGGCGCCTGCAATCCCACCTGTGTCTCATTAGCACAACAACAAGCTGCAATAACATTAACACCACTGTCCCCTCTCAAAACACAGGATTATTTTGTGACCCCAGTTAAGAGCAAATTTGAGAGGTAACATGAAATTAATCATTTACGGAAATCTGTGCTAGCATATTAAGTGACAGCAGTCAGTCACACACAAACACAAATCTAGTCCAAACCATAAACTAAACCTAATTCTGAGGCGATTTCCAACTTTCACCCCTTCGCTTCATTTACATGGTTGAAATCTCCGTTCATGAAATGGGACAACCTTTCAATACCCTCATATGTCATCAGTTGGAGGAAGGAACCACGAAGTACCATACCAACAGAGTATCTATGTTAACATATTTATGTCTCCACAACACAAATCATACACGTCTACATGGACACATAGACACACAGATATGATCAGGTAGTTTGAAGTTGTGAGGACCGGATTTAATGTCCCCACAAAGCAGAACGGTCCTCACAACGCAGGTTAAGAGCACAAATTAATTCACACATTGACAGCAAAACAAGAATATACACTCATAGTCATGTTTTCATCACTTCATAGGACCATTACACCATCTTATATCCATTTACTGGAGACTTAACCAAATCATATACACATCCAACCTTACCCCATCTAACCCATAACCAATGCGCACCCTAAAATGTAACGATTTACATTATGGGGACCTGCTTTGTGTCCCCAAAAGGAAGTCCCGGCAATGTGACTGCGTATACACGTACACACACAGACACACACACACACAGACACACACACACACACACACACTCAGGTATGACACAAACACATCGCTCAGCAGTCAACAACTCAGCGCCGGCTGGCATTAGCACAGCTCTTATCTGCTTTATGACTTCCACTCTGCTTCGTTTATTTGTGTACTTTGACTTTCGCTGTAAAGCTCCATCTGACCTGAAGTACCACAGCGCGGTGTCGAAGGTCAAATCTGGAATTTATTTCAACACGTAAATTTCCGCTGAACTCGAACTCATACTGCGGCAGCTTGAGGAGTTTGACCCACGGATAAAAGTAAATAGTGTGCAGCCTCTTTACCTCCCATTATGATTTATTTTTAACTTTTATTTTGAAGTCTGTCAAGCTTTGTGGCTTAGTCAAACATATCTGAGTGGGGAACCCATTAGCTCAGTTGATAGAGCAAGCATCCCATATACAGAGTCCTCGCTGCAGCGGCCACGGGTTCAAGTCCGGTCCTGGGGACCTTTGCTGCATGCCACCCAGCTTTTTTGGCCATATAATTCTCTGAGCATCCCAGTGGCTCCCTTGGCTAAAGCAGGTATCATGTAACCATGTTTGAATCCAGGCCAGGACCTTTGTAGCTTCTGATTGCCCTCTCTCTCCCCAGCGCTTCCTGTCTGTCTTCACAATAAAACCTGTCCAGCAGAGGCAAAACAATAATCCTGAAGGATCCCTCAGAGGCTGAAATAAATGTACTGGTGCAGTTTTACGGCTGTGGTCATTTCCAGGGACACAGGTTAGCTAGCTGGTAAACTTGAATGACTAAGAACCAACTCGGGTCAAAATAGAGCATAATATTGATATATGATGATATTATTTGACTAATTTGACATATTTTCTCTGTATTTTGAAAAGTAAAAACCAAAGAGACATCTGATTGTTTTCTGTAAATCAACTCTTCTTTTCTGAAGTTTTTGATAAGCTACGTGCCCATAAGTTTATGGACCCCCAGATGTAAAATATTATAATAGAATAACAAAGCTATTTTTTTTTAATCTTAATATAATTTTTAACACAAACATGATGTCTTGGACCCTTGACATTAGTTACTGCACAGACTTAAAAATGTAAGTGTGTTGCTCTGGAAGACAGAAAAATGTTTGATTTCAACTTTTTTATTCTTGTCTCATGATTTTATTAGCTCAAACATTAAAATGGATATTTTTTAAATGTTTGTATAAAATCCCAGTGGAGTCTGATGTGACACAGTAAACTGTAGGCAAACTATGCTGATCTCAGATAGATCTAACTTGCTCTCATTTATAACTCTCTTTATATGATTTATTATGACTCAAAATTCACATTTCTTCCAAAAATGAACACATGATGCCCCTTTCTCTGAGCCTTAATGTCTCAGAGAGTTAACCTGATAAAAAAAGGGGGAGAAAAAGAAAGAAAGAAAAAGCAGTGCTGATCTTGATTCTCTGCTGCAGCTAATGGGATTACCCGGGTCTTGTTCTTTTACTGATGCAATTAAAACGTGGAGGCAATTCACAGCATTCACGCACTAACGCAGCCTAATTGAACGCGCCTGCTAAAGAGGTCTTAATGCGCTGTTTGCATAAAGGCATCATAAAAAAAGCTGTTTTGATAACGTGATTTATGCGATTGATTGGGGGAGGCTCATTGTTAAAAGTGTGTTTTGGCCAGAAAAGCTTAAATGTTGTGATGTAAGACAACTTTATCGAGCTGTGTGCCGTGTGGAGGGAGAGGCAGAGGCTCTTGGGTTTTATTTGCCAGCTCTTTGGAGGGATTGGGGGTGTTTTTGTGTGTGGGGGTAACAGAAGCGCACACTCCCCTCCCTCTCCCTCTCCCTCTCCCTCCTCCTCCATCCTCCCTCCTCCTCCTGCTCCCCTGGCCGCTCTCAGACCATTGTTGTTGTGCCTGCCGTCCGGAGAGCAGCAGAGTGCTCTTGGAGGGTCGGTGTGTGCAGGACGCTCGCTCCTCGCTCTCTGCTGTGAAAGGGAATCCGACTGAGGGAGGCTGAGCTCCACGTTTCAGCGGCAGAGCTCAGATCGCACCGAAGAGGAGAGGAGAAGTTGGCAGAAGCGCTGCGTAAAGACGCACCGGGGCACGTTTTACCACCCGGCTCCTTCACTTATTCTCTCGCCACATCGGATCTTTTCTCAACATTTTCAGAGCGAGAAAGGACAGTTTTCCAACCCACGTTCTCGGTTCGTGTTTGTTTTTTTCTCCATGGATTTAGCGCTCTGAGCGGCCGGCTACAGTGGACTTTGCCCAGAAGGGGGATCACACACACAGCTCCTTCCCTCCGGCCAGCAGGAGAGCCCGGCAGCTGTCGTTCCTGTTCCAGTGGACTGTTTTTGATGGATATATAAGCTGGACTTCGCTTTCAGTCGGATACAACATCAGCAGATAGCCGCTCAATCGCAGACCGCTGTGGAAAAAGGACATACAAGAGCTCCAAATGAGGATTTCAATACTCAGTCGTGTTGACCGGGACAAGGAGTGATTTCTCCCCTGGTGCCAGTCATCTCTGCGAGGGCAGAGGAGGAGTAAAGGTGGGTGAAATTCAGACGGAGACAGCTGGAGGTTCTTGGAGAGTTGTTGTTTCATTCATTTTCTGCAGGCAGTGTGGGATAGACCACGACCAAAAACTACTTAACACAGCCTCGTATTCAATTTCTTTAAGCCTCAGATCTTTGCATTAGAGAGGGAACTCTAGTTTTTATTTGTTTCAGTGATACTCTCGAAAGCTGCACATTCATTAAAACAAGCCAGCGGATCTATTTCTTCACCCAGCACTCTAAACAAGTGAATCAGGACACTTTTAGTGATTTTGAAGTGAAATTTCAGTAGAGAAGCTGCGGCGAAGTTAAACTTGTGTTTTGCAACCAACAGAGCCAAACAAGTCATTCATTAGACATTGAACCTTCCACATGGACTATTTGTAGGGAGAAAAGACTGCGGAGTTTGAACTCCACAAATCACAATAATCTCTACTTTAAATGATTAAAAATGACACATAGTAATATTTATACAATAGTTATATCACCCAAATTATGTTAATTGAAAAACAACTTTTGCAAGGAAATCATCTAATTTGAGTCGCACATTCAGTTTAAAATTAAAATTGTACCAATCTGTCTGCCTGTATTTTTCTTTTTTCCGATCTCACCATGTGTCAGACACTCTGCACAGACACATGTGCAGACACTGTGGCCATCCAGTATAAAATGATATAAATATTAACAGGTTGAACTTGGGTTTGGCAGCTTTAACTACAAGGCCCGTTTGAGACCAATAGCGCATATGACTGGTTTATTGAGTGTGATTTATGTGACAGAAACATGCAGTACATTAGAAATACAAGCCTCCGCAGTGACTGAAAGGTAGAATACAGTACAAGTATTTTGGCTCCCGCTAAACAGCAGCTAGGCGACGTGCCAGCGGAATTAGCAGCAGCAGGAGAAAAACGTTTTTTTTCCAGCCCTTAATTGAGAAAGAATACGTTTCATTCAGCAGGCTGGTTCTTTAAACGGTGTGTGTGTGTGTGTGTGTGTGTGTGTGTGTGTGTGTGGGCGCGGCATGCATGCGTGGAGCGCACGCACCGGGGTCTGGCGCCTGTGCGCAGTTGGCCCGACCATGGCAGAAACATAACTGCATTATTCCCTCAGTAATCTTGTAGGCTGTCAGCGTTTATAGTTTGTCTGCAGAATGAGTTCATGGCGACAGTGTTGTACTTAAAACATCTTTATAATAACATGGTCTAAATAATAAAGAGAAGTTAAATAACATTTTGCCATTGAATTCAGGTGATATTATGGTATTTGTTGCGCCAAACGTTCACATAGCTGCACTTTTGTGTTAATTTCACGTTACTGATTAACTTTTCAAATAACATAGGCACATTCTGTAGTTGAGTGTATTTTCCTGAGGTTAAAAAATGTTAAAACATGCTCCTGTTAGAGCTGAAACAGTCCGTACATCTACAGGTGACTGACACAGTTTCTCAAAAGTCAAATATCAGATCATAAACCCTTATTCCAACTTCATAATCATGGGGGTTTTCTGAACTTATTTCTCTTCTGTAATAATTAAGTAAATCTTTTTAGTGTTTTGGACTGTTTGTCAAACAAAACAACTAATCTGAAGGCTGTTTTCTGACATTTCCTAAAACCATGACAAATTTAATGCATCATTCACCCATTTCACCATTTTTCATCCTGAACCTGAAGTCTTATCAGCTGCCAGTCAACTCTCCTCTGCCGCTCCTTCAGCTTCTGTAGCTTCCTGGCAAGTTTCAAGTGTTTTTCTAGCAAGGGCCCATTATCCCGGGGCAGACCGAGCGCCATCCATTGACAAACAACAGGCTGTAACAGCCCTGCTCCTTATTCATGACGCAGAAGAGCCTGGACAATGTAAGGCAGACGAGCGGGACAGTTAGCAGGACATCTGGTTAAGAATACAGCTGCTCGCCGTCTAAACAGGCTCTTTAACTGTTCGTCTGCACAATCGTTTGTGTTGGTTTAAAACTGAGCAGAAATCTTCTCCTCAGAGAATCATCTTTCTGATCAAGAGATAACCTTCTCCTGTGTGCTTTCTTTGCCTCTACAGGATCCAGATTTAGAGACATTGTGGATTTCTGACGTTTCCAATGCCAGGGAGCGGAGTGTGAAGCCAATCCCAGGCTTCCAACGTGTTTTTCTGACTTTTAACAACAAGACACATGCGTCACGTCAAGAAGATGGCGAGGGTCTGCACGTTCTGCGTTCTCCTGCTCTGTTTTATGGACAGAGTCTCGGGCAGGGCCATTGAGGAAGGACGAACCAAAGGTAAGACCTGAGTTGTTTCTTCCTTTGCTTTCGTGGGTTTGTGTTGTGTAAAGTTTAGATAAGCATGTGTGTGACTGGAAGGGTGCTGGTTTGAATCCACAGACAGTTTGTGGACAGGACTGATCTTAGAAAGTGTTGGTTTCTTGGCAGCCACCACCACAGAGGAAGTCAAGGTGACAGGAAAAATGACAGAGTCTGTAGTCGAGTCTTGGACGGAGCGAGGAAGGGAAGGAAAAAAAAGCTCTCTGTGTTTTGCTGCCGTAAACTGTGCTACCTGATCCACCCGAGGCCCTGAGGCTCGGAAGTGTAAATCTGCCTGGCTGCGTGCCAGCTGTAGAGGATGAAGGGGGGGGGGGGGTCTGCAGGGGCTTTTTCATTCATGCTTTACAAACAGAAGCCAATGCAAAAAGTCAGCCATTGTCAGCTGTAAAATCTTAAGCTGTAAATCAGTGTAATCGTTGAGGAACAAACTCTCTGACTTCTTCTTTTGCTGTGAAGTGAATCAGTTTCCAGATTAAAAGTCTTCAGGGTGACATTTTTCCAAGGATGTGTGTGGATTGAAATGATGAAAGACAAAGTGAACTGTTTTCCTCGGAGGCATCGAGCACAGAAGCTGTCTCTCATCTCTGTCTCCGTGGCCCGCTTTGTACTCCAGGGCCAAGGGAGGCCGGTCGGGGCTTGCTGCTCAAACGACAATGTGCTGGAGGAGGAGGCCCAGAAAAAACCTTTAAGGTTTATTTACAGGACAGATGAGCAAAGAGTCGAATATGGATTGATAACAGAAAGATCTTATGGTTGTAAAATGTGCAGGTGTAGCGGCAGCATTGCCATTTTTATGCTTCAAAAAGAGTCACACATAAAATCAGTCCCATTTGAATCCACTTTCATCGACGAAAGTCAAATAAAAATCAAGCCTCAATCTCCACAGGTGGAAAGAAGAGCAATTTTCTACAGCCACTTAGCGATTTTAAAAGAAAATGGACACAAATTATGATGTAGTTTCAGTCTTTATGGGTCAAATTAAACACAGAAGCAGCCGTCGCAATCCTTGATAATTGAGAGGGGACCGAGATGATCAAAAAGAAAAAGATAAACTCCCTCTTTATGTCAGTTAAAGGAGTGAAAAGAGGGTCCCACCTCCCTGAAGACGAGCCCAGCTGAGAGGTGATGAGGGTCAGAGGGACCCACAATGCACAGCTCACACTCCTGACAGGGTGGGCAGGCAGGGTCAGTCAGTCTCCGCGGAGGACACAAGATGCAGACACAAAGAGTTCCCATTTATGATGAAAATCAAGATTTTGTTTTTTTCAGATCATCCCCAAAGCTTTTATCTCTTATTAATTGATTTAAATCAGTCTGGGCCTCTGTGTTGCTTATTTGATAATAGCTCTAAGAGAAAATAAATCACAACATGCTCCAAATATAATTACACATATAATGTTACTAACTGTGCTGCTAAATGCAGGGATCAGACAGGGCCTTTTCTATTTCTTCCCCCGGAAAACGTATTTTAAGTCCCCGTTTTCTGCCACATCATTACAGAGGATGAAGACTGAGTATAGCTTTTGTCTGTGCGCCGGCTGCTCGAAATTTACACAGCTGATCAGCTGCTCTAATCATGTGATGTTAAGATTTATTGACCCAAAACAGTATTTTCCTGAAGAAAACTGTGTAGCTTTTTTGATAGAATCACAAAAAAAACAAACAAGGCTGTTAATTGTTTAATTTCACAATGACAGTGAGCCATCTGCAACATTAAGGAGAAGATATTATGCAAACAAATGCCATCTTTTGCTTTGATCACTGTGCAGAATGAGTGCAAGTGCATCTGCTGGTCAAAGAGAGCGCTCAGTCCAGAGCTGCCTATACGGACAGAGTTGGACGACTGAGTGAGCAGCTAACTCACTAACTGGTGTATTAATGGGGAATGAATGATCGCAAAACACAGTATGACATCAATGCATTATTAAATTCAGTGATATGAGCAAATGATTTCAATGAAATCAGTCACAGGCAGGTTTAAAACTGTGACGTTGAGCTTGAAGGTTCATTCTTGACCTTGGTGATCGTAACGGGACAAAAAATCCACTTACTTGATTCATTCCAATGTGTTCAGTCACATCTGGTGGCCTTCATCAACAAATTAAATTCTCTCAGTTGTCATGAGAATTGAGAAGAAGTATTTATAAGTAAATGGATGCCAAACTAGAATGGCACTCAGTAGAGCACATTCTCCAGCATCAGGAACAAATAAATTACTGTGATGTGATCTGAAAAAACTAAACTGACAGTAGGTATTGGATGCTCTGCTGCTCTGTTCCCAGTGCAAGACATGAAGCCCCTCATTGTCCCAGCCGGTTTCCGCAGAGGGCCCTGCTGCCAGCCCAGCCGGCTGGCTGGCTGACTGGCTGGCTCGCACTGGCCGGGCGGTTTGTTTGTGTTGTGTTGTGTTTTGTTTGCCCCCTCGCCTCTGGGTGACAATTCACACTCTGCCGCGAGTTCAACTATGGGGCACCGTCCCTGTCTCTGGAAGTTCATTAGCATGGCTGTGTGTCCATCACTGTGATTTACCGCTGACTGTTTCACTGTGTTCAAATCTGCCCCATTAGATGAAAATGAGCGGCTTGTTCGGATCTCATGTTGTTAATGTTTTGAACTTGAATACAGACTAAGTGACGGGTGTGTTCACTTTATAACCAGCCATTAAGATGTTTCTTTTAATTTGTTTTCCCTTTGGCTGCTTTGACCAATCACTGTTTCTGATTTTCCACTTATAGCGTTGTAAAAGAGTTTTTTTTTCCCGAAAGCATTACCTCTACATGTACTCTGAGCGATTAGAAAAAAAAGGCAGCACTTCACTCCGACAAGGGAACAGATTGCCTTTTCACTAAGCACTTGCAGGAAGCAATCAGACAGAAAATTGCCCTGGAAAATTGCTCGTTCTGAGTGACTGAGCACCAGCGAGCGAGGTCCCTGGCCAGGGCGCACATATGCTCCAACAAGTGAGTGGGCGAGTGCGTAAATGGGCGAGTGACCCACTGAATGGATGGCACTGTGGCTGATGATGACACGATAGTTGCTGGGTTATCAGGGCACTCTATCGCCAGTTCCTGGACGCATTAAATGACAGTGGTTGTTAAGGACCATGGTGTACTTCTGTTGCCAGACCTTTCAGAGGTAAACTGAAACCACCAGGGTGTGTTTTGGACATTTGTGAAGAGTCCAGACTCCTTTATTCTATGAAAAACTTAGTGTGACATCTAAAATCCTTTTTTTTCTTTTTCTTTTTTTTTTTTTAAAGACAGTGTTGTAGTATTGTAGTGAATCATTTAGAGGAAAAGTTTACCAAAATATCCTTTTTGCTCCCTAGATCTTCGGGTCTCCAGGCCTCTGATCGTACCAGGTTTCCCAGAAAACACAACAGCGGTAGTGGGTGGTCAAGTGAAGCTGGTGTGTAAAGTCCACCGGCCAGCATCAACGAAGGTGCAGTGGCTGAAGACGGAGGCCAGCGCATCGGGTCGGAGCCAGGGAGGACAGCCTCGCCTCAGAGCCCTGACAGTGAGAACAGAAACAATTGTGTTTTTTTACTCAGACCATCTGTCCCTTTTGTTTCTGTCCTCATCATATTAAAACATATTTCTTTCCTCCACAAAGACTCTGCAGGCCAATGCATCAAAACTAAACACACTGCATCTGTCCAACATCACACTGGAGGATGCAGGAGAGTACATCTGCATGGCTGAAAACACTCACGCAGGACAGACGGTGCAGGCCATGCAGTCAGCTTGGCTGGAAGTCCTGCCTGGTAAGACACACTTATAATCACAGCAATCCGCCCTGTTAGTTTTTGTGCTTCTTTGTGACTTTCAGGCCAATCACCACTACAATTTTTCCCTTGCACAGGTACCATCATTTCACGAACTGCGGAACTGGCCGCTGCTGAAATCCCCCCAGGTACAGTAACTTCTTTATGATACCGGACAAAATGTGTGACCGCTGTACACCCACAAAATGTTTCAGTCACAATCCTTTTGATGTAATTAAGATATTGCAACACATACTGCTTTTACGCTTGAGGGTGGTATGGCGCCCATCTGTGTGCTCTCATACAGCGGTGTTCTCCTCCCCTGCCTGGAATGAACTTCTCTCCTTCCTTCGCTCACTTAGATCTCCAGTGAACCTTCACCGCCCCTCAGATTTACTCTCCGTCCACTGTCACGCTGCAACATGTTCATTAGCTTCAATCGCTGCTCCTCCATGTTTCTTTTCTTCTTCTTTTTGGAGTGAGCAAGTGAAGGGAGGGTGTTTGCAGTGTGAGGAGAAGGGAGGGGGGCGGGTTGTGTGTGTGTGGAAGAGGAGGAGGGTTAGGCCTCCTGGTCTCCATGGTGATTTCATTGTGTGCGTGTGTTTGTGGGGAGGATAGGAGATAAAGGGGTTGAAGAGCTGAAGGTCATAGTTGAGGGGATGGCTTCTTGGTTCAAAGGGGAGATGAAGAAATAACCTGCTGACTGACAGAAGGCATGAGATAAGACTTTGAGGAACAAGAAGAAAAAGCTGAGAAGGAAACATCCTCCACTGCAGCATGCTGACACCTTCTGTGCTAATGTTTCCACAGATGTTCTCACGGACCTGAGTGAAGACACAACAGAGCATCTTCTATTAGAGCCGGGCAACGTCCTGAAGCTGCGCTGTGACATGAGCAGCCGGCCAGGCATGGCGGTTAACTGGTACAAGGAGGGGGCCCGTGTTCTGCCCACGCCACGCATACAGATCCGCGGCACCATCATGGAGATAACGGACGTAACGTACGAGGATTCGGGTGTTTATGTTTGCGTTCTCCGGGGAACCAAAGAACCTGTGAGGAACTTCACAATCACTGTGGCAGGTAAGGACACAAACACTGTTAACTTTTTATTGCTTAAGATGTTGGCTTTATTTAGCAGACAGCTAACTAAGTTAGATTTAGGTTTTGAACTGCAGATTTGACTAAACTTGCCTCTATTTGTTACGTATACAGACTCGTTGGGGTCAGGTGACGATGATGAGGATAACGGCTTGGAGGACTCATCAGCTGAGATCGAAAACGACCAGGTTTACTTCTCCAGAGGTGTGTTGTTTGGTTTGCTTAGTAGCTACAATCCTTTATGAACCCCCAGGCTTCATCAGAGCATCCTGGCTAACAGCTCATTGACTGGTCTTTGTCCATGCAGGTCCCTACTGGACCCACACCCAGCGTATGGAGAAGAAGCTGTACGCTGTGCCTGCAGGGAACACTGTGAAGTTTCGGTGTCCAGCTATGGGCAGCCCCATGCCGAGCATCCGCTGGCTCAAGAATGGGCGGGAATTCAGAGGAGAGCATCGCATCGGGGGCATCAAGGTGAGGATGGAAGCTGTTTGTGGTCTACTGAAGTCTAAATGAGGCTAAAGGTTAAATTGAATGATCTGGCAATGCCTATCTCTCCTATTCACACTTTATTTTAATTTTTTTTATATATTTTGTGTTTCTTTGGCCAGCTGAGACACCAGCACTGGAGCCTGGTGATGGAGAGTGTCGTGCCTTCAGACAGAGGAAACTATACCTGTGTGGTGGATAACAAATATGGCTCCATCACTCACAGCTACGTCCTCGATGTCCTGGGTATGTCATGAATGTGTGGATTGCAAGTGTGTGTCTTTGTTTCTGCTTGAATTATTGAACTGAATCTGTGAAGCAGATCAAAGATTACTTTTAAAACCTGATCTGGCTGACTACACTGATGGCAGAAATAGTAACAGTTATTTGTTAGCACTTCTGCAAAAAGCATCAAGCCTTCAAATAAAAGCCTCCAGTCTGAGGGAGGGGATAACTGGGGGGTGGGCAGAAGATGACGGGGCGCCTGGCATTGGCCGTTCCAGGCAGGATGTGGACGGTCAGGCGTCCACACCAGTTTTCTACCTGACCTGTGACAGGGGATCGAGGATTATTGCGGTTTGTTTGTTCATTTGTTCGCTGTCTGTCCACCACGGGGTCAGTTTCTGTCCCCAATCAACGGGGGGAGAGGACTAACGAGACAACTAACGAGATCAGAGAGTGAGAGTAACTGCAGATCAAAGACAGCCCGCCGAACAGCTGACAAAGAGCCACGCTAATGGAATGGATTTTCATCTCAAAATGACATTTCCTGCTTATTTGCCAGCATATAAACACATTATAGGTAACAGCGACAACTGTTGGGCACTTTTAGACATCTGTTTACAAAGCAGCCACGTTTGCCAGCTGTGAAACGGCCAAATATCTGGATGTTTTTGTCCTGCCTGCACCCCGTTGGAAGGGGTAGTTGTGTGACAGAATGTAGATCAGTAAATCCCTAAATCACCTCTGAACTGTAACCCTTGGGAGAAGAAAAATCCTTTAAACTCTGACTGCTTTATCTGCAGTTTAATGCTCACTTTGATCAACTCTCTTCTGACTTTTTCTTGATACAGAGCGTTCCCCACACAGACCGATCCTTCAGGCCGGTCTACCCGCCAACACTACAGCAGTGGTGGGCAGTGACGTCCAGTTCCACTGTAAGGTATACAGTGATGCCCAGCCTCACATTCAGTGGCTCAAACACATAGAGAGGAACGGCAGCCGCTACGGTTCTGATGGGACGCCATACGTTCAGATCCTCAAGGTTGGTGTCTTGTGGCAGTTGGTTTACAGGTGTTCTTACAAGAGAAAACACAACTGGAACTAGTAAGAGAAGTGGTAGCTTTATGATTGTTGTAACTGTTTATGCAACTTTTCCCACATCTGTGTTGTGCAGACTGGTAGTCTCAACATGTCAGAGGTGGAGGTTCTCTACCTGTCCAAAGTCACCATGGAGGATGCAGGAGAGTACACCTGTCTAGCTGGAAATTCAATCGGATTCGCCCACCAGTCCGCCTGGCTCACTGTCATCTCAGGTAAAGAAAAAGTGGTTCAGTTATTGTGCCTCTAAACTGGCAGAAAATAATTTAGTGAGTGATAAATTGGCCCTGACAAACTCTAAACCTTTACTCTCCTCTTGTAGAAGAGGAAGCTGCAGTAACTATGGACAGCATGGAGACCAAGTACACAGACATCATCATCTATGCCTGTGGCTTCCTGGCTCTGATCATGGCCATCGTCATCGTGGTGTTGTGTCGAATGCAGGTCCACCCCAGAAGGGAACCGTTTGACGCCCTCCCTGTCCAGAAGCTCTCCAAGTTTCCTCTTCGCAGACAGGTACAGGGAACTTAAGTCTGTTTTCTCTCACAGCTGTTTTGTCGACTATGACTCAAAGGTAGGGAATGCAATTCTGTATAAACATAGTTAATTCTTATAACCAAAAGCATCAGTATTTGATGACCTGGAAATGAGACTCAACAATTGACTATCTTTCTTCAGAATTGCCTTTCCTACCTTTAAGGCAGGGCATATTTGAAAGTTTGTAGAAAGTGTTGTGCGATCACATCTGGTTGCAAAAATGTTGAGAAGGCTGAAAAGCAACTCTCCTTTTCTGTATCTTTTCCTTCAGTACTCGGTGGAATCCAACTCTTCAGGAAAGTCCAGTGCATCGCTCATGAGGGTGGCTCGCCTCTCGTCCAGCTGCTCTCCCATGCTGGCTGGAGTCATGGAGTTTGAATTGCCCTACGACCCAGACTGGGAGTTCCCCAGAGAGAAGTAAGTCATCTGCAATTTAGAATCACTTCATTATATTTTGTAAAGGAATGACTCCTGAGTTTTGAGTTAACACAGAGTTAGCAAAAAAGTTCTGCCCCTTACAAAGAGAGTATTTCTTCACTAAGTTTAGTTTGGCTTCACAGATCTTGACTGGTTTCAACACTGCAGCCTTCGTGTCATGCGGAGACCTAAAAAGAAACATGCCCGCAACCCATTTTTGGCTCAACCAAACCCATGTTTTAAGAAACCAGAGCCCCAAATTATGGATTTGTACAGTTTTCATTTGGACATTCTTATTTTCGCTAACTCTCTTTCTCTCTCTAGTTTGACGTTGGGCAAACCTCTAGGAGAAGGCTGCTTCGGCCAGGTGGTCAGAGCTGAGGCCTATGGCATCAACAAGGACTGTCCGGATCAGGCTACTACTGTGGCGGTCAAGATGCTCAAAGGTAAGGAAGAATTGATGCAGACACAAGAATAATTCTAACGAGCTGTCTGTGGGACATGATTTTCTTAAATGAGATATATCTTTTCCATCAGATGACGCCACAGACAAAGATCTTGCAGACCTCATCTCCGAAATGGAGCTTATGAAGGTGATGGACAAACACAAGAACATCATCAACCTGCTCGGAGTCTGCACCCAGGATGGTGAGTTTTGGACCTCTGGCTAAACCTTTATTGTTTGATGTTCCTATCCAGCATAACCTGCTACAAATGAGGACTTGGGTAAAAAGGCTGGATCTCCTCCTGGACAAGTCAGATTAGAGCATTGATTAAAAGACAGGTTCCTTCTTGTTAACACTAATTATGACACACACACCCTCTTTTTGGAGAGAAAATAACAACAGCCTTTCCTTTACCTCCCTCACGAACGCTCTTTTTATTGTAAATCACAACAACCTAATTTAGTGAGTGTTTCAACTATGGTGGTCCAAAGCCTCCAGGCTAAAACAACAATAGAAACAACCCTGTCCTTCATCTTGTTTTGTTCACCCCCCCCCCCAGGCCCTCTGTATGTGCTGGTGGAGTACGCGTCCAAAGGCAGTCTGAGGGAGTACCTGCGTGCCCGGCGACCCCCAGGCATGGACTACACCTTTGATGTGACCAAGGTGCCTGAAGAGCAGCTCACCTTCAAAGACCTGCTGTCCTGTGCCTACCAGGTTGCCAGAGGGATGGAGTACCTTGCCTCTAAAAGGGTATGTTGACTTTAAAGAGAGGAAAGACCTGGTAGCAGTAGAAGAATCTGAATCTCTGGCTGCTAACCCCTAACCCTAGACCCCTCGATAATGTGAGGTTTTTCTGCTTGTCTCTGTTTTACATCCTTGTAAATGTAACATCCTCACATGTTATACTGTTGGTCCGACAAATTTGTTTTTTTCAGTGCGCATGGGTGGAACACTGCAAGCCCCACAAGGATGTTTCTGTATCATCAGACCTCATTACAGTAAAATATATCTGTGTTCCTAAGCAGACCACAAAATGAAAGCTAAATACCAAAGTACTTAACATTTGTAGACTTCATGAGCTGTATAAGCCCTTAATAGGCTGTAATATCAGCCGTTTTGTGTTGACTTAAAGGGAATTGTGATTATCTCGTGTAATTCAGTGTTTTTGGATTTGAGCACTTGGCCTTCAGATGATGATTTCGGTCCAGACAGCCGCCCCCTTCTCTTCTTTCTCTTTCCGATCCCCAATTTCTCTGTGCCACTTTCTGTCTTTTCTCCCGACCCCCACCCCCCATGTTTCTCTTCCTTTCATTTACCCAGCATGCACCCTGTCTGTGTGCTTCTTATCAACATGTCTCTTTGTCTGCCAGCCGGTGTCTCAGACAGGCATTCCTGAGCAGAAAGCTGCCACAGCTTCAGTCCTGTTTACTCTTCTCCATCCATCTGTCCGTCCCCTCCGTCGCAAGGCTTTGTCCTTTTTAGCGCTGCCATAAATCTGTTAGCAAACAGGCAGCAGAGCCGTCGTCTGGGTATAGGCATCAGGTTTCTGGCTCTCCGGCCTCCTAAGAATGCAGGAGCCTGAAACTAACCCTCTATTATGGGGAGACCCACAAACCAAGGCTGGTTCGTTTCGCACATCCCCACAAATCCCACGTCTATTTCGAATGAAAACCAAAATAAACTTAATGACATCCATTCAATGTGGGCAAACAGTGCCTTTCTTTTTTCCTCCCAAAGAGTTGTTTTTATTTCAAACTCCCGGGTTTCTATATAAAGACATTTTAATTTTGTTGCGTTCACTAAAATGAGGCACTCTGTGTTGACTTTAGACGTCTGAGTCTTTTCATTTTTGGAGAAAATCTGCAGTGAATCATTTCTACCTCCCCAAACTGTGCTTTGAACATGAAAGCTTCAAACCACAGCCTGGAACAGAAAAGCACATGTTGTGTCACAAGTCAAAAAGAGCATTCGATTTTATAGTTAAAACTGTGAATTTATACATTTGCCAAAGGAAAAGCAGAGATAAATCTCTGAGCCCATTAATCAGGACTATTTAAACTTATGCTAATCTTCTAATCTCGGAACCCAGCAGTTGGCCTTAAGCTCACTTAAGGGTTTTGTGTCACTCTTTAATTCTCTCTTCCCTCTCTGCAGTGCATCCACAGAGATTTGGCAGCCAGAAACGTTCTGGTGACGGAGGACAATGTGATGAAGATCGCTGACTTTGGCCTGGCCAGAGGAGTCCACCAGATTGACTACTACAAGAAAACCACCAATGTGAGTGACAGTTTCCAACAGAATATTTTCAAGAATCACTTTTCTCTACTGTGACTTTGTTTTTAGTTGTTAATAAGTATTCTTCTTTTAATCTTCCACAGTTGAAAAGTTAAACATTTGTGATGTGACTTATTGATTTGTCACACATCTTACAGCAGATAACTCAGAGTAACTTTTGGCAAACAGTTAGAAGGAGTATACTTAAATGTTACTCAGGTGTTGAAAACACAATCAAACAGTATCTCCATGTGCAGATATTCGTATTGTTAAAAGGTTAAAGTGGAGGCTGGTTGTAAACATGTCCCTTCCTCAGCCAGGTTCCTTCTGCCGTGCTCCATTCACAGCTTTAATACTCCTCAGGACAGATGTCTGATGTTTTCCTCTGATTGGCAGCAGGCTTAATGGGACTTAATTAGAGAAGAGGGGGAAATAAGGAGGGAGGAGGGGGAGGAATAAGGGAGCGTAGAGAGTTAGGATGTGGCAGAAAAACAGAGCGACAGAAAGAAAAATGTGTTGTGATGAAAAGTGTGTTGCTGTGGTGAGTGAAGGTGGAGCTCTAACGTGTTCGTGTCTGCTCTGCAGGGACGGCTGCCTGTGAAGTGGATGGCACCAGAGGCCTTGTTTGACAGAGTCTACACACACCAGAGCGACGTGTAAGTACAACTACTCAGATACTGAACCGCTGCAGGAAAAGATGAAGGCAGGTGAAAGACAACGCGTAGAACAAAGGAAAACTTTGTTTAATGCCTCGCCAATTATTTATCCTTTTCCTTCTTGCCTTGTGAGAACTTTTAAAACCTCATCTAACTGTTCTCAGCAACTCCCTTAAAACCCAACAGACCACAGTCATACAGCGGCCATTTGCCACACAGACGTCATGCTAGTTGCTGTGTTTAAGGTTGCAAGTCATATAAACATAGGGGAATCTGAAAAATGATTATCATGTCACTATTTCTCAATTGATCAACAACACAAACATTGATAGGCAGTGAAAATCTGTTGTGATATCAGCCATATTTCAAGGTCAAACAACACATTAAATAATCCATTATCTTTTGTGAGTAAACAGCTAATGGTAGCATGACACCACCTCCTCGCTGACGTTATTGTTTGATTGTTTTATCAAACAGTTATGTTAGCTAGGATGTGGTTGAATGCTAATGCGAGCTAATGGATTATCAAGTATGTTGTTTTACCTTGAATTTATGACCTGATGTCTCTCCGGGTTTTCACTATCCGTCATCTCCTCAGTCGCTTATCAATTGAGAAGTTGTAAAAGGATAACAATTTGTCAAATTCTTAAGGATTAACCACGCATTCACCACTTTCTAGCTGATGTTGCTGAGTTAAATTAACATGTCCAACATTTGTGTTGGTTTTTTTAGAATTAATTCACGCCTTCCATGTATTATGGAATACTATTAAAAAGTAACATTGGCTAGGAAGTGATTGAATGCTAATGTAAGCTTAATGAAGCTAATGGATTATCAAATACTAGTGCATTGCCCGTAGTAAGTATGTATTCCTATAGAAGAGTGGGAGGTTAAGTAGCTTTTTCATGGATGGCCAAATGAGGCTGTGTTTAAAGGTGGGATGTCAGGGATACTTAGTTTTTAAGGTGAAATATAATGGCAAAATAAAAAAAAAGTCAAAAACGAATTTCACAACAAACCTATTTACCTTGCCTTGCTTGGTGTCATTATTTTCAGCACAACCTTACATGTGTGACTGTACAGTTATTTTTTCATTTTGACATACTGTATTAACACAATGGATCCAAAATCACAAAAAACATAAACCAAATCATGTGGTTTTACTTGGCCTATCAACACAATTTAAAAACTGGTATATAGTTTGAAGGCCGCACCAACACATACGTCGAAACTCACAGAGGCTGCGTCATCATCTTAAATTGGTCACGTGATTTGGACGCACCAGCGCGTCCGTCGACTCAGGAGGTGGGCCGTGGGGGTGGGCTCTGCAGTGATCGGCTCTGGTGCGCACGTGGTTATGGTTGACAATGCTAGCGGAATTCGTAAATCATTTATTAAATAATTTTTTAATGGTATCATTGTAGTCCAAACAAATCCGACGTTGCGCACCCTTAAACCATGCAGCAGCCGTGAAAATCTCAGGTCGGTCTGATTCTGACCTGCAGAGATATTTGAGGCACAGACAGAAAGAGATTTCTTGCTTTTATAGAGAGATCTTGGTTTACCTTGAAATACAGCCCAGTGTCCCTCTGTTGTCTTTTCAGTTGCTGATCTGTCAGGGACGGTGAAATGCTAATAATATTTCAGATTCCTTGTATAGGATTTACAATGTGGAACGGCAATAAAACATTTGTGCATGATATCCAGGGGAAAATGGCCACCGCATGCCTGTAATTATTTCGGTTAAACTAACATCTCAACAAAGTGATTCTGTGTCCTGACCATGAATGTTATCTTCCCCTCCTTTCAGGTGGTCTTTTGGGGTACTGATGTGGGAGATCTTCACTCTGGGCGGCTCACCATACCCAGGTATCCCTGTTGAAGAGCTCTTTAAGCTGCTGAAGGAAGGACACCGCATGGACAAACCCTCCAACTGCACACATGAACTGTAAGCTGGGAGTCCTCTTCTTTAAATCTACACTACTTTCATCAACAAATCTTTCTTAGCTTGTTGGTCTAGATTGTAGAGTTAATTTTTGTGCGTGATGTGTTTTTGTCTCCGTAGCTACATGATGATGCGTGAGTGCTGGCATGCTGTTCCCACCCAGAGACCGACCTTCAAACAGCTGGTGGAGGAGCTGGACAAAGTACTGCTGTCCATCTCTGATGAGGTGAGTTTAAAACAAATTCTAGCAGATGTATACACACCTTTTCTTCTCCTTTTTCCCAATCTGTTGTCCAGATGTCTTCACCATGGAGAACAGAATTCAGTGTCTATAAATTCCAAACAACAAAATTATACTGTGTTTGGCTACAAGGAGCAAGAAGCCTTTTTCACCAAACACTCAGCCATGCACCATCGCTAGCAGACGTGTCAGTATGTGATTAATTTGTTGGTTCCTACTTAAACACAGAAAGTTCTTGGCTTCAAATGGACCAGTTCAAAACTGATGCGGTGGTCTAAAACTATGATGGCTCCAGTTCTCTCCATCTGCATCCATTTTGCAGTGGACACCAAATTCAATTTCCACTGTTTTTACTGCCAATTTAACAAACATTTGTCTGTGGGTTTGTTTATTTTTCTGTTTCTGCACAGAACATTTCTCTAATTTCTAAACTTCCTCTCTCTCCTCAGTACTTGGATCTGTCGACACCCTTTGAGCAGTACTCCCCGTCATGTGAGGACACGTCCAGCTCCTGCTCCTCCGACAATGACTCTGTTTTCACTCACGATGCCTTGTCCACCGACCCCTGTCTCCTGGGCTACCAGGATGTGCGCTCACGGATAGACCTGAAGACGGCCCTCCGATAGACACAAATACCGACATGAACACAACATTATGAAGGTTTTACTGGCAGTCATATTAGGGGTGCGCACCTGCAAGTTTTCAACTGGACCTCCATTATGGCACCAGACAAAGCCCTTAAACATATTTGGGCATTTATACACGCACATTAACATACACACACAGACTCACATGTATGCATGTGGAGCACTGAGGCCGGTGGGCTTCATTACACGTTGAAGGTTTGAAGAAAAACATTCCATTGTTGGCAGAAGAAACGAGGACAAACACATTGTGGTACTTCAGACTATCAGCTCCGGCACTGTGCCCAAGAACAGTTGTTACGTTGGAAAAAACTGCGGCACTAAACCCAACAGAAGAGACCCTGGTACTCAAAACACCTCGAAATGCTTTCTTTGATCAACTCTCCTTTAGAAAGGTGACGGACAATGATCTCCTCTCACAAACTCTACCCAAAACCAGGGCTTGAAACCTCGGTGATAAAGACATTTTAAAAAAACAAAAAACAAAAAAAGATTTATTTTGCTATGATAAAAAAGAAGAAAGTGATTGTTAAATATAAATCTCTTTATATAAGATTATTTTACTTTTGTGTTGCTTATTTAAAAAGAAAAAAAAGTCTTAAATCTCAGGATCTCTTGTGCTAAGAAGTTGCTGTAGTGGCAGCAAAGTGCCTGAATTTATGATTTCCTGTGAATATATTAGAATATTAAAATATTGTATGTACATATCAAGGACAAAAATACGATTGCCTTTTATAAATTATTCTGAATGACACAAAAATGAAGGTTATTGGAGGCGAAAGGAAAAGAGGAATTTTAAGTGTTTCAAGTGCCAAACCTGTCACAGCTGTCACACTGTCTTCATGTTCAGGATTCATTCCAAAATACCAACAATTTAGACCTTGTGATCGCCAATTATTTTTCAAATGTAATTTTAAAAAATGTAAAATGCAACTTTGCAGACACTCAGAAGCCACAAACAAACAGTAGATGGTGTTAAAAATTGGTTTGCATCAGCAGCTATTGTAAACAGTTTGGAAAACGTACCGTGTATTTGAGATAATGTACATTTCCCTCTTGTTGAAGACTCAAACCATAAATCTATGTGGTCAAAAATGTATCGATTGGGCCTTTAAAGATGGCTCAATCTTGGGAATGTTTGGAATGAAAACCTCCAATTGTAGTTAACTGCTTCGACCTCCAGCCCAACTAAACAATTTGTGGTTAAAAACCCGAAGGAGCACAGTTATTGTTGCTGTTGTTGGACAAAAACCACCAAAAATGTCTTGATCTCACAAACTGCAATGCATTTCTTAGACCCAAAGGTCAAGAGACAGGCTCATTAACAGGTAACAACAACCTGGTAAAATTTGAGATAACATCACGTGGTCTTCCTCCAACAACAGCTTCACCCCTTTCAGTCTTTGCCTACATGACCACTTTGTCAGAGACAGTGTGTCCAGGGTGTCCAGGGTGGGACTGACAATTCAGCATGGGGACTCTGTTGGGGAGCTGGCCCAAGCCCACTGTCATTGCTGACAAGGAGAGGGGGGACACTGAATGTGAAAGCCAGTGTGATTGATTTCAAATAAAGGAGAAGGGGGAGGGACCCTCCTTTGTCTGGCTGTAACCCTTCACCCAGCCCAATCTGTTGGTGAGGGGTCCTCAGGTCTGCAGCCTGGCCGGACAATGAAGGCTTTGCAGGCTTAATGGGTGTGACTACGGACCAGAGGGAGTTTTGGGGGGTGGTGGTGTGGGGATAGCTTGGGCTTGTGTGCAAATGAAGAGGCTCTTATAATGGTAATGTGTCCTCTTCTCTCCCAAATGCCCCTATCTTTATCCCCATGGCTACCATCTTTTAAATTACAAATCTTAATTCAGATTCGCCACTCCGCCACTGCCACCAGGACCAGCTGCAGAAAATTCCCCTGTGGGGTAAAATGCCAACTGAGTCCCAGTCCACCTCCTGGATTCAACCACAGGACAAACAATTGAGACACAAACAAGATAACCATTGACAGTTGAGATCAAATTGTACAATCAGTCCTGTCAAGAAAGTTTGCTACATCCAGCTTACAAATTTTGGTCCAAAAAGTGCTCTCAGTCAGCTTCCTGCATCACCAGTTGTATTTTGCCTTAACTCTCTGGTCCTTTTAGTCTTTCAAATGCTCAGTAGTGTAAGGAAAATGGAGGGTTTCATTCCAAAATGCTCCAAATGCATCATCACCTTCTCTTTCTCTGTAAAACCATTTTGTCCCTGAAGGATTTATGTATCTTCTCTACTCGTTTGTTTGCATTTCAAGCTGTCAATCATCTTGTGACAGCTGGTGTCTCTGATGGAAATCTCATTTTGGAATGAAGCCTCCACATTTACATCCACAAAGTGTCCAGAAACATTTGCATCTTAACATTCCAGCTATCTGCTCTTCTCCAGGATACAAACAGCAAACAATCACAACGTTTTTCTGGACACTTTATGGATGTCCTCCACATTTACATCCATAAAGTGTCCAGAAACATTTGCATCTTAACATTCCAGCTATCTGCTCTTCTCCAGGATACAAACAGCAAACAATCACAACGTTCTTAAACATTTCCTCGAGAGAATTATTTTAGAAATATCTAATTTATTTGTTTATTGTTTTGTTTTTATATGAAATAAAGTATAATTTAAAATAAAACAGCTGTGTGTCCTCATCTCTGTGTTTGCATAAAAAAATGGTAATTCATGCTGTCAGACCTGACAATAACCAGACTCGAGGGAAGCTGAAAATATCCTGACTCTGGGCAGGTTGTTATTGTTCTCATGAGTTGATATTGGCTCTGTCCCATTTTGGACAATGGATTGTTCTTGTGAAGCTCAGGAAGAAACCAGCTGACAGTGGAGGGTTGTCAACTCATCTAGTTCACCTGAGAAAATCTTCAGCTAGCTCCAGTCTTTCTTTGGCTATACTCATTCCTAACTCACACATCATATTAACATTTATTGCCATTTAAGTTCCAATAAATGACATTTGTTTGAGTAAATCTCTTGTGCAGACTCAAAATCAATTTCTAAAACAGTTAGTGGCAGTAAGGGACTCGTCCAGGATTTTGACATCTAGCTCTTGCACAAAAATGGTAAATAATACTTGGTGTTATATTAGTGTGGCTGTTTTTGCTCTGGTACATCTTTATGCACAATTTATAATATTAGATTTTTAAATTCAGATTCATTCCCATCACCTCTCAGGAGTTGGATCAAACTATCAGCTTGCTTTATGGAGGCGTGCACATTGACCCCTACCTGTTTAAGTTTACAAGTATATTCAGAAAAATACTTATTTATTGTTGTGTTTAGTTTGTGGCATTTACGCCTAGTTCCAATAAAAGACTGGTGTCCGTAGATCTGTAAATATGCAGATAATGCTCCCAGTGTCCAACCCAATGAAATGCATTTCTTTACAGATGGATAGAAACTACCTGGTTAGCTGCGTCTCTTTTGTCTCTGCCCCATCAGGTGGAACATGAGATTGGAGCAGTACAGGCACAAAAATAGAACCAATAATGTCAACTAGTTAACAGTCTGTTAGCTAAGCTAGCATGCTATCAAAATTAATGTACTTCTGGTTGACTTGCCTACGTACACAAATGTATGGAGTAACGAGGTGCTAGCAATGTGTTCACAGTAAGATTTTTGCAGCTACCAGGAAAATTGTTGTTTAAACCGCCGCCCCTTTGCAGAGAAAAGTCGCATTTGAGATGGCTTGCTCATGTGATCAGCTGCCCTGGCATCAGAAGAATTAGTTGGCAGTTCACGTTCCTGAAAACTACTTATAGGTTCAGTGTAGGTGGCGTAGGCTCTGTGACATTTCTATAATACGTGTCATATCACGTTCACATCACATGTTTATGACCTGACTTGAAGCAGATGGTGGAGTTATGCTGAAGGACTGTCAAGCCAGTGACCACATTTCAAGACTGGTTTCTAAGAGCGAAACCGTGGGATATTTTTAAGGAGAACTCTGGACAATATCCAGCTGTGCTTGTGGTGACCAAAGCAGGTCTTCTCAGCCAAAACATGATCTTTTCCTTATCCTAACCCAGTGGTTTTTGTGCCTAAACCTAAACAAATGATAATTGAAAATTAAACTGAGAGTAATTTGACGCTGCAACATATCTGTGGTTCGCAGTAATGTCTTAAACAAAATCTTAAACTTATCTTTGAAAAAAAAAATCTTTATGCAGCTCCAGGAAAGAAGAGAAAATGATTTCTTCTACTTTTGTTTTCTTCCTTTAAACCTGACAAATCTAACAAACATGTCGATTTCCTTCAATTCAGCAGTTAAAAAGACAAAGAAAGGATGAAGCTATTGACAGCGATAAAGCAAGAATCAAGCAGAATGGGAGAGAAATGAATGTGAGAAAGATGAAAGACAGAGACGGGCACTGAGAGGGAGAGACGGCGCGATGGAAGAGATGGAGGTTAAAGGTCAAGAGGAGGGAGGAGAGGGCAGCAGTGATCCCCGCCAGCCAGGTCTTTTGATGTGTGTGTGTTACTTCACTGCATACATGATTGTGTGTCAGTGTATGTGTGTGTGAGTGTGTTATCTCCTGTGTACGCGGTGTGTGGTCTGTTCATGTATGTGTGTCTTATCTCCCATGTACAATAAATCTTGATCACCCAGATTCTCTCGTTCTCTCTCTGAGCTCCCTCCTGCTCTGACAGATAAAAGTCTCAGTGTGGGATTTGTGTGTGTGTGTGTGTGTGTGTGTGTGTGTGTGTGTGTAGCATGAATTGCAACTGCCAGGATTATTTATTTTTTCCAAGTGCACTTGCAACAAATGCAGAAAATAAGAAAACCTCTAATTGTAGACGTCCTCGGTGAGGCCCAGGCATGTTCTGTGGTATAACTCTTTCCTAAAATCATTATGGTAGTTTCTTGAATTTGCTCCCTTGCTTTCAAGATTACAGACACAAACAAAAACAAGGTTAAACTCAGCATATAGTAAATTATTGTAGAAATTCGTGGGTTCCTTGTCTACACAATGTTTGCTAAAGAGCAAACTAGTTGCAGTGATGAGCGGGTGAAGAAGGCTATATTGTGCAGTTTGTTCACTTCCAGTACTTCCAGTGGGTTATCATGTTTTTTAGAGAGCTTTCTGACCGGCTGTTAGCAAAGTTGAAGGGAGCCCAAAAGGTGTCCACCTTATTCCCATCCCCATGATACCTTTTGCAAATTACGGATGTGACTTCTATAGTGGTTTTTAAATGTTTCAGTGTTTCCCTTTTTTATTTTGCAATTGTCATGTGTCTTTTTGTGGCACTCCACTTCCTGCCTTTGTCTTTTTACCACCTTTTTTCTGTGTACACCTGTGTTTAATCTGTCAATTAGTCACCTCCTGGGTTCTCTGTATTTCAGTCCTGATATGTTCCTGGTGTTCGTGTTTCCTCATGTTCTCTACCCTCATGTTTTTGCAGTCCTCTCTATTCTGCGAGTTTCATCCTGGTTTGTACTTTTTCTTTTTAGTCTTTTTGATTTTCCCCTGGTTGTTTGGTCAGTGTTCCCTGGATTTAGATTTTTGGACTACAGCTCACCTTATCACGTTATCACGTTATCACGTTATCACGTTATCGCTGTTTAGTCCTTAACCTGACTGTCGTTTTATCTGCATTTGAGTCCTCATCTTTTCGCAAGCCAAAAGAACTTCCAACAGTCCTGTCACTTAACAAGAAATGGTGTTTTCTATGGTAACAGCAAACTAATCCTTGTTAGAGCGCTTGGTGCAATGTACCATTAGTTCATGAAGAGGATGTTTTCTAAAATCATGTCACGCTGAAATCAAGCGCTGTTCTTTGGCTTTGCGATGTTTCTTTAGAAGCATTTTACTCAATGCTGGATTTGAGATGCTTTGATTTGTAAATTATTTTTTGAGAAAGGAAAGGTTTGAGATAAAGGTGTTTAGGCATTAATGTAGTCAGAGCTGTGTCTGATATTTCATTACATCGCTATTTCAACTAGACCATATTCAGGTTGACAGTAAACCCTGTGTGTTACACACACACTCAGACACACACATACATAATGTATGCATACAGAGTCCTCTTATCTCAACAGTACAGTGTGTTCAATCTGTTGCGGTTGCCTAACTCCAGATATATGTGTGTGTGTGTGTGTGTGTGTGTGTGTGTGCAAATGCTCTGTGTGTGTAAATAGTTGAGGTCATTTGCTTTTAGGCAAAAAAAACAACCAAAAAACTGATGCTGCTGGTCTTGTGTTTTATTGGTTGACATCTTATAAGGACATTGCAGACATTTGAGCGCCAGACTGACATGTCTTGGCTTGGACCAGCTCTAGGAAGTAAACCGGTCCCATTACTCTCCATAAAACGGCATTTTTAAAAATCATGCAAAGGTCCAGTTTGTTGGATTTAAGTTGATCTATTTACAGAAATAGAATACAATATTCATAACTATGTTTTCATTAGTGTGAAATAAAAATAGTTGTGTTTTCGTTACCTTAGAATGAGCCTTTCACCAGCTAAACAACCTACATTTTTTGTGGTTCCTTCCTTTATATACTCAGTGCTGTTACTTTGCTGTGTGTGTGACTGTATATTAGTGCAGTGTTAGACTCAGCGGGCAGTGTATCTGCTGACTTGTTTCCTTCTTGACTTGTCTGATTAGTCAGCAAGGGTCCAGCCTGTATTGTGGGACTCTGTTGGACGAATCCAGCTCCCAGTCACTCAAATGAACTGCTGCTGCTAGAAAACCACCAGACTCCAGTTTTACTGACTTTCATAATGTTTCTCGGTGCTGCTGAGTGAGCTTAATGAAAGGAGGAACCACATCACTGTTAAAGCACTAATGGTGCGTTCCATTGCACTTGGACTTGGAAAGAAAATCAACATCTGGCATGGCAAAATGCAACGTAACGGTCACCCAAGTCGGTTGAAACTTGGGCAAGATGTACGTAGCCTGAGTTTGCTAACATAAACACAGATGACATCACAGCGATATAGTGACATACATAGTGAACAATTACTTTTTACCTCTTCATCAATTTTTAGTTCATATCGTGTTTGTTTGTGAAACATGCAGTAAATACAACACCGTGGACGTCATTTTCACTTTCATTCATTTGATCTGTGCTCAATAGAACTCTTTGAGAGTGTATATTAGGAGCCGACTCCTGTCTTTTTTTAAGTGCCCTTAACTGTAAAATCAGCTGCAGTTGCTTATGAATTTAGCTACTTTTAGATTGGAGGTCAGAAAATACTGACTTGGAAATTTTGTCTTCTGACTTGCAGTGGGACGCACTATAAGCCCCTCTAATGTAGCCTTTTTAAAAGTACAGGAATTCTCTGTTTTCTTTTGTGGAAAAGGCCGGATTATTGTGCAGAGAAGGCAAAAGAGAATAAAAGAAAAGAGCAGTTGGAAAGTGTACTCAAGGTACCAGCAGACAGGTTATTGAAAATCTTAACTTGCTTTAGTTCTCATTTATTTTTGAACACGTCTTGATGCTGTTATTCGGAGTCATGTGAGTTCACACACCATTGACTTCAAATGCAAAATTATGGGCAACATGGAGGGAAAGGTCCAGAGTTCGACTGTAGGTCTTGGTAACCGTGAGCAGGGCTACTTGAGGGTTTAAACCCACATCGTCAGCCACCCATGAAAGAGTGCAAGACATCTCCCAGATACATTCAGAGTGAATTCTGGCGTGTATTTGTTGAATCAACAGCAGATATCATCACTTGGCGAATTTCAATAATCAAAGGATCATATTTGTTTTGAAGGCACTGAGACGAGACGCTTTGATCCTTAAAAAGGGAAGAAAAATGTCAGACTCCAAAGCAAAATAAACTGTGCTGCTGACAATATCTGTCTCGTCTTTCTAGAATCGTCATCCTAATAACATCATAGAAATTCCAACAGCAATAGACTCTCATCTCGAGCAGCATAAATATTTAAGGTCTGCTGTGCCAAATATGGTATCATACCAACTCAAAACAGCCTCCCAGTTCTCAAAGTTGATGTACCTGGCAGCTATGAGCTCACAATTGGATAAAGAGTTTGAGAGGTCTAAAGAAAAGAAGAAAGAAAGAGGGAAAGCTTCATCAGACTCATGAAAGAGACGGACATAAACTTAAAACGCTAGGAAAGAGTCCTCAAAACTGTTTCTTTTTGCGGAACTGAAAAGTCTGAATACCTTCCCAAGTCCTTCACGTCTGGTTTGGAGAATGGTGTCTTTGAAATCAAGGACCAATTATTTTCAATAAAGTATAACGTTTTGCTTAACCCAGCTCTTACCAGAGTTATTAACATGAACTGAACTTTGTGGTGGTTGATGAGGAGTGTTTCTTTGCCCCACTTTGGAATAAAGAAGTAGCATCACAGAAACAGTATCATTTAATACACTGACAGATAGACAAATCAAACTGTATACTACATTTCCTTCATGTCAAATACATGCTCGGTGCTTTTATAGCTGACGAATAACATCACTTTCACTATTTGGAGACCTAATTACCTGTTTGACCACAGATGAAAGAAAACTGTGTTTGAGCTAAACTAGCTCTTAGCCTGAGATGTCTCTATTGGTTAGGGTTGCATCTTGCAGGTTCATGAAAGCCGGGCAGAGCCGCACCAACAGCTTTTAGGGCTGTTTGCATCATGCAAGGTTGTGTTTTCTTGTTGCAGTTACATTTATGATCACAATGTCTCCTGACTCCTGAACAATCAGGTTTATGTGGCACAAAACTTGGGCCGCTTTATTGAACTGTCTGTCATTTAAATATCTAATCAGACAGTAAACAGGGAAACATGGAGCAACTCTTCTGTTTATCACTGTTTAAAGTTTAACTGCAGCAGCACACTGAACCCTGGACCATCAGCACACATACACAGTTTACAGCTGGAGCAGCCCTGTACTGTATGTGTGTGTGTGTGTGTGTAGGCTCCAGTGCAATGTTTGTTGCTCTCCTTTATCTATTGACCTCCGGAAGTATTTGTGATTCTGTCTACACACACAGTGAGTGATAAGGCCAGGAAGAGAGTGTGGACACAGGATGTTGAGTTAACACTGAGACAACATGAGAGCAGCTTATCACACGGAGAAGCAGCCATAACACAAGTGGCAGCCGCGTGGATCCATACTGGTGTGTGCTGACAGCCTGCAGCGAACCAGGCACACTGAACACAGCAGTGAAAGATGCTCAGAGGCTCTAAAACGGTTTTAAACTGAACTTGTGATAGTGCGATGAAATGCACATTGTGTTTGAAATATGTATCCACAGTGAATCCCTGTAAGTACATGGAGGAGAAAAGAGCAGTGACATCTCTGGGAGGATGTGTTGGATATTCAACATTTCCAAGGATTAAAGGTTGCAGTATTTTCTGTTTGTGCACCAGTTATTTCATGAGCCTGTCATTATGTTTCCATCACTTCTGTCATACCGACATACTGCATTTATTACATTAGAAATATGGAATGTTGTTTTGCAGCTCTTTTTTGTTAGACTTATAAGGCTTAAATTTGGATTATGAGAACATTACTTCTCACTTGATTTATTACCTCAGTTAACAGCTTCCTGTTGAGTTTCCTGTCAGAATCGCTAGTTTCAAGTCTCCTTCAACACAGCATGATGTTCATCTTGTAAATAATGATCCCACTTAAAGTAATATAGACGAAAAAGCATTCTCAACTTGCATACGTTGTAAAGTCACTACTACATCATCCTCTGCTTCTCAGTCAGATCCAATCAAGATAGAGGTTAGCAGTGATGCGTAACCTCCCCAGCTCCTCCCCCTCGACCCTCCACCAAGATGACGACGGCCATAACGCCAAACTCGAAGCTTCAGAACGGTCGTCCACAAACCAATGGGTGTATGGGAACTACTCCCATGTACAAAAATGTGCAGCAGCTGCTAGAAACATCTGAATTTGGTAAATACTCAATTTGGAGATACTTAAATCAAAAAAACAAATTCAAATTTCAGGCTAAATTTAGGTTGTTTTAAGCTTTTAAAAGTAACAGTAAAA
>CAEMYA010002118.1:697874-722282 GCA_903131615.1 Diplodus sargus
ATAAGTGTGTTTGTTTGTTTGTGTGTGTGTGTGTGTGTGTGTGTGTGTGTGTGTGTGTGTGTGTGTGAGACAGAGAGGGATGCTTTGACCGGGACAGTCTGCAACAGACCGGATCATGTAACATCACAGGACAGCCCAAGGTCATGGACGACGCAGCACCCCGAAACTGTAGACACCCCCCGCCTGGCGTCTACGGTTACCCACATGGCTAAAACAGAGACAGATGAAGCTCATGGTATATAGAATAGATTTCAGAAATCTTCTTATCTTTCATAAATGCATACAGTGAAAAAAATCATTTGTATAGCATTAGAATAGCAGTGAGTTTGAAATCATTTTTTTAACGTTTACGCTTGTTCGTTGCTCTTCTTTCCCTCCTTAAACCAAAAACTCCGAACAGATTCATTCATTCTGTAAATATCATGCAGTGAAGCACATAAAAAGCTCCTATTGTGATATTGTCAGAGGCCCCGGCATCCTGAGCTGCACATGCAGACAGGAGGGGCCCCATAACTCCGGCTTCCCCTCCGCCCGTCTCCGCTGTTGCCGACTGGCCCTTGTTATTTATTGCTCTGTAATTTCTGCAGACTAATTGATTTGGCTCGGCTTTCAGGCTGCAGGGAGGCAGGAAGTCAGGCAAGAGGGAGGAAAGTGTGTGCATGTGTGTTTGTGTGTGAGAGAGAGTGTGTTAGTGAAGATGGAATTAAAAGAAGTGTGCTTCTTCAAGGTAGAGAGATAAACATGTGAGAGTAAAGTCGAGAAAGAAAGGACGAGTGTTCAAGTGACAGTGTGTGCAGGTAAACATGAGTGATAGTTTACAGTTTGTGTTTATCTACAGGATGTTAATAAAGTTATCGGTACAGCTATACATTTACTCTTTTCATCAATACTTGGCAGGACATATGAAGAAGTGAAGGATATTGCAATTTTTAATCAGAATGCGCTTGTATTAATAAGAGAATCACTAATTGGTCTCAATGCTTACCTATGTTCTTAGTGAGACTAAAGTTTGATATTCAGTGCTCCGACGTTCCCTTTATTTATTTCTATTTGCCAAGTGATCATGACATACTCTCACTAAGAAAAGGACTAACGTTTTACTATTGTAACAGACTTAATCAGGGTTACTTCTTTTTAAGTAGTAACTAAGACTAATGTAACACTATTAAATTGGCTGAGACAAGAAAACATCTTCATCAATTTGACAACACATGCACAGCATTTAGAAAATGTGCTGCAAAGACCACAACACAACACACTAGAAAAGCGCGCTGCAAAGACCACAGCACAACACATTAGAAAAAAGCAACGCGAATAGACCGCAACACAACGGAAGTGTTTCCAGAGGACACTTAAAAGTAGTGCACATGGTCAGACACACTTGTTGTTGATGCAGATTTAATATGATATATAATATAATATTAGCCTATTCCAGTGATCTGCTGTTAAACTATCGCTAATTACAAGCAAAAGGTTAATGATTGTTTAACAGCAGATCACTGCAATAGGCTCATATCTGAATCATGCAATCACAATGTTAAAATAAATCAAAAACACTTACTTTTTATCTCATTTTCCAACACCACTGACGGAAAGAGAACCTTAATAGCGGTGTGACTCAAAATCCGTATAAACAACAAGTGTGTCCGGACGTGTGCATCACTTTTAAGGGTCCTCTGGAAACACTTCCATTGTGTTGCGGTCTATTTGCATTGCTTTTTTCTAATGTGATGTGTTGTGGTCTTTGCAGCGCGTCTTTTGGCATGAGTCTTCTTAAGTTACAGTGCTGTGAGCTCTCAGGGCCACTGTATCAATGAATGTGCGTGACATGCCTTCAGAGCAGCGGGTGTTGGTTTTTTGGGAATACGGGCTGCTGAATAAATGGGCTTTTGCATTTTTCTGCTTTTGGTTCTTTCAAAATACAGGGCAGTCATAACAATAGGTAGACCACAATGCTCTGTCAATGAATAGGTACATTTCACAATTGTCATTTGATAATTAGTTAAACTCCAAAGAGAAACATGGACAAAAAAGTGATAAACTAAAGTCAACCTCACTCCAAAATATGACATTATGTGGTATGAATAACTAAACTTAAACTTAACAATAACTGCAAACTTATAAGCAAACAGATTTTCATGCCTTCAATAAGTTACTTTCTGCTTCTTTTGTTGATTGATAAAACTATATAAATAAAACCTCAGTTATAATAAATTGGTATTATCCTTTAGATCTGCCCTGTAACTTGCTGGTAAGATTACCTGAACTCAAGCATTCAGTCTGAAAATTGATTTTTATCATGAAATGAAAACAGCCTTGTTGACTATAGAAGAACACATTCATAACAACCCAAAAGCATAACAGTTTGCTATTGAAAGTGGTCAGCAGGAATGTAAATGAAACATTAAGTATAATTAGTAGTAAATGGGGCAGAACATACAAAGATCCATGTATGGTCATTTGAGCCAAATTAAGCAGCGTTTTCACTGTGGCTTTCAGTCAGCATTAGATTTCTACAATTTATGGCTCCATACTAAGTGGTTTCAGGTCAGAAAATGAGGGTTCAATTAAATTATCCCCCAGACAACACTTAGTGAAGGTCAGTAGCTGTCTGAGATCAGCCTGCTCAATGTAAAAAGCATCAATTGAACTGCTGTCCAGCTGCTCCGTCAACAGAAGGCTTTCAGGGGATCCTGTCACACCCTGCAGCGTAAACGGCCCCCTCAGACCTCTCAGGCAAGTGGAGGACATATAAACTCCCCTCCACCTCCCTGACCTCCCCACGAAGCATTTTGTATTGCTGACATAAGATCTTATGTTCATGAATCTGTTTATTATGAGGGATTCATGGACAGCTCCCTGAAACTGCCCTTTTCCTACATTCTATAAATGCTTCATTTGTTGACACAATGTCTCTGACTGAATTACATGTATATTCAACTAATGCGCAGAGGCCTATACATCTAGGAGACAAGAAGCCATCAATCCTGCTTTTGTCAAGACAAAACGGAATCTTCAAAACGTTGGAAATCCAACCCAGTACTATGCCAAACCATGCAATAGACCCATTGGTCGACCGTGTGCATATTTCATAAGTGAGTTAATCATTTCATGTCATAAATAAATTATTCATCTATTTGATCAAAGGTTACCAATTTGATTAATTAGTTGCACTGACATGGAGGCAGAGCATTGTACAGGTAAATGGAACATATGACATATTTTAGCCACCCAAAATAATGCACAACTAAAAGATATATGTAATTGTACAATATATTTTGAACATTCTTGGTGATTTGCAGTATCGTCAGACAGCCGTTTAATACAAAATACAATGCAGGAACAACTGAGCTTGTCAGATGGAATATGGACGTTGTACGGTTGAGGGAATGTAGTACCAAAGGGAAGGGCTGTTTGACGGCAACGTAAAGCTCCAAAAATGTTTAAAATATACAGTTAAGCAGATATATTTATTTATTTCTTTAGCTGTGCCATCTTTAAGGTTTCTATTGTTCATCTGCTGTTGGTGCTACATGTTGCTTCTCCACACAGGGGGAGAGCTGACAGTCATCTACTGTCGGTAATACACTGACTAACGATACATCCCTCATGCAGCATCAAGAGACCTGAACTATCACTTTAAGATGAGGTTGCAGGTTGTTTTTTGTTGTTGTTTTACCTTTGGACAGAGCATGGTTAGCTGTTTCCTCCTGTTTCCAGTCATTATGCCAAGCTAAGCTAAGCACATCTCCTAGCTCAAAGAGTGGTATTGATGTTGTCATCTAGCGCTTAACACGCAAGCAAAGAGACCTCTTTCCTAACAAGCTGAACTGCTCTTTAAGTTTCAGTTTTGCATAACACATCACTCTGTAAAGATATAACTCCCTTCATCTAAAAGGCACCTATCTACTGCTGGAGTGATTAATTACTCCTTGAGCTGTTGCAGAGATTAGATTTGACCTGATGCAAAAAAAAAAAAAAAGTGAAACTTCTAAGATTTGTGTCTCCTAGGAGTCTCGATATATTTCCTATTGAGAGCAGTTGCTGATGCTACCTTGTCAGGCATCAGCGAAGGGGCCACGCAAACATTTGTAAAGCTTGTCAGAGTCTCAGCATCTGCTGCGAGAGTGTGTCGTGTTACAGATGCCAAGATGACGTGCATTAAGAGAAAGCGAGGGAGGCGGGGGAGTCTGTATGAGAGAGTCTGAGAGAGAGAGAAAGGTCATGTCTCTGAGTTTGAAGGAGGCAGAAAAATGTGTGAATAATCCAATCCAACCCAAAACTTAACGGTAGCCTCTTTTTAATGGGAAAATATTTTTGGATCTGAACCCAGACACTCCGGTGCTGGCTAGACTTCTGCAACAGTAAAGCCAAAGTCTCTTTAAGTGGAAAAATAGAGGATTTCACAATATAAGTATAAACTACTTGACTAAGTTGGTATTTTGTGAGTGGAGACTTGTCTCCGGGGGCCTCGAAACAACTGGAGGGGTTTGATTTCAATGGCGGTGTAGATGCAGAGACATTTATTTTCATGTGAAATGACTATAACACACTTTGTATATTACAGACAGCTAAAACTGTTGGCCATATTATGTACCATTAAACCATTACAACATAAAATCATGCATCGTGTTGTCAGGCTTTCATTCTTCGGTCCTGGATGAGTTTTTGTAAATTTTACTGTTTTCACTAGATTGGGCAATTTACCTGTATTTTAGCCCATAGACCAAATACATGTTATTTCCCTTGTGTCCTACAGGGGGCTTTGCCTCATAATAAAACTTAACCCTCATGCAACTGATAAAAGACTACATTTAGTACAAAAAAAATGTCCATGTCAAAAACTGCCATAAAAATACTAATAAACAGAGGTATCATTAGCAAACTGGTATTTAAAAGGTTAAAATCCTGAAAATGAAGAAATATTTGTTAGATATTATCAGGACTGATGTTGGTTGAAAAATGTAACAAAGTGAAAGTTGAAATTCATATTAATATATTGTATTTCTATGCCAGTTTTTGACAAGGAACATGTACTAAATGTATTCGGAGTATTTTGGTCAATAAATCAATATATAATGCATATCTTATGTGGTATAGTATAAACACTTGATCACATTTGATGTGATTTGAGTGGACAACACATCCTGCACAACACAAAGTTTACTATTATCCTATTATTAAAACTATATAATAGGGGCTATTACAATAACTGTCTGCTTCCCTTAAACTTAATAAATACATGCTCCATAATATTACACATTTATGCTTATTTTTTCTTGTGGTCATGACACGCATTCAATAAATCCCACCCCCTCTCCGAAATTAACAGAAATGTAATTCTCTGATATATTTATATTATTTATATAAGTTTCTGATCTGTAAACGCTTCTTCTGATGGTAGAAGTTGGGGGACTGCTTTTGGCTTTTTCTGTGACTTTCTGAAATTGACAATGGGACATTCACACCAGCTTCACACAGCGATTGGCTGGGTGCATGTAGATGTAAAAGTAAGCTTTCATCTCATCTGTCTCTATTTCATCAGTCACTTCACCTCACCTGGTCATATAGAACAGATATTGGGAGTTTAGATGTAGTTTGACGACACACCGCACAAGCTAGTTTGGTTCAGCCGTACCTTGCCTTTTCTGCTGAACACGAGTCTGTAGTAGCTAATTGTTCAAAGTATATATTTTAACCTCCTATTTTCAGAGAAATGTATAATGTAAACCATTCAGTGTTGTTACATTTGCATGTCATTATGACGTCTGGTTGCCAAGTGGTTAAACTGCATACCCCATAATAATAAATGTCTATTTAATTCTAGCCATTTTTGTTAAGTCACCCATGTCTGTTCTTTCTCCCCCTCCATTTCCTGTCTGTATCTTTACAATCACTATCAAATGAAGTCAAACATCTTGAAATATAAATTATCATGTCATTTATTGTTTTCTGAAAACCCTATAACCCCAGATTTGGTCAGTGTCATGCGCCAACATAAATTGCAGGATCAGATTGTCTTCTGTGGTTTGACAAACATCCATCTCTCGTTTTGGCTTAAGAAACCTTTTCAAAACTGGATAAACCAAAATTTTGCTCAAGAGGTTTTTCAGCTGACAGCCATGTGAATGTTATGTAGTGGCAGAGATCGAGAAGACAGAGAAGGTGTGAAAGAAAAACAGACAGCAGATGTCATCCAGGCAGGAGGTCCGTCTCATCCCTCCCCATCCAGATGACTTACTGCCTCTCACTGTGTCTGTCTGACTCTCTGTCTCTGTTCTCATGCTAACTGTGCCAGCGAAACATTTTGCATAACATGAAAGAAGTGCTCATGTGACAGAACTGCAGAGGCTGTCAGTGTTTTTATCCTTTTTTGACCAAAGAGTTACAGAAACAAGAGGTGTCCAGAGGTCCTCTTCTGACTGTAACTGAGTCAGGCCAATATGCTGTAAATTCAGTGTTATTTCAGGTAGGGTCAGGCTGTACTGCTGTATAGCTCTGTGTATCAGTATGTCTGAGGGAGACGTAGAACTGTACAGGAAGCCTGACATATTTGCTGCTCTTTTAGACCTTACAAAGGTCAGGTAGCTCCACACTTGTCTAGCTGCTTTGCTTCCGTTGAGGTGAAACTGCTTGTTGAAAAAGTGATAGACCACAGGAACACCAGAAGAAGGTGGGAAAACCTGCTTCAGCTCACTGAATGTCTCAGGCTGTCCAAAAACTCATGCTAACTTTATTGATCACAGTGTTAATAACTTGTAAAAATGGTTGAATTTTGGTTTGACCACTTAAACTTAATTACAAAATGCACTGGAGTTGAATCTACAGCATGTATTATTGTTGTAGAGGTGTCTACTAAAGTTAGCATGCTAGCCAGCTGGAGGTGATAGTCTAGCTGTTTAGAGAAGCTTTTATGTTTTAATGTGATAAATAGAAAATTAAAAAATACACTCACAATATGTAAAGACAGGATCGAAGATGAATTCAGTTGCCTCGTTTACTCATCATAAAACACACTTTATTCAAGCCAGACATAAATAAAATAAAACTCACCAACACAGGTCTTGGTTCCTGTTTCCACCTCTGGTTTGGTAGAAATTAATTGAGTAAGATGTGAAAATATTCACAGATCCTATTTCAGGCATTTAACCTAAAACCCACTGACTTTGAGATGAGGAAGTGCAAAAATGCAAACCGACATCTAGGTTTTAGGATTCACTCCCTGCAGCACTTTTATTTTACGCTTATTTTTGATTGATTGATTGATTTTTGGATTCGAAGACAAAAAACATAATCCAAAGGATAACATGTTAAAGTGACAACACTTATAAGTGTTATCACTTTAATCTAAAACACTTAGAAGTGTTATCACTTTAACATGTTATCCTTTGGATTATGTTTTTTGTCTTTGAATCCAAAAATAAGTCAATCAAAAATAAGCTGCCACTGAGCATCGGGGCTAACTGAGCTAATTGCTAATGTCAGCTTGTCACTACGGCTAAAGATAGCTACAGCAACGAGTACAGAGAGCAGCGGTTAGCGGTTATACTGCCCCTTATAGTTTTGGAGTTACGTTCAAATCTGGCCATTTCTTTCAAATTATATTTTTAACATAATTTATAATCCTACCTGTCCTCTAAAACAATCTGCACAAGAAATACATGTTCCTGCTATTAACTGTTACTGCAGATATTGGCATATGAAGACAAACAAGAGTAAAATAAACCGTACTAGGTTTTTATTAGAATAATAAAATAAAAATAAAAGCCCCCACCTGAAAACTCAGGTTTTCTTTAATTCCCCTTAATTAGTGAATTTAGAGGAGAAGCAGCTTTGATAAAAAATATATATTAAAAGATGACTGGACCGGGTAAACAACATTTAGGGCTTTACTTTAGACTTTTTGATGATTAAAGAAGTTACTTTTCCCTTTTAAAGTTACTGCTTCTGTGCTTACCCGCCCCAAGCGCTTGAATTGCACGACTGAATACAAAGATTAATTACTTGAAAAATTAACAAATAAATGTGCAGCTTCAGGTTGAGTGTTACACATGGTGCTTTGGTGTGCTGCAGCATCGCGACGCCCTCGCTCAGCAGTCTTAAGGAACTCTGCTTCATGTCTGTTAGTGCTTCAGCGACCACATCACAGGTTGATCCACACATGGCAGAAAGGTTTCAGAGCCGCGACCATGTGTGAGCTGCAGTAATTGGTGGTGGGTGGTAATTGCCCAGGCGTCACCGAGCGGGCGTGTTTGTATGTATATAGAATGTGTCTGTATGTGTGTGCGTGTATGCTGTGTCTCCACGGTGTCTCGAGGTCTCTGGTCTCTCCGAGCTGCTGACAGTTCCCCATTAGACACTTCATTACTGTCAAAGCAGCAGAAACAAACCATCCAGCAGTTGCCTTCTACCCTCCTCCTCCTCCTCCTCCTTTCTCTCCTGGACATCTTAAATCTGATTGTAACGTCTTCAGGACACCAATAGAAGAAAAGCAGTCAATGTGAACACAATCACAGCATGTGTGTAATGTTCAATGCTAAATCTTCAAGAGTCTGTTTTTAGAGTCATTCTATTTGGATTTTTATACACTTGTTTGTAGCCTTCGTTGCTTTCTCTCTCCTCTAAGTATAATCAGAAAAATGTCCAGGAAAGAGTGTTAAAAGTAACATTATCAGCAGAGTGTGAAGACACATCACTGTTGACGTTCTGTTGAAGATGTCTATGTAGCTTTCTGTGTTGCAGAGATGTCATCCGAAGTTAGCATGCTAACCAGCTAGCCCCAGCCATCCTATTTCCTGACACCACTTTATACTTCAAGAGGCGATGGCCTGATAGCCCCCTCTAGTTTCAGCTGGCAGATTTATGCCAGCATTTAGGGAAGTGACTAGTCCCAGTTCAGGCAAACTCTCGGGCTACTGGTTATAAGGTTCACCTTCTGGCTATATTCTACAAATTACACCTTTACGTACAGTATTTGAGACAAGTTAAGTACAGTCATAAATATTGTTTCCGACAACAGCTTTCTGTTTCACTTCATCATTTAGACTCTTTACATCTGCGTCCAAGCTCTCAGCTGGTTCAAGTCTTTCAATGTTCTGATAAAATCAAGAAACAGGATATTTTGATGAACTTTCTTTGATTCTTGGTCCAGTACTTATTGTTTTCCAGTGTCAGTGTTTGGCTGAATATACTTCATACATCCAGCCAAAAGTGGAAATATATAAATGAACTTGCCAATAACTGAATGCATCAGCTAACAGTCATACAACCACACAAACATCAATCTACGTGAAAAGCTCAGCGGGTAAGGAGGCTGTGGTGAACAGATATTTCAGCTTTCAGGAAATCCAAAACCACTTCAGGCCTGTTTTGTGATTAAACTGAATCGCTTGTCTGTTGAATCCCACAAAGTCAAAGTCATTTATTCAATAAATACGTTTCTGTGACTGGTTAATACCTACTTCCATCCGTCACAAGCATTTTTTGGTATTGGACCAACTGAATATTGATTTCTGGTATTTCCTTTCACATTTTCTAACTCAATAGACGATAATTCAATCAATAACATTTAATGCTGCGTTGAGCCAAAATATCTCCTGAACTTTGACAGGAAATAGAGAATAATTTAAAAAATAAAATAGAATAGATTGGAAAATGCTCTCAGGTTACTTCTCTCCAGACTTGATGTTTATATGAAATATAAATGTAAGTGTTCATAACACTGTGATGCTCCTCTGACAGAGATAATTAAATACAGCAGTAGGCCAAAACAAAACAATGGACGGATGATGCAGCCTGCTGCCTTGACGTCTCTATCCTTGCCTCTCTTCCTTTCCCTCTCCGCTCACAACTCAGGTGGGAGGGAGTAGGACGTGAGGAGAGGAGTAAAGGAATGGCCTTAAGGTGGGGCTGTTGGTGCCATGAAGTTATTCGTGAAGTTATATAAGTCAGCTTTCTGTGAGAGGAGCTGGACGATGAGCTACATGCTACGATGCGCTGACAAATTGATGAAGATGTTTCCGCAATGTGTTTGTGCTTTGTCGATTTTCATGTTTTTAAAAAAAAAAAAATTAAATCTCTCTGCTGCACATTGAGTTCTCAGGACGACCATATAGCAGCTGTCCATCTTTTGATCCAACAAGGAGAGTTTCATGTCTATCCAGGAATCGGCGGCCTGATGAAACGATGATAATGAACATCTGTGTCCAATGCTACTGAAAAATATTGACTTTCTGCCATATCTGTGCACGGAACAATGTAGTTAAGGTAAGAGAAAGACTTTGGTTATGGTCCTCTTCCCACAGCAGCACTGACAGCGGCATTGGACTTACTGTAAGTCATCCGATGTGGAAGTAACTCCCAGTTATACTGGAAGTGTTCCAACTTCCAATCACCCGGCATCATCTGTTCATCTTGATAAAAATCCCTAAAAATGAAATAGTTGAGTGGGACCTGAACCCTATCCTTTTCTTTCTCCTCGCTATCTCCCAGGTAAACTGACTGTGACTGTTATCAGGCTAATTATCAGATCTGCTCTTCCTCTCCACAGCACTACTCCTGCAGGAAAACAGGAAGGCAGGATTAGAGCGACGCGCTGCGCTGAGATCCGGAGAGGCCGGACGAGTCGCCGGGTGGAATGCGCACACACACACACACACACACACACACACACACACACACACACACACACACACACACACACACACACACACACACACACACACACACACACACACAAACTCACACACACACAGAAAGAAAGAGAGTTGCAAGTCTGCATGGTCTGCACACAAACATACTTTCTCTCTCAGTATTTACCACACACACACACACACACACACACACTCACACTTATACCCATTAAATCCATGAAGTGATCATGAGCAAACAAACAGCACAAACAGCTCAAGGAAAACTCGTATCGTGGATCTAATAAAAAAAGTCACGGGGCGAGGACGATGAGGGGAGAGCCAAGAAACAATAAGGGCCTCAGACTGCAGCCAAGAACGTAACAGTAACGTTTACGACCTGCATTGGGGTTCAGACCCAGCCATTATGAGGAAGAGGTGCTCATTATAGCCTTTTATGGGAGGAAACAAATAGTCTCCTGTGACTCACTTTTATGTTGAAATGCAAAGATGCAAAAGAACGTGTAAAAAAAAATGGCCGCAGTTGGCCGAGAAAGCACCCAAAGTTATCTTGGACAAATATCTGTGACCTTGAGAGGCGGTAATTGAGCGGAAAGGGGATGTAAAACATCCGCTGTTGGGGTTTAGTTTGACTGTGTGTACACACACACACACGCACACACACACGCAAACACGCACACACACAGCAGCAGTGTTAGTCCCAGGCTGGCCTCTCTCTGGCATTATCTCATAGCCTGAGCACTCCCGCTGCCTCCGAGGCCGGCCAGCTCCGCGCACAGAAGCATTACGTGCATCTGCCTCGCATTAATCGGCAAATTATGGAAAAACTGCGCGTCAAAAGACATTACTGAGGGCAGATGGGTTAGGTGATGGGGTCAGTTTATATGATGCAACCTCACACACTGGTTCCTCATTTTCGTCCCCCTTTTCAAATCTATTTTTTCATTCTTTCTTCACATTTTTGTATTGTTTCACTATTTCACACAGTGTAAATAACAGTATATATATATATATATATATAGAGGTACAAGGGCCCCACTTCCACTTCCACAGCCACCTACTTTGCCGGAGGGGCCCCGTCAAGCCTGTTGCCACGGATACCATTCGAAGCTACAACCACCACATCCATGGGTAGCTAATAACAAATTCACATGATCTCATCCGAGCACAGGTGGTTTCTGTGCCATTTCTTTAACACTGACTGAAGAGTGAAGAAAAACAGTCAGCAGGAAGCGACAGATTAGCGTTTCGCTAATGTCGACTGATCAATAAACTGGTTCGTGTCGATAGGAACCTGCAGGATGGGAAAAGTGATCCACACTGTAAAAACAACACGTATGCTATCGTCACTATTCTGAGTTTGGAATAGCTGGTCCTCACGCACCCTTTCCAGGAAGTATCTACATCCTTGCATGCTGCGTTCTCTTCTCTCTTTTTCCAGCAATCGAAATTGCTGGAACAGCGGAATCACTCTCCATCTTCCACAAAACACTCAAGACTCATTTGTTCAGACTTCACCTTGACTCCACATAGCATGACTCCCTCCATGTAAATGAAATGAAGGTATTGCAACTTTATACAGTGTTCTGGTTGAAAGATTTGGCTTGTTTTAAGGCCTGCAGGTTGTGACTGACATTTTCCTCATTTACCCCCATCTTGTATCTCACTCGTTTGAGCCCTTGCCTCCTTGTTTTCCCTTCCACTTAAGCTGCCCTTCCATTTAAACATTTCTGTTAGTGGGTAATGGGATCTGAGTTTTTTGGAAAACCTGCAAGAGGCTAGTAACCCAGGTCTACAACCTCTCAAACCTCTTTGATGGCAGATACTTGAAGTCTCATTTTGTGACATCTGTTCAATTAAATCTGATGTGGTTTGTTTTATTGGCTAAGTGGATGAATCTTGTCTAATCAAACTTTATAATCATCTCATGTGAAATACATTTGTGGTTCTCCAAAGTCTTAGTTGGAGGTTTGTATTTTTTTATTTTTTTTTATCTCCGCTGATGGCAAAAATTCATATTCTGGCTGCAGGACTCTGGAAGCAGCTCTCATCAGGACAAACATCCAGTGTCTCCGTCTAACCGCTGAATGTTCTCCGTGGTCAGATCTCCCCTCCTCTCCCATCTTGCAGATATTTCTGTAATGAATAAACTTTCTCGCCTCTCTCACAGTTTGTGTTTGTCAGCTCTTTTGGTTTACCCAGCGTCCCGCGGGTCCTGACTCACTCCCTCTCTTGTTCTCAGCTACGTTTGGGAACATCACTTTGTTGCAAAATTTCTCAGATGACACAAACTGACCGAAGAGAGGTCCTGCACAGTTTGTTTGCTGGTTCGTCAGTGTGGAAGTGACATTGAGACATTAACTGTCATGGTTGAGTTGAATTAAACAAGTCTCTCTGACAGCAGTGGAACAACCGTAGAAAGTTGATATATCATGAACATGACATAATAACCTATCATATAATTAGCTAATAGTTTATATAACTTTTCGTGTGCCTTTGCTACCAGAAGTCAACGCCCCTTAGCTGTTTTCCTCAATTGCTCTTTCTCCCCCTCAAAATATGAAAAAGAGGCCCTTGTTCAGGGTTTGGATTTTATTTTGTAGTAATATTCCTTGTGTCTTTGTTACTGCCTTCTTTCTCCTCTGCCTGATCTCCTTGGTGTAATTTGCTTGGTTGCGGTGCCAGAGCAAAGACACCCGGAGATCTGACGGGGTCAGGTCATTTGTTTTTAATAGAGTTTTACTGTACCTCCAAACAAAATAAGTGTCTTCCTGAAGACGAGTTATGAAACAAAAAATAAAAGAATAACATTAAAACAAAAACCTTCTTGGCTTTGTCTCTCACAATCTCATTTTCTCCCCAACAGCACAACACTTATTGCTCATTTCCTGAGGAATCAAAAACACGATTTAATTTGCCTCGTTAAGGCTAAATATGGAATGTATGCAATGTGTGTGTGTGTGTGTGTGTGTGTGTGTGTGTGTGTGTATGTGTGTGGATGTTTTCATTCCATTCCAGAACCACAAAGAAAAAAAGGAGCAATAACAACAGAGAGAGAGAAAGAGGAAAGCATAATGTATTGAACGGACTGGCAGGGTGAGACACTTGTTGGAGAGCTGCCCGAGTTGACAGCACAACATTTAATTTCACAGTCTTCCTGATGCTGTTTAGCTGCAGGGAAATTAATTTCAGATCAGTCAAGTTGTTTAGTGGGACTTTCTCTCCAATACCATTAAAACACCTCACAACTCAACAGTCACGGAGGAGAAGAAACAGATTGTTTATCAGTCTTTGAACTCAACACCACTGATGTTGAGTTCAAAGACTCATCTGTGAGAAACAATCGAAAGGATCGTTTCAGATTTCTGTCTGCCCCAACACTCAAAAGTCTGCCTGTATGTTGCAATAGTTATTGACCACCAGAATAATTCCCTCTCTCCGTACATGAAGAGCTCCCTTAAGTTTCTGTTTCCAGAAAGCAAATATGAGATAAAGGTCCAAAAGTGTAACACAACTGTCTGCATCAGAATTAGATTCATATAAAAAAAAGAAAAAATAGTGCTTCTACTTTTGATACTCTTTGATAATTTTACACAAGTAAAATAAAGATCTAACTCCTTCCTCCACCACTGGTCAACAGCATCTCTTCATATCATGCCAAGAGGCAGTGATTTGATTGGAAGTTGGATGCCAACAAACATCTCGCTGACACAAAGAAAGCCAGTTGGTTAAGTGAACATAAGAAACATCACAGTTAATTACTGCTGTGCCAATTCCAACAAGCCCTGAGATCTCAAATTCATTTTAAAGGCATTATTTACACCCTCAATGCAAGGTTGAACTCATGCACCCACTTCAGTGAGGGTGCGCACAAATGCTTTTAACTTTGCAGCTACAGTGAAGATTTTAGGCTTAGAAAAAAGAGGGATAACAACATTTTTTATAATCAGATTTGAGGCATTTGAGGTTGTTTTCAGTACTTTTGTTTGTTTGGTTTAGATTCTAAAGATACAATTTGTAAGAAAAAAATAAACTGATGCTCTGGGATGGGCCTGACCTAGCACTTTCTTACAAATTGGACCTTTTAAATCAAGTCCCCATCTTCTTCAGCTGTACAGGGGAATGATGCAGAGCAGTGTTGCTGGGAAGCTTTAGAAATGTTTTTGTGGTTCGAGCTTCAATTGACTTTCCCTAGCATGAGGGTGAGGAGACAATAATTGAATATAACTGCAGGATTTTCACCTGAGTACTACATGAAGACCCTGAGGTGGCTGAGGTAATATTGACATATACATTGTCATGCCAATTAAATGTATACATATGAATAAATAGAATAAAAACAACGTTTTTTATTAAAGATGTCAAACATCATTTTGTCCATGATGCACACTAAACATATATGATGATCAGAATAATACTTTTGCATAATATTTCAGTGTTTTCTTTGTTTTTGTTAATTTTGATCTAACTAAGTCAAGTGACCCTCTGCACAGGACTCATAAGACGTAACAACAATTCTGTTCACTCCTGACAGAAAAAAGTAATTATGGTTAAAAACCATACATGCCTGTCAAAACTGAAATACATAATATGTATATATCATTTTTGCATTGAGAACAAACACGCAAGGAAACACGAACACACAAGCACATGCACACACACGCAAACACACACACACACACACACACACACACACACAAACACACACACACACACACATACAGTTGCGCTCACAGAACCATCTTTCATGGCTGAATCACCCAGTGGTGTAAACTGATGCCCACCCAGATACAGTCAGCCTTTCAGCCATGCAGAAGGAATCTGACAGGAGTGTAAAAGTTGCTGTGTGAGGTTTAACATCGGATGAAGAAGATTACTCAGGGGTAAAAGAATTAAATAAGCACTGATACACACATCATGTGCAAATGTACTAATGTGTGCGTGTGTGTGTTTGACGTCTCAGGTGTTAGAATTTGATGCTTTCCTACCAATTTTAACACATTAGTTTGAGCTCCCATTGCTTATTTTTTTTGACATGATACATTTGAAAAGCGAGGAGTGTGTGTGTGTGTGTATGTATGTGTGTGAATAAGGGAAACAGATGTCCTTCATTTCAGACATTAACTGTTGAATCAACTGCTTTCTCTGTTGACGAGGAGCCTAAAAAAAGACATTTTTTTTCCATCACTTTTTTTTTCTTTATGAGTGCACACATGCATCCTTTATAAGTGAATGTCTGTATTACGAATTGGAATGAAATAAGCTTGACTCAACTTGTTTCTGAAGGTTTAATTGTGCTTTGACTGCTTTATTACCTCCTGAGCTCCAGGTACTTGGCTCCCCTTAATTCTCTCAAGTGGTGTGTTGACAGTGAAAACACGCCGGGGGAACAAACGCCGGGAGGGATCCAAGGATCTGATTGCACAGCCTCGAGCCCCCCTACTTGGCTCCGGCAACAATGGGGGTTTGGAGGGAAAGATGGACGGTCATACAAAGAGTTTGGAGTTTTGCCAATGTGCAAGTGCGCCTGAGGTTTCTTTAAATATGCCTGCTGGAATGTCACCTCAGTAAACGCGTTTTCCACTTTTATGAGGAACAGTGGTTTTAATTTACTTCCAAATGAGACGTCACAGCAGTGATGGATAGACACTGATTCAAAGGACTTGTGGATCTTATGAATCTTCACAAAAAAATACAACAGATGTTTGCTTTTGGCCTGTGGCCCGCCATTGAAAGGGCTTTTTAGTTTTAAAGAAGAAATTCAAATGCAGGATTTTAATATTTACAATATTGATGAGGTAAGAATACAGACTCAGAAATATTTAGTTTTTCCATAATTGAATCAGCAAGTTGTTCTCCGAGGAAAATAAGGTCCCAGAACACTGTTTAAAGCTAGGATGGTGGCAGGGTCTGCCACATATGAACAAAGTAAAAATATAAAATTGTGTCAGTTTGTTTAGTCAGTTTATTCAGTTATGAAAACAGAGACTACATAGTGCACCTTTAAAATGTCACTTTTGGCCCTCCAAAGGAAAATGTTCTTCCTCAGTCATTCTTAAGCTGTGCTAATAACAAACAAACAAACAAAATCACATCAGCATGTATATTCAGTTAATCTGACACAAATATAAAATGAGTGGTCACAGAGGAAGATAGACAGGACAGAAACTTTACTGGCATGCAGACTCACTGGGTTGTTTTTGCAAAAGCTCAAAATGTTTCCCCAAACACATTAAAACACCAGTTAGGTGCTTTGGTATTTATACACTCCGGAGATCATTTCTAGAAAAGCTCTGTTTCAGGTGGTTGGCTTTTCGAGTTTAACTGGCATAATGGAGACTATTCTGGTGCCACTGAGCTCCAATGATGTCCCAGAAAACATCGGTGAACGAGACTGTTTCACTGACTGACATGTTCATTTCCAATTAATCCTTTACAGTGCTGTAAATACTGACTGGAACACCAAAAGTGTATCAATCCTCCCTGAAAACTCACTAAACATCACTTTTTAAAACTTTTTTTTAAGTAATGTTAGCTCCTTAACAGGATGCAAAGCGTTTGGGGCCACAGGCAGAGTGGTCCAGCGTGGACAAAGGTGTTGATGTATTTATGGAGCTTATTGACAACAATAAAAATATACATTGCCGACCTAATCATTTAAAGCTGAAATGAAATTGTTGCTAATTTAAGAGATTCGCTATGTTGTTCTACACACAAAGCAGCACTCCATGCATTTTGGTTTTTTGATTGAAGATTCACTATGTATTTGTGTCCTGTATCAGGATAATGCCAACTCAATAAAGGTCAGATCATGGTCACATTTTTAGCAGTTGCATCATTTTTTAATTTGCAACGGGTACTCCAAAGTACCGTAACACACGACCCAGATGGAAGACTGGTGATGCCAAGACCTGCAGGGAATCTAATGATCACTTAGTAAAGACATTTTATTTCGACAGAGGGGAAGGTGGAGAAGGTTTAGAGGCTGGATGAGGTAGACTGAACGTTACGGTGAAGGTAAAGAGGTTGTAAAGGGGGGTGGGAGATAGAGAGGTGGTAGAGGGGAGGTAATGGGGAGGAAGAGGGGAAGGGGGAGAAGCCCAAAGCTCTTAGGGAACAAAGAGTCACTTATACAAGCAGCAGCAACAGCTGAAAACATCTTTAAGCTGAGCTGGGCTGGCTGAGAGTTTTGTTTTGTGTGCGTGTGTGTGTTTCCATCTGTCTTTGGGAATCTAGAATCTGTTTGTGTGTTTTTATCCATGTTCAAATGTAATACTTATATATGTAATATATGTATTTTGCACCTTTTGTAAAGTAGTCCATAATGTCCATAAAAGTCAGTCAAGTAGTAAATGTGGTCCTGAAAGTGGTGCAAGAAAAAAAGGCCACAACGTCAATACAATCAAAATGGTTCATCCCCCAGAGAGGAAGAAGATACTCAGAAAACATTTTGTGTGGATGTGATATTTGGCCTGATGTTGATGGTAGACGAAAGAGCCCAAATGGAAATGGCTCATCCTCTGGGGAGAATGAATGTGTTTGGATCACTGTTTGCAAACTGTGGCTCCCTCCAGTGGTACGTGAAGGTTTCTTTTTTTCTTTTTTTTTAATGAAATATTTTAATTTAGATAGCAAGTAATACTTTCAAAAATATTGTACAATTACATTTTAAAATACTTACACTGAAATGTAATTATTTCCTTCCCCAAGGAGTTTGTTATCATGCATGTATTTTGTTTTGTTTGTTGGTTGGATTGCGACCAGGTTTACACAAAAATTACAGATCATGTTTCCACAAAAGTTGGATTGAGGATGGGTCTCAGCCTTGAATAGATCCCATTAGCTTTTGGTGTGGATCCAGGAATGTTTTTCTAACTTTGTTTATAATTGTGAGATAGGATGTTTTTTGGACTTAGCTTAAGACATACACTCAAGATTGTCCTTATGTCCTCTAGTCCATATATACATATGTGTGTATATATATATATATATATATATATATATATATATATATATATATATATATATATATATATAAATATGTGTATATATATATATATATATATATATATATATATACATAGACATAAAGCAGTAACAGTGAAAATAATCAGTTTAAGATAATAAACACAAGTGATCCATTAAAATGTCTCATGCACTTTCTCCTCCCTTCACAATGACAGCTTTTATCCAGGCTGTTGACTGCCAAGGTCCTGCCCGGGTCCTGACCTGCAGACCTTCCACTCACAACCTCCCAAACAACAGCTGGCATTGACGAAGGGTGGGAGATAAGGGAGGAGAGGAAGTGAGGAGACGAAGGGAGTGTGAAGAATACAAGGAGGGAAGTAGATAGTCGAGGAGCTGGAGTGGAGGGATGGGGATGCAGAGGAGGATATGTGGAGGAGTAAAACAAAAATAACACATTTAGTTTGGAATACTGTGAGGCAGAAGACAAACTCTCTATTTTGTTTTGCCTACATCCGCTTTGTTCAAGCTTTTTCCTCTTAACTTTATTTTAAAAAAATACCCTTAGAAATGATGTACCAGCTAATGTACTCTGTGTGATATCATGTCATATTCTGAATGGTTAGTTTGTAGATTTGGGACATAACAGCAGCCAAACTATGAGAATTTGACGCTAAATTTCCACCACAGTCTGATTTTGCAGCAGGCTGTTTTTGGTCGCCTAAGCTCAGAATCATCCAGCATTTCACATAACTCATAGTGTGATCGAGGACCACAGTTTTGGATTGACAACTACAGATTTTATCATGTTTCTCTTACCGTCAACTTACATGTCACGCAGCCCTAAAAGGCAAAGTGTTAAGGAGTATTTAGAGAGATGGAGTTGAAGGTGGAGCTCCATCATTCATTTAGTGATACACATAAGACAGAGCTGGGTATTATACCTAAAGTATAGGAGAAAATAGTAATCTTACAAGTGAATGAACAGCAGCTCTCTGTCCAGTCAGAAAACATACAGTTGTTTTCTTAAGCTGAGGCAGAACTGGCCTGACAGAATATCACTAAATCTCCACAGCTTCCAGAGCCTTGACTCAATGTGAGCTTTGTCCTCAGCATCAGGGAGGGGAAGGTGAGTCTGGGCTGCCTGAACCTTGACCTTTGAACCTGGAGGTCACATGTCCCTGGAAGCCATTTTTGAGGCCCAAAACTACACAGGGCAGCTGGGAGGTCTTCATCTCAAACAACAGTGAGAGTACAAAGTTGTTCTAAATGTGTTTCTCAGAGGTCGAAGACTGTACAGCACAAAGATGTGTCACGGTCCCGACTTTCCCACCCATCCACCCTCTGCTCGACAATTTCTTCTCCTACTTCTTCGCAGAGACCACATCTCCTCATGATTTGAAGATTGAAACATTTAAATGTCAAACTAAACTTCAATATCTGGACATGTGAGACCAATTAAAGCATTTCTGAATCTCACTCGTAACTCATGTTTTAGCTACCACCTTGGCTTTAATGGATGGCAATGTTAGTCTTTGAAATATATCTCAACATTCATGGCTGACAGATAATGAATCCTGATGACTAGGTGATCCCTTGACTCTTCTTCTAGTGTCACCATTAGGTTAACATTTGTGGTTGTGAGTCACAACTCGACAACTATGGGATGGATTGCTATGAAGTGTGATATAACTTTTCAGCCAATGTTAGCATGCCAACATACAAAACTAAGATGGAGGACACAGTAAACTTTAGACCTGCTTAATGCTTAACTGCTTGATGCAGCTCAAAGCACAACTGTGTACTGTACAGTACAGTTGTATGTTGACATACGAATCACTTTTTAAATACGTTTTTTTTTAACCTTTTAAAGATGTTTTGTGTCCCATGCTCAGTGATGCTCAATGATGTCAGTTACTTAGTAACGCGTTACTCTAATCTGACCACTTTTTTCAGTAATGAGTAATCTAACTCGTTGATATTTTCAAACCAGTGATTAGATTAAGGTTACTTATTCAAGCCACTGTGTGTTACTATTATTGTTGTCATTTTCCTCAGTAAAAATATATATTTTTGCTTTCTCCTTGCGTGTCGGGGAGTGATGTTGCATATGCAAGAAGTCATGTTTTCTGCACGAGGACAATTCACGTATACACCACGCAGTGACACAAACACAAATAAGAGTGGAGGGAGGACAGAGATGCGCGTTTCTATTTGGAAATACAGTCATTATTTTGAGTTCGTGTCAGCTAAAAATTTGAATATTAAGGTTTGTTGTACACTCTGTGCTGACGACAAAGGGTTAGAAGAAGTTGGTCGGGCGGTATGTTGTAGAGGAAATGCTGCCCTTAAACACGGTTGACTCGCCCTCGTTTCGTGCCACGATAAACAAGATCCCTGCTACTATCAATGCCGTGCAGCCTCACAGAACATATTTTTCTTCTTACCTGGAGAAGGAGTGTGGACATGGAGAGAAATCTGAAGGCTAAGCTGAATGTTTATGTTGGGGGGATGTCGGCACCTGCTGAATGTAACTAATAAAGTAACTTAAAGTAACAAGTAATCAGTAAAATAACTAAGATACTTTTTAAACGAGTAATCAGTAATCGGATTACTTTTTCAAGGTAACTGTGGCAACACTGCTCATGCTGATATAATTGGAGGGACTTGTTTTAAATTGTTAAACAACAACAACAATTAAAAAAAAAACACAAAATGGCTCCATAATCCAAGTGTCAGAGAGATCCCCAAAATTAAACATTTTAAAGGATGTTATTTACACCTTTTTTAAAAACCAAATCCTCAGTGTAGCTGTGAAGCTAAAAACCTTAGCGCACACCCTGTCTAGAGGCACACAGTTGTGTTTCAAGAGTTTAAATGATGTTTTTTCACCAATTTTTAACAGATCACTTTGGGATCTGGGGGATTTCAGAGACTGTATGGAGCCATTTTATAGTTTTTCACCATTTAAAATAGGTCCTTGAGGAAAATGCTGCAATGCTGTTTTGCTGTTTTTTGCTTCAGACTTAAAAGAGATAAGATACAACACTGAATATGTTTGTAGGAAATGTTTGTGCTTAATTCTGCCCCATGGGTTCAAACAGGCGTCTCCTCTCTACTCTTCTTGCTGTGACAGCCTGAGAAAGGTGAGTATGGTGTGTTTGACCTTTGACATGCGCGGAGGTCACATGTCCCCAGAGGCTCGGACCTGGGCAGTGCAAGCGAAGGAAGCTGACTCAGGATTGAGGGTTTGACCAGGCGCTAATTTTTTGGTTACTGATGTATTCAGTCTGGATGTGAAGCACAACTTTCCCCTCATGTGAACACATAGTGTTTCCTAACACATTGTCTGAAACATAAAAATGGCTTCCATGTGTTTGACGATTGGAAAAGTAATCAATGGGCCTCAGGTAAGAACAGATTTGTTTTTAAGTGGCACGCGCAAACTTGTTGATTTCGGCAGTTTTCTCATTTTCAGAATTTTCTCCATAACGGAAAAAACAAACTGATTGCAGACAGAGGTCTCAGATATTTTTACATTTCACTGGCATGAATGTTTTAGCAAAACAGCACACAGTTCAGTAGATAATGCTTATACTTCAACAGCTGCTGCTTTAAGCAGATACCTGCCAGCCTGAACGCCCTCCACTCAAGCCCGCAATGCAACATCACCTGTAACGTGTGGTGGAAACACAGCGTAAGAAACTTTCAAGCAACCTAAAGTTTATGTCCTTTTTAGCTTCACTTGAAATGTCTCAACTCGGTGTCAAATATTCCATATACGTGAAGATGAGACCAGAGTAGGTGGAGATCAGCAGACTGCAGTGTATAGTACAGGTTATTAGGACTGGAGGAAGCATGTAGCTGCAGCACCATATAAAACACAGATGCAAAGGGGAAGTTTCTATCACAGAACTGACAGGCTGAGAGTTTGTGAATGGGGCTTAGACTTATCTCACTGAGCACAGTGGTGTGGCTTTACTGCTTGACTTGTCCATATCCTGACTGAAAGGCTGCTAAGAAAAGGAAAGTTGCATCACAGAATTGAAACATTATGAGGATCTGTGAGGGATTTGGTTTTGTTCATTGTTCACTTAGAGCCCCGTGGCTTGACTTAACTGCTTGAGTTGGACTTTCGTTAGCTGGTCACTTCCGATGAGTGATGCCTGGACCACCCAGACATTAGATTAGTTATGCTGTGAGGCTGTGCCGCGTCATCTCTGATCTGGGCAAAAAGCTTTGGGAGTGAGTCCTTTTGTGTTCATAAAACTTGACATTGCGATTACATCTTTCGATCACATACTGTAGCGTATGTTGTCGACTTCGTGAAGCTATACTGCCACCAAGAAACAATCTAATAAACACTGCTGAAGCTAGGATCGGTCAATTAAGTATCAATTGAGCAAAAGACAATGAATATTACCTCAGGACATTTTGAATGTCTTACTTGTTTATTATTTAACTTTTATTTTCTTAGCTTTTCTGTATTCAAAAATAATTACAGGATAGTTGCAAGAGAACAGCATATTAAAGTGAAATTTTAATGTTTTCATTTCTGTTTCTATGATGTAATCTTTTACATCCACATTAATCATGTATATATTTTAATCTCACTTCAGTACAAACAATCAGAGGCTTCTTCCTCCGGCTTCCTCCTGTTGACCACGAAATAGTATATAGACGTGGCTCACGCTGAAACACAAGGCTGACATCCTGCTGTGAATAATGTGCTAATTAGATTTGGCCCGTGGTTGTTGCTGTAATCAAATCTATCCGGTGCTGCAAGGCCGAGAGGCTGAAACCTGACCTGAAATCCAAAATATGCACTTGGACCATTTCTCTGTTTCCTCTCAAGTCCTGGCACGCTGCGCTGTCTGTCCACTCCAGGTGTGTGTGTGAGAGTGTGTGTGTGCATGAAAGAGAGAGTATGCTTTACATGTGTTTTTATTCATGTGAGCATATGGATTTGTGCACCTTTTCCATCGTCATTTTCTTGTTCTTTCCTACTGTGCTCTAGTGTTCTCTATTTCGGATGGCACATTATTTTCTAACTAATCATCTCAATTAAGTTAGTCAATTAAGCTCTACTAAGCTGCTCAGTTTGGCTTTACTCACTTTTATTCTATTCAAATCCACTCTGTATCAATTTAATCTACTCTATTAAGCTCTTGGTGAGCTAGGGGTAAATGGAGAAAAATAGAGAAACAAGACCAAGAGTCTACAGCCTTGCTAGCAGCTCTGTGAAGCAGCATCTACCGAGGCATAGCTAAATGCTACTGTTAGCACAGGCTCATAATGACAATGCCAGTGGTGCGTTAAGTTTACCTCGGAAGTTAGAAGTCAGAACTGAATATGACGTTCAATAAAAATAACGAATAACACCTGAGATCACCCTGTTCCATGAATAGTCAGAAAACCATGTTTAGCCACTGTTACTGCTGCTATTTTTTAGTTATTTTGTACCTCAAGAGATGACACACTAGAAAACATTCCACTGGTGGTCTGAGCTCCCAGTCTGGGCAGAGTCAACCAATAGGACCGCTAGCTGCACCACAGCTAACTGGTCTAGCTAGCTACAGTTAGCAGCGGTTAGCTATTACTCTGGTGATATGCTGCCCTCCGATTTGTTTGGAGTACACATTTGACAGGCAGACAGTTCTTAGATACTGCACCTTTCAAGAGATCAAAAATGTTTTAAAATAACAAGAAAGACATAACATGAATATATCACTATTTCTTATTATCTTGTGAGCCTTCACATTTATACTGGGACCTACCTTTGGAATAGAACAAG
>CAEMYA010002118.1:722369-734289 GCA_903131615.1 Diplodus sargus
TACATGTTTCAATACATATGAAAATTAAACCAATTTTAAACTTAAGTCTGTGCCAATTCTTTATATCAGTTAATGTGTAATTACAAGGTGAATAGATTAATTAATTTACACAAATAATATAAAGAATACTAGAATGTTGAAATATTGGACATGCATACATACATATAGGAAAAATATATTTCTGTTGCTGACTGCTCTGCTCTTCAGTAATGTATGTTCAGGCTGTGAGAGTATCCAGCTGACTGTGCTGTGGATCCACCTGTTCCTTGTGCTCAAAACTGCTTCCTGATCCGGATGTGGGAACGTGAGAATATGGTTGACTCTGCAAGGAAAACAAGTTTTTTTCTTTAATCGGAAGAGTCGGTCTTATTATCCTCCGGATGGGTTCGTGGTGGAATGTGGCAGAGCTGGAATTTTGTGCCTCAAATATCTGGGTAACAAAGGATGTGCTCACATCTTGTGTTTTTGTTGGCTTTGTTTTTCCTGGGTTTTGCTGTTAAATGTGGTTTTGAGCTTCGGTCTTGGTGGGTACACAAATTCAACCAAATAAAATAAAATGTGAGTGTCTGTTAATAGTAACAAATCTCACTTTCCTGTGAGTCACCTCATTCAGTCTTTTAACAGCCGAAAACACAAGCACAGGCAGGATGTTGTGGGGTAAATATGCAGTGTTTAGTGGTGGATTGTTTGAAGATAAGAACTGTGGAGGAAAACTTTCCAATAATGATTTCCTATTCCAAATATATCCATTAGGTCTGTGAGAGAATTGAGCTACATTTATGTAATTGTGTAGATTATAATCTGGATACAGTGATGTATTGATTTTCAATGAATGTAATCAAGCAGTCAGTTTAAATTGCAGGGTCTGTCATCCACTGCATGTCTGTCGGACCTGTTGAAGGGATCCTGCCTCTGTTGCTCTTCCTGAGGTTACTTCTATTTATTTTTTCCCCCTGTTAAAAGTTCATTTTTTTTCCATCAACATGGCAAGTTTTTCATCAGTTGAATTGAGGGTCGAAGGACAGAGGATGTCGTTCAATGTGCAAATTGTAAAGCCCATTGAGGTATTGTGATTTGATTTGACAGTGCAACAGTGAAATTGTAGCCCAACAGCTAATATGAAGCTCATTCTGTTGTCCCAACACAATTAAAACAGTACTAAAAGTACTTGTAGGTAAAGCTGCACTTACAAATACGGCATAATCACTTTGTCAAAGCAATTTTAAACTAACTACACGAAAGATCAAAACTTTTAGAACACCCCAATTTTTCCAGATTTTATTGAAATTAAAGCCATTCAAGTCCAATGAATAGCTTAAAATAGTACAAAAGTAACTGCTGTACTGCCAGAGGTTAAATAAAAGATAAGGTTACCCAAAACTGAGAATTTGCATTTCAGAATTATACAAAAATGCCTTCTTCAGGGAACAGGAAATGGGTTAACAACTTAAGACTGTTCTGCAGCAATGGAGGTTGATCAAGCCTTGAAAGTTGGTGCTATCAATTCCTACAGGTGTCCCAACTTGTCTAGATTACTTAAAACCACCTCTGTCTGCATAAAAGTAGTGTTGGAACACACTGTGATATCATACCTTTGTAAGCATTATTTGAACAGTATTGTCCGCAGTGTGTGACATCAACAGTCAAACATGGATGCTGATCCAGGGCCGGTGACTTGCAGTGAACCCCCTGACCCAAAACGGCTACCACAGCATTCTGCAGCGCCATGCAGTTCCATCTGGTATGTGCCTAGTTGGTCAGGGGTTCATCCTACAGCAAAGATAATGAACCAAAACATAAGTCCAAGCTACGCCAGAACTACCTTAGGAAAAAAGAACAAGAGGGTAAGCCTGCAAACGTGGAGTGGCCAGCACAGTCTTAATCCCCACTGAGCTGGTTTGGATAAACTGGACAGAAGAGTGAAAGCAAAGCAACCTACAAGTGCCACAAATTTATGGGAACTTCTGCAACGGAGTTGGGAAGAATATTTGTTTTCCACTGTATAAAGAATGCCTCGAGTGTGTTCAGCTGTTACATCTGCCAAAGGTGGCAACTTTGATGAGTCAAAACTTTAGAATACATTTTGGTTTATAAATTGATTCCGTGATTTCTGTGTCAGCTTTATTTGTTTATTTGTTCTATGCTTTCATTTCAGAGTACAATAAGACATTAAACTGCATACATTTCAATAAAAAACTGGAAAAATATGGGTGTTCTAAAACGGTAGTGTATACACAACTTTCTTTCGTACAGTTTCAGTTTTCTACAACTTCTGTGATATTTTCATAGTTTTGTTAAACATTCCAACCCGTCCTCACTGCAAAAAGTGGCGCTTTTGCCATCTGTGCTGGCAGCTTATTTAAAGTTCCTTACTAAAACAGCATACGGTTTCATACAGTAACAAAGATTACAAATATCTGAGAACACGACGACATCTCTACAAAGAATGGGAGACGTGAGCAATCAGATGATCAAACGCCCACTTTATTTTCTGACACACACACACACAGTCTGTCATTAACATGGTTGACATGTTTTCACTCCCAGCTCATCAAATATGACAGCTTGGTCAGTGGCTTTCAATGTCAACGTATGTCGCTCTACTTTCCTCTCTGAAAGTCTAACTGGATGCTGCAAAACAGACACTAAAGTATAGCTTGCTGACAAACATTTCACATATTATGACATTTTGACTTGTATTAATGTTATAACGGTCTCTGTTTGGTTAGATTTAGGCTCCAAAACTCCTCGCCTAGGTTCAGGAAAAGATCATGTTTTGAGTTGAAACACTTGGTCACACATTTGGCAGGAATCTCGGTGTCTTAGTCCTGCTGGAGCTTCCAGAAAATAATGCTAGAGGAGCAACTACAGATGAAGGGCTGTCAAATTCCAACTGTGACAGTTGAACTGCTGTAATCAGTGTGGATGTGCAATTAAGGGTTATCAGAAAGATTTTTGGTGCAATGACTTTCGCACACCACAAAATCACATACTTTCGATGCTCTGAATAAACTGCTGGCTTCTTTACAGTTTGCCTGATATCTCTGGTTTGATTCCCCATTAGATGTTGGTGCGCTCCCAGATATTGCAGTTATTACTATGGTAATAAATACAATTTTATAACAACTAATAGAAAAGGCAAATCAAAATAACGCCCAAGTTGAAATAAACAAGAATTATCTTGATTATCCAACCAATATAATTTTCTTTATAAAGATTTTGGTGACATACTTGGTGACATACATAATGAGCAGCCAGATGTTGTTAAGACAGAAAACAAAAAGACAAAAACAGATAAAGGGAAAATGGAAATAAAGGACTACAGAGGGAGTGTTGTTACAGTTTTCTAAACTGGGCTTGGTGGTGGTGGTAGTGGGAGGAACAGATTATGCAGAAAACCACTTCCAGAGGAAGTGTGTTTTAATGCTGACAGCGTTCCTGCGGAGGCTGTTATGCTAATCTGCCCCCCTTGTTAAACAGTGAAGAACGTCCACGGTGGAAGAGGGGAAATGCACCATGAAAACCTATAGCTCCGGCCAGCAGAGAGAGGGGGAGAGGGGGGAGAGAGGGAGGATACAGTGCAGAGGAAGCACACAGGAAGCAAACACGGCATGTTTTTTATCCCTCCAATGCCAACGCTGCTGCACTCTTACCCCATTACTGACCCGTCTGAGGGGGGTGACATCTTGTTTTCAGTGTGGGACTGCATCCGCCCCACCGCCCCCTGCACCACCTCCGCCCACATGCACACACAAACACACACACACATTTCAGCACCAGACCAGATTTTACAGCTGGATGAAGAGCATCAATGGGAGCAGTGAACAAGTGGCCAGACAATGGACACGGCGTCCAGGCCAGCACGCCAACCCAGGATTTCCTGGCTTACACCACCAAATGTTTTTTTGTTTTTTTTAAATGACAGACCCTTCAAGCTGCACAATAAAGAATTAAACTCTTGTATGTACCAGAAATAAGGGCATGTTAGGTAACCTCACAATCCAGACAAGTGATGTAGGTATCAGTTTGCAGGTTGTAAAGGCGAGATATCAGGTGGTTTGTTTTTCACCGACATTGTGAGTTACTGGAAGAGTCTGCCTGCCCCAGGACCGGGCAGCTCAGTCGGTCTGACACAACAGGGCTTAAAAAAGCAAACAGAGGCAAAATGAGCGGTGCCTTCAAACGCGAGCGCCACCCCAACATCAAACAGTCTGAATCTGACCCAATCCTCCCTTTCACTGTCGCATGAGCCTGCATGGAAGCTGTCAGGCCTCGTTAACGGAGAGACGCCCACCGCCAGCCTGTCTGCCGTCCCAACCGTCTGACCGCCTGACTGTCGGCTGGTCTGTGCAGCTTTCTGTCTGACATCTCAACCCTGTGTCTGACTGTCTGTCGCCGGATTTCTGTTTGTCCGCACCTCGCCACACAGCTTGTTCCTGAAGGAGCGGAGCATAAAGGTTGCCCCGACAGTGAAAGCTAAAGAGTGAAATGTTAAGGCTTACAGACAGAGGAGGGGGGCAGGAGACGGCCAAACACATCAGATCAAGACAAGGTTAAAGTTGCTCCATGCTCTTCTCTCAACAGTCAGTGGTATCAGTTTATCAGTTTGAAATCCAGGTTGATCAGATATTAATGTTGGTGCAACCAACACTGTGACTACAGGGAGAAAGGGTCTGCATTTTGTGTTGTTACCTACTTTTGATGTTGGAGATCACATTTATTGGTTCATTCAAGGAGACGGGGGGCAATTATCCTCATTTGAAAAATATTAAAACATAAAACAATAATCTAAGTAGCCAAAACCAAATTAGTTTGTTTTCTTGCATCAACGATTTTGAGCTCATTTTAAACATTTGAAAAAAAACATTTAGATGGTGTTTGATTCATCCATGAAACACAGCATTCATTTATATGTAACATGTAGTGCATTTAGCTACATGCTAACATCAGCATACGAGCATGCTCACAATGACAATGATAACATTTATTTTGTGTGTTCATAGAAGAAGGTCTCAGCAATCAAGCAATATTTTGCTGCAATTTTTTAAATGAAATGCACTTTTTTCCTGTAACTATTTAGGTTCTGTCTAATAATAACTATTTATTTTATTATGTTTACAGCATTGTTGTACTCTTTAAGAACACACGACACAAAGGGAAGCTGAGGCTGAAGAGAGAAACACATTAAGTGCTGGCCTGGAGGTTTGTTGCCGTTTTAATTCTGTAAAGCACTTTGTGCTACATTAGGCAGCGCTTTTCCCCCCTTCCTTGTTGCCACCACAGAGTGCCCTTGAGCAAGGCCCTTAACCCCAACTGCTCAGACTGTGGTAGTACTGAGCAGCTTCCAGGTGTGTAACTGTGTAAACGTGATCAGGGCGTTCCTGCAAAACTTCTCAAATCACCCCCAATTTTTATTTTTTTTTGCTACAAACCAAAATATCTTTGTTAGTACAGTTTTTGTGATGCTTATTTGGAAAACCTATTTATGTGTCACTCAGTCACCAACATTATCATTCGACTGTGACACATAACACAAAAACTCCCTCCCTCAAGTGATACTCACTGTTCCTCTCACCTTTGATTTCCTGAAAACCTGCCCTGAGTCCTGTGATCTCCTGAGGAGCAGAGCATCAGGGATTCCCTCATCCTTCCTGCCCTCCCTTCCTCTCTTCATCCTTCACTTCCTCCTCCTCTTTGCAGGGGGACATAAGCCTCTTACCGACGGGCTTCAGGGAAGCTGAGTGGCTCACAACCTGTTTAAAATGTATTGCTCTCTCACATATAGCTTTGTAGGGGAGGGATGCTTTTTATCTGTGTAAACAAGATTCATTTGAATGAGAAGTGATGTGTGCAGATTGAAACATCCAGAATTCTTTCCCCAACATCTTGAGAAGTAAAACTACAATAGATTTAGATCACTATGATTCTTTAAAACCTATGTTTAGTTCTCACCTCTTTTTTTTTTATCTCTCAGCTGACCATCTACCAATGCTGGTAAAGTTGAAAAGAAAGCAGCGCCCTCCTTCTGTCGTTTAAATCCAGCCTTACAGGTGGCTCAGTCTCGCCCCAGGGAGGTGAAAACTCTCCCTCGGAGAGTAACAGAGGCAGACAGAAGAGGTTTTTGTGCTGAGGGGAAACGAGAGAAGCCGCTGATTACCAGCACCAAAGGCAAAGATCCCTTCATTCTTAAAACCCCCGAGCGAGGCTCTGAGGCCCAACATGCTTCTTTATCCCTCTTGATTTGAAACACAAAAACTCTTCATGAGCATGACTCTGAAGGAGAGGTGGAGATGTGGAGTAAGTTGTGGAAAAAAATTCTTAATTGCTCAAAGTAGACAAAATGGATCTTTAAATTCATTTTGAGTGTCATCAAAGTGCTCTGTTCTCTAGTTGGTATGACTTAGTTCTCAGGAACTCCTTCAAACAAAGCTTTATTGACTCCACATGTGACCAGGCAGGTTTCAAATCAGTTTTCTCATGATTTGTTAACCTTATTGTTACTGTATTGCTAATAACTTATTGATAACTCCAATCAGTCATTTTCTTTTATGCTTAACCTCCAACCAGCTTTACCTTAATCACAATCAAACACTTAACCATAACCTAACCTAAGATCCAACCGTTAGTGGTGACGAGTCAGAACGATGGTTTTTGCGACATCTTTTTTTAGACGTCTTTTTAACACTCACCTTTGATGTCACAGTGAGATAAAGGGATCAGAAGGAATGTTATTTTGATGTCATGTTACAGCTGGTAAAGAACTTCTTGTGGTTTAAAATGAGTTTTTATGACAGCCACATTTTTTAGTCCATACAGCAAAAGCTACAGGCTAGAAACAAGCCTTCAGTCTCAACCTCAACATGTAGCCTTTGCAGCAAAAAGATGTTTTAAAAATAATTACATCGAAAAACTTTAATCTACACTTTGTCTCAGTTTATGGAGGAATAAGGAATACTTCAACACATTTGTGTTACTTATATTTTCTTCCCATGTTGTTTATATTTTAAGGACTGTATTGTCATCCAGGTTATGTAAAGCAGAAATGTCTTTCACCCAAATAAAAGCTTCCTGAGGTATCTGGATAACTGTAATCCTGCTTCCTGGAACCTCGTCCCCTCCACCCCCAGGTGAGGGAGAGATGCTCGGCACAGCGAGCGGACATCCGCACACCATCATCCTGCGAGGGGGAGGGCAGTGACCCGTGCCTGCTTAAACGGCCAGAGGTCAGCCAAAACAGAGGTGTTGGATTCAGACGGGGATTCATTTCAGTGCAGTGTGTACAGAGATTCTCTGAGCTCCGACCTGCAGACTCCTGAAAGGACGTCATTGTTCTATATGAATCTGGAAACGTCCTTCTCTGACTCACTGTTTTCACTTTAATTTAAGTGAGGAAAAGGTTGCTGATTATGATTGAGCAAAGTCTAACTCTTTTTTTAAACAGTTAATACCAATACATTTCATGTTTTGGGACAAAAGTTTATTTGAAGTATGCTAATGAAATATATAGCACGTTAAAACAGTATCAACAAAAAATTAAATAAACCTGCAGTAAATGATTTCTTCCTGGCCACTCGGGGCAGCTAAAACAAATTGTGAACACAACATTTCATTATCACAAAAAATTGCATCCATTTATGTCAATGAACCCATTAGTGCTGCAACTAACAGTTATTTTCTGGATCCATTAATCTGGCAATAGCTTACTCAATTAACTAATTCATTATTTGGTCAACAAAATCTTGATCAATAATGAAAACTGGTCTTCAAACTGTTTGTTTTATCCAACCAACAGTCCAACATCACATACAAAAAAGAAAAGCATTAAATCATCACATCTGAGAACTGATTGACCAATCAACTAATTGGATCAGCCTTAAACACCCAGTAATAGTCATGCTCTAACCGATGTTCTTTGACAGTTGAATCTGGTCATTTTGATTTAAAAGATAGAATAACTTAATTTAAATTGCACCATTCAAAACAGAATTTACATGGTGCTTTGAAAGACAACGCAAATACAGGAAGCTTAGCAGGATAAACAGAAACAAGCCCAGGACTAAGGAAAGTTTAAACAAGAGGGCAAAACACAAGTGTCAACATGAGTACATATAAATAAAATTATTTAGAGCAATAAAGGCAAAATCATACTTAAGTGAAACTAAAAAAAGAATACGCTTTTATTTTTGTATCATATGCAGAGTGCCCAACCCCCGTGGATTTACAAGACACCAAAGACACTGTTGCAGTGGTCAAACAGTTAATTACTTTTCATTATAAAATGACAAATTATGTTGCAGCGCGCTCTTCAACAAAACATTCTGCTCCCTCTCCCGTCTCTCTTTCATAATCATCCAACCAAAAGAAATCAGAATGCAGGGAGGACATTTTAGTTAAAAAAAAGTACATCGTCATTGACAGGACAGCAAAGCAAGAGATGAGGCTCATTCTCAATTTCGCCCAGCTCACATGACAAACAAAGTCTGTCCTCCGCTGGAATGAATGGCACTAAACCTGTCGGTCTGCAATGAAAGAACGATCAAAAGAAGACATCACATAAGAGCAATTAGAAATAGATAAAAAGATTGAGAACAGTGAAAAGATAAAAAGGAAATCAATCAGAGCTGTCTCTGGATGTAGCTATAAGCAGTGTTCAGTGCAAACAGTGTCCATGTTGTGTACGGCGTGTTCCTAAACGTGAAACATGATAATGTCAGCGCTTTAAAGATAAACCTCTGAAACAGACAGTCAGCTTCATTTGTTTCCTGCCTGTGGATGTTAACATGAGGCTTTCTCACAGGGACTTGCTCCTTACTTGGCTGTTCAGTGTTGGTGCGAGTCGTCTTCATGATTTATTTGGTGTCAAAATGTTTGCTGGGAAACACGGGACAGACAGAGTTTAGAGGAAGCTGACTCGGCCTCCTGACCGCAGAGAAACAGTGCCAAAGCCGCAGTCAGACAACAGGTGAGCGGTTACGCTCTCAGGCACGTCTCATTGATATTCTAACCTATTGCACTTTCCCAGGCAGAGGACTCCCCTGTGGAAACACATTATGGCCTTATTGCTCCCCCCCTGCAGGCTTTGATCCTCTCAATGTGAAGCAGAGGCTGAACGGCGGTTAATACGACTAGCGTAGCTCAGAGAGGAGACAGCCGGAGAGTGGGAGTGTATGTGTGAGTATCTGCGCATGGCTATGAGTGTGTGGAGGGTGGAGCGGAGGTGCTAACCTCATCAGCATGTGTTCATTTCAATTTATACCCAAAACATTTGTTTCCTTTATTTACTCTGGAGCTGTCAGTTTGAATTTCTTTGGTATTTGTTTGTTTTCAGTCAATATTCATTAGAAAATATTTTGCTTAAACAATTTAGAGAGCAGTGGTGGAAAGTAACTAAGTACATTTACATGTGTTTATGCTATTTTACACTGAACTTACATCACTTCATAGTTGTAGGATTCGCAGAATAAGATTTTGCATAAAAACACATGATAATCCAGTGAAAAATGTGCTGGTTTAGCTGTAACTAGGTTACAGTATTTCATTTGAATGGATGATTTTCAAGGCGACCATATTCCTCTGACATCAGTCCCAGGGTAGGAAGCTCAAGTGTTTCATGTATCATTTCACTGCTCCCTGATCGATCAGCAACTGAAAAGCTGACCCATTAGCTTCAGTTAGATAACAGCTAATGTGAAACATTTAGCCATTTCCTAGCAATGGCATCTGATGCATGATGCAGTAGGAAAAGCTTCAATTAATTCTTAAAAAAACAACACACATCTTCAACACATTTATTTGAGCCTGGAAGAGAAACACTCTGGATGCAATGTCATAGTAATGTTAGCAAGAAAATGGTTGAATGCGTTGATAAACAAATCTGTTAGCTAATGTTAGCATTCAACCATTTCCTAGCTAACTTAACTGTTTGATTTACTTCCAGGTTTAAATAAATGTGCCCAAGACAATTGGATAATGATGATGATGATGATGATAGTGAAAATCTATAGGAACATCAGTTCATATTTCAAAGTATAAACACATATTTGATAACCTGTTCACTAACATTAGCATTCAGCCACTTCCTAGCTAACATAACTGCTTACATACCAAGTGTTTCACTTCCTGGTTTCAATAAATGTCTCGCACCGTGACAAATTATGAAAATGGTCTATGATTGAAGCCTACATGTGTTTACACTTTCAACTCACCATAATATCATTGGGACTTATTTTAAAGCCCCTGTATGGAGTTTTTAACTGGATATGCAAAAGTCTCTGGTTTCTGCTGATGTGTCTCTCTTACCTACAAAAGCAAATGAGCCCATCAAGTGTGAAGATACTCTATTTCTAAGTAGTCTAATTCTATACCTCTGAAAGGCATTGGTCGGTTCGGACCACTGACGAAACGATTTACGGCAGTCAAACCGGAACTGACGACACTCAGGACTGCATAGCTGTTTTGTTGCTACGCTAGCCAGTGCTAACTGAGCTAAAACTTTTGTCATGGCTGATAATGAGACAAAGAAGAGAAAAAGAATTCGAACCGAAGACCAACGAAAGGCCAAGAGGGAATCCGATCGAGCTGGGGCTAAAACACGGATAAACATTGCCGATTCCTTTGAGAGATGGAGAGAGTTGCGGGGGTTGAAGGGATTCAAGTCGGATCCAGAATTTGCCCGATTCCTCCTAGACAGGTATGTACATGTTTATTTCATTTATGAAATGTAATGCGGGATGTAGTTTACAGCAATACATGAATGTATGTTGTTACAACAAAGCTGGCTAGCGTTACCACTAGATTAGCTCTAGATACTGCACTCGTAAAAACAACAACAAACGTCTTAGATCACGTATCCATTTCAGCTGTGTGTATGCCCCAGCCCAGCTGACCTGCAACGGTGCATCGGTAATATCCTCTGTCATTATAAATGATTCAGTTTCTTACTTAGAAAAAAACATCCATCACAATCACTGTTACTTTGCTGTAACGCTAGCTCTGTAGCACCGTGGGTAATATATATAGCTTGGAAATTGCAGTGCAACAGCAGCATTACACACAGTAACAATAGCAACATATATAAAAAAAAAAAGTTTTCAAAGCAAGTCCCATCTTCTTTCCGACGTTTCCAAAACAAATCTACACGCACCGGCCAGACAAACGTCTTCATGACAGTGGGCGCTAGGGCTAATGGAAAATGCAGTCTTCATTCCGGAAAAACACCACCGCTTTCGTCCACCGGGGCCGCCAAAATCAACACTAAATGAAAAGTCTGTACAGGGGCTTTAAATTAGTTAAATGATATTTGGGATGTGAAAATACCTAATATACTAATCAAATTTTTTCTTTTATCTGGGCATGTAAATCTCTTTTCTTCCACATTTCAGTGAACAGGGTTAGGGTTAGGGGTTAAGGCTTCTGAGTGAGAATGGAAAGACTCAGCATCTGGTAAAATAAATCAATCACAGCATGTCAGTGTTAATCATCAACAATTTAGTGTTGGCCAGAAGTTAAAATGTTACTGATCGCCCCTTTAAGACTCTCGGTTCTCTGCTGGAACCAGTCAAATCTGAGACAGGAAACAGAAAACAGAAACATTCAGTTGATCCAGCTGTTTTCTCCCTTTCTCCCCTTCCTCCTCTATCTGTTTCTGTCTCACCCCCACCCCTCGACTCCCACATATCAAGTGTCCGGGGGAGGAGAAGGGGGTTGGGGGGTGGGGTTCAAACAGGTGTCTGACTGTCCTAGCAGCCTGTTGGTTGGTCTGCTACAGGTTTTACCTCGTGCTCCCAGCTGCTCTGACACACATACACACACACACACACGCACACAATTTTTTCCATCTGTCACAAAAAGTAGAAGTAATCCATAGGAATTTTCAGATGTCATGGAAGGAGTGTGTGTGTGTGTGTGTGTGTATGTGTGT
>CAEMYA010002118.1:734307-764189 GCA_903131615.1 Diplodus sargus
TGTGTGTGTGTGTGTGAGAGTGTGTGTGTGTGTGTGTGTGTGTGTGTGTGCTTTCACTTTTTGTAATTCGACTACCCGGCCACCTGCAGCAGACGGCTGAAAAACCCAAAGAAAAAAAAAGAAACGCTCTCTCTCTCTTTCTCACGCTATGTGTGTGTCTCTCTCTCCCTCTTTATCTCTCTTTCTCTGTCTGTTACTGATATGCCCATCGAAGCAATGTACTTACAGAACTTCTGAACTTACAGGGCATAGACAAAATAATGTAAACACCTCATGTGTTAAGGCAGCCCCATTTTGTAGGACTTGCTATCTTTTTTGTTTTAGCTGAGTTTTAAGGTCCCTCTGGACTGATCACAGTGGATTCAGATCACCTATGGCTAATGAGTGAGAGCAGCTTGGGCCCCCCCAAGCCAATCAGGGTGTGAAGATGCCCTTTTGAGAAGGCTTAAGAGAGGTGGGGCATGGTACCCAAGTCTGATTCTGTTCTGTGCAGTTGTGAAGTCACCATTCAGCTAGACTACATGCGTCAGGGCTGTGCTCATTTTCTGTTTGCTTTTCAGTAGCGTGGCGCCTGCAGGTTTCTTTAGTTGTTCGTCTTAACTGAACCCCTTGATATCGAAGCCCCTCTGTAAACCGTCAGTTTTTTCACATTTCATTTCATTGGGAGCCAAAGTGATTTCTGAAGAGACGGAACAAAGCATAAAGTGGACGTTACCAGCCATCGGCATCTTGGCAGTACCTGACTCCGCCTTACTCCCAGCCGATCGAAAATGGATCAGTGGAGCGTGGGTGGAGTTGAAGTGTGCCTGGTTTGTTAAACAAACTAAACGAGCTGGAAGCTACCAAACTAGCTAACACTAGCAACCTATCTGTATTGACATATAAAGATTAGGGAGGTTTTGCCTCATTTGACTCAAGTATGTTTGTGCCACAAACAATTTGCCAACAACACACACTATTTTCTTCACTCAAGTTAAGAAACGCTAGCGTTACATTTCTCCTCCATTCAACAGACAAAAGAGTTAAACAGTGGATTTTACCACCTTATTCCTGACTTCGCAAGGTAACCCATGGTTCATAGCGGTAGTCGGTTTTGCTCTTCCGGTAGAACTGGTTGAACTCGGTGTTTATGCTAGTGTAGCTGTCATGCTCACTCTAAAAATCGTTTTTTTACACAAAGAAAGCGACAAAATTGACAAAAACTGGAGGTGGATACACAGTACAGATTTTTTCAAAAGTCGTGAGGACAGTTCTCACAGTGCCTCACCCGTCAGTTCTCATGGAGTGGACAGATGACAAAAGAAATGGCCCGACGTTAGCTACATCGACATCGACTTTTTTTTCTGAAGGTGTTGATGGCGGAGAATTACGCAGTTACAAAAGCACAGAAGCATACAACTACCTGCATAGTAACAAAATAGGGAAAGTACAGTTAAAGAAACACAGCGAGTTTATATTTCTCTGGAGTGGAAATAACTATGGTGGTTAAATTCTGTGTCCCCCTTATGCAGGTTGTGAAAAACTATTATTAGAGATCTGATATTTGCACTAACATTGAAGTTGTCATTGTTAAATCTCCCCACAAAAAAAAAAAAAGAAAAATGGTTTGCACATCAAAACCACACTGGGACGTTCAAGGGTTTAGGATTACAAACAACTACACCTTCACATCCTTTACTCACACGCAGAGACAAAACATCCACACACACAGAGGAAACACACACCTCGAGACATGACTGATGAGACAAAGTGGTGAAATGATCGATGAACAGTCAAAACTACGCACACACCAACCCCCCTTTTCATCCAACACACCTACAGCCATCAGGTAGCACAGGAGGCACATGCTGGTGTTTCCTACCTGCCCACCTGTCAGCAACAAAGTGGCTCGTTGACTGATGGCTGATGGGAAATGGGCCTGCTGCATGCTGGGGAATGAGCCGATGACAGCCTGATCTGCCCTCCTGCTTTGATTATGTTTCTTCCCTGCAGTCTGGTGTGTTACATGCTGTGCTCCTCACATCAACGATAGAGCTGCGAAATAAAGACAGACAACACAGATGTTTCGCTATGTAATGCATAATTAAGGGTGGGGCCGCTTTGAGTGACAGCTAGCCATGTGCGGTGTGCTAATAACTGTGTTGTACATTCCTTGTTTTGGAGAATTTTCTCAAGCAAATATTGGACCCATTAGCTTGCTGTGCGGCTGAAAGTACTAACAGACGTGGTGAGTGCTGGCTTAAGTCAGAAGCTAAACTGAGCACAAACAGAAAGAATAGTGAATCACCTCAAAAGGTAAAACAACAGCAGGTGTTTGTGTGTTTCTATGTAAGATTTAGCTAGCTTGGTGGCTTCCAGCTGAGTGAGCTTGTTTCACTAACCAGGTTTAATTTGGCTTGCCTCCGCTCCACCTCCGCTCCACCTCTTTTGCCCATTTCCACTAGGCCAAGCACTGCCAATAACCTTGAGCTTCAAACTGACTCTACAGAGACTTATAGGTGATGTCATGTCACTCTGTTTGCTACTTTTTACAGTTAATAGCGATCAGAAGACACACTGCTTCCCGTTTGCCCCATGGGACCTTATTTCAGAAAAAAATAGTATAATAGAGACTAAAGAAAGGTGGACAAAAAAGTGTTTTTGATCCCAAATATTTGTCAACTTCAGATCATTTACAAATGAAATGAAATATAAGACCATGAACATGTCATCATAAGTACTTTACTTAAACCTTGTCGAGTTTAAACCTTAGCAGCTCACAGAACTGACAAACTCTTCTTTCACATAGCTGCAATTATCAATATGAGCAGATTTATTGCGATTTTCATATTTTTTTGTAACTCTTCTGTGCCGAATTGGCAATCATGTTGGTGCAGGTGACATGCATTGAGTGAGACGATGTAGTTCACTGAGCGGTTTAACACGAACATAGATAAAATATTACTTTGTTTATCACAAACAGTGACTTTCTTGACTTGAAAAATTATCTTTGAAATAGACAAACATCATATGAGAAGTTCATGACACAATTCAAGCGGGATCAAAAAATGTTTCGACTCTCTCCATTCCACTGGTCCACTGTATGGATGTGACTTCAGCACTCAATGGTAAGTTTTTGCTCCAATCCAATACTGGGCCATTAATACCCATTTATTAATGCTGCTTTTACTTTCAGTTTTTCACAGAAAACTATTAACTTTAATCAACTTCCTGAACAAATAACAAGACTGAAAGTATGTATCGTATTAATCTCATCTTAATCTTACTTTGCAGGGAGCATGAATGTACTTGGTTAGCATTTGGGAAAGAGGATTATTTCTTACAGCATGCAGCTCAGCCACCTGTGCCTCCATGTAATAAGGGCAGAAGGGGTCTGGATGGTGGTTGGAGGAGGAGGAGGGAAACTGTTTTGTTCCTTGGTCAAACACAGAGATGCCTTGGCCTCCGGATGTCTCCATTTCAAGACAATGATCTCCCCAAAAAGCTGTCAGACTTAAAGCTTCTATAAAACACTAAACTCTCCTTCACTCTCCCTCTCTGCATGTCCACTTTTGCTTTTAAATCCTCTTTTCTTTTCTGATTCTTTTTCACATTTCTCTCCTTTGTTTTCTTCAATCCTCAGTTTTGCAGACAGAACAGGATAAACTCAAATGCAGGAGGAGACCAAATCAAACCAAACACTAAACACATTCATATGCATATCAGTTCAACGAATATTCTACATTTAAAACTGAAAAAACAATGACGCCTCTTTCCTCTCTTCTCAGCATGCAAACAACAGGGCAAATTCAAAATATGCAACATGATGCCTCATCTCGTCATACGGACAAACATCAGCTGATGTTCCGTTGCGAAAACACGAGCATCATGTAAAAACATTCAGCAGGGTACAACAGATGATGTAATGTTTTGATGTAATGGGATATACAACACACACTGGTTAATGAAGAGTTGAATTATCTCTCTGACTGTTCTGCTGTCTGGTTTTTACAAAAAACAAAACAAAGAACTGTTTGAAACATCTCCACTTACATCAGGCATCTGAAGGTTTATAACAACCTTCCTTCCTGAGTGTTTTGTTCTGTGCGATTAAATAAAGCAGAGCTGGACACTGTGTTTTCTTTTATATTGGAGAAGTGAATCAGAGACCCTCTCCTGCAGACAGATGAGGCAAAGATCAGACGCCATAACCTAACCCTAACCCTAACCTTCAGCCGCTTCGAGGGCTTGATTTTTTCTTTTGATCCTTTGAACACATGGGCTCAGTTGTACAGGAAATGGAACGAGACACCAGAGTAAAGCAAAGCCATATACTGTACTGTGTTTCCTCCACGTGACCCGTAGACATAAAATACCATTGAACTGTAGTTGTGTTTAACTGTGTGAATGGAAGATGAAACCATCTCTGATTTAAGCAACAACTGAGGGTGCGGGTCAACAACTCACTTTTTGTGTCCTGCTGGAAAGAGCTGCTGTTTGACGCTGGTAACTTGAATGGGAATGACACAATTTTAACAACATAGATTGCCTACACTTTCAAAAAGAGGTGGGGCTGAATGGATAAAAATCTGATCTTTGAATCAAGTCAATTTGCTGTGACCAGCTTTGGGCAGTAAATGCATAACTCAATATTATATTAAAGGGGCACTATGTAGTTTTAGAGAAGAAATTCAAACACATAATTACAATATTTACAATATTAATGAGCTAATAAAAGAAAGCAATACATATTAATTTTTCCATAACTGAATGAACAATCTGTTCAAAAGAAAGGTGGCAGGGTCTGCGAAACATACACAAAATAAAACTGTATGAAATTGTGTTTTTTTGTTTTGTTATGAAAGCAAAGAGTTTTTTTAAGCATAAAAAAATTATATCCTTCTCTTCTGATTCAAATGTCTACCCTTTACACGGCGCACCTTTAAAGTAATAGTATTACTTTTCAAAGTAACAAGTAGTGTAAGTCATTATAATTTCAGAATCCTACTGAATACAGTTACTATAGTGAATAATGCTGCATAAGTACTGCTGCAGCTCCGATCCGGTTTTGCTCCACCGTCCGGCAATCCCCACCGGTTGCGGTTTGAGTACGCCACGGCACAGTACAGTGGACAGCTGGCATCACGAGGCGAGGAGTTCCCACAATAATCACATAATCACTCCTGACCGTAGTTATAGGTCTGTGTTATTAAAAACAACAACACAAGGTGTTTCCGACCGAATGATTAGCAGAAGAGCTTATATTGTGTTTGTCTCTTTTTTTAGATTTATGTGCTGGTGTCAACACGGAGTGTTTTATTTTGAAAAGTAATCGGATGTTGTTTGTTATTTGGGCGTTTGACTTCCTGTCTGCTCCGTGCTAAATTCAGCTGAATTGCTGCATCCGCCAGAAATAGAAGTCCTGCGTATCAGTGCCAGAGCTGGGACGGAGCTGATACGCAGCACAGTGGACCTGGTGGGGATTAACACATTAGCCCTTTTTAGATAGAAAAAGCGGCACATTTGCTCCAAGGTAAAGGCGGCAATGTGCCGGCCTGTCTTTCTAAAACCGAGGCGTAATATTCCTCCTTTTCCAAAAGCAGCCTCTGAGGTAGGTGTAAACATGTGACGTGAAGCTCGAAGTTGAGCTGTGAACAGTGACATAGAATTTGTTTTCAAAATAAGAGCTTTACATTGCACCCCATTGGAGTTTAGAACTAGGTTGTTAGCGGGGGGCTTTTAATTTGAAAGTAGTGACCGTTCCTACACGTTTGCGCTACAACAACAAGCTAACACAACCAAACAGCAACAGAGACCGAGGAGACGCTAGCATCTCCTGGATCTCAGCGGCTGTCCAGTTGTTCATCTTAATGTCCGTGGATGAAGTGATGGACTGACTGCTGTGATCAGCTGTCTCCTGTTTTTAAAACTCCTCGGTTGCGGGTCGCGCAACAGTGCAGGTCATTGACACCTCCGCCCACCTCACCCACGGGCCGGCACATTTCCGCCTCGGTTTTAGGTAGCAGTCGAGGTGGAAATAAGTGTACCCTCCGAGGCGGAAAATTGGCGGACTAAAACAGACCCCCAATTTGCCGGCCTCTGTCTAAAACCATGGCTTGGTGTTCTGTCTAAAAACGGCTATAGACTAAAGTGAAACGTATCTGCTCCGCTGGCGTGGCGGAGACGCAATGCAGCGGAGATGTATCCAGTCAATGACGTGTACGTGGAGCAGGTCAGGACAGGTCATGTTGACTACTAGCCAGAGAGCTTGAGGATGAGGAAGGAAATCATGTCTCAGTTAAATATGTAAAGAAACACTGTGGAGCAGGAAAAAGCCTTTTAATTACTTAAGTATCTGATACGGCAGCATGATGGGTGAAAATGTGCATCTCTTACCAGTGAAGCAGCATTAAACAGAAACTGGATTTCAGAGCAGGACACCGTTGTGGAGAGACGGAAAGTGCACACAATCGAAAGAAGCTTGTTGCTGAGGAAGATATAACATGCAGGAGATGTCACCTTTGTAAAAGTAATAAAGTGGAACGTTTTTAACGCAGTAATAAGTAAAGAGTTACCTTTTACACTTCCTCAGTAACTTGCCTTACACTGGTTGTGATGCTCAAAAAATCCATCCAGTGCTTTACAGTCACGTATTTTTGGTTCACTCTTTCAGCCTTTTTTTAAACTACGGTAGACAGCTGTGCTAGCCGTGTGAACATAGTAACATAGTGGAGCACTTAGGCTCACTGCAGGCAGACATTATATCTTTTGGGGTTGGTGGAGACCAAAAATGGAGCTAACAGAGTGAATATTGAACAGCTGACCAGAACAGTCCATAACTATTGCTATGGCTTGTTAAAATTGGGGAAAAACATAGTACCAACTGTCACAGGATACAGAATGACTTGCTTTCTCCCAAACACAGTATGCTAATATTGCACATGATCCTGGCACACAATGCCTCCTCATTACAGAACAGGAGACATTTTAACAATCCAACAAGCACTTCATCTGAGGCATACTGACACCTTTAAGCGGTTTAATGAATGTATCTCTTCCCCCCCCAAGCGGAAAAGAACATCTGGATACAACATAATCTGCATTTGTAATGCATATCACTACAAATCTGCATTATGTTTACATACATACAATGAGACAATGTAGAGATCCAAGACAATCTAAGTGTATCACAGACACACTCTGGCAGCCAAAGCATTCTTCAATATGAGAAGGGAAATTTAACTAACAAAAAAGGCAAATTATTTTAGCACATCCGTTAGAGGATACTGTAAACATGAGAGTTTCAGTATGAAAACCAGATTGGGAGCATTTTAAAATGGACATGCTTCTTGTAATTGAATTGGAATAACGGTAAAGCCCATTCAGCCTGTAGAGGACCAAGACAAATTGTGTTGTCTGGCTGCTCTCACAGACTGTCCTAATGGCATGCAGGTTGGTCAAGATACTGTACAGCACAGAACACATACACACAGCTGCAATGCTAAACTTTGATAATGCTGGTGTTTATGAAAGATGCGCAGCTACAAAGTGAGACACGTTATTTCAGCCTAAGTCTCAGGGATAAATGTCCTCTCACTTTTCTTAAAAACACTGATGGTTGGAGTGCTTTTTTCTCCACAACATTTTTTGCAACAATAAAACGTTCTGATGTTTCAATTTTTGCATTACAATTTGCAATTATGTGTTTCTATGTTAAGGAGCGTTGAAGGTGTTAAAAGAAATAGTAAAAAATACTTCCACAAACAGCTCTATCTGCCAATACTACCGCAACTCCGAGTTAATGAGATTAATTGGCAATCTTTTTTTTTATTTTGTGCTGCAATATCCTGTCATCGGACCCAGACAAAAGACATTTTATGCTTGTATGTATTTGTACTTGTATAATGTTCTTGTGCAGGTAAAAGATTTTGGAAGTTAGAAATGCCAAATTCTGCACCAACAGAAGCTCCTCTTTCCCAAAGAAAACACTGCTCCTAAAAAACGCCTCCTCATTAGTCTCCCCTCAAACTCTGTGACTTTGTCACATCACACCACCAAACATTTACATCATTTATGCTTAGCGGCTACTTGGCACTGGACAAGGACCAGAAAAATTATGTTGAGCATTAAAGCATATATACCTATTCTAGTAAAAACCCATAAAGCAACTATAAACCTGAAAATGAGTATTATGTCTCATTTAAGATTTTCATTGGTTATAATAAGCGATCATTTGTACAAACACTGTACAACTGGAAGTGGTAAACCAGACACATTGCTTTTGAATCTTCTTTTAAAACAAGACTTATTTTTATCAAAAGACCTTTTTACAAATGCAGTTTTGACATGTTTAGGTTTATTTTTATACGTTTTAAATTACATTGTGTTTTAATCATGATGCTGCATTGCTCTTTATAAATGTGTTTGCATTTTATTGGTGTTTTATTTGGTGTTTAATGATCCATTGTTATGAGGTTTATTTCTGTGTATTCATACATTTTTGTGTATTTTATTGTTGTGTTTGTTTGCTGGTCTTGATAAGTGCTCCAAGAATAGATTGATATCGAACATGGGAGGAATGCAACAGACGCAAAGTCAGCATTTAACCCCTAAACAGACTCAAATGTATTCCAAACATGAAAAACATATAAGTCAAGTCAGTGACATTGATCTCTTTGTTGCATACTTTATCTTACTTGGCTCTACTGTGTCCTTGACCGGGCCAAAGAGGGAACAAACTGTTGCTTTCTTTCTTGTTCAGGCGTGTGTTTAAATTGTACTCGATAAAGTATGAATTCTAAGGGTGAACCTGAGAGATTTAAGGCTGTCAGGGGGTCAACAGCAGTGAAACCTCAGCGAGGAAATTCACAGAGAATTCGACTAGCTGAACACTGTGTCGTGTTTCCAACAGTCTGCATGTGTTTTTTATCCATTCATCTTTGTATTAGCTGTAGATAAACACTCACAACAATGACAACTGTACTGGAAAAACATTTAACCCTATTTCAGCGTCTGACCTCCACACACTGAGGCTTTACATGCTTATAATACCTGAAGTCAGTATGCATAATTAAAAAGAAATAGTGTGTGATAAAATTACGAGAAACAGACAGCTAGAAATTAAAAAATGTGATCCAAAGAGAGAGAGCTGAGGTTAGGCAAGCAAGCCAGGTCCAAATGGTAAATTGATATGTCAGTCAAGGCAAACCCAAGTATCCCATTATAATCTTAAAACCTCCTAACAGGACACACAGGTGTCTTCAGGAATCAGGATACAGGTAAAGGTTACATCAAAAATAAAGTTGTTTGGTAGGTCTGAGCTCATTGTTGACAGGTTATTAGAGGAAAGTGCCACAAGGGTCTGAACCCTGTAACAAGTCTTCATTTTCAGCTGGGACCAGAAAAACCCCTGTGCTGATGCAAGACTAGCAAAGGGTTAGTGCGCCACCATGTGGTCTGAATGGATCAGCCTGCATGAAGCTCACACAGATGAGGGAAGCTCAATTTGTGTTCTGCTCAGTTAACTTTGTTTGGTTTAACAAATTTGTCATTTTGGTCTGTTATTGGATAATTAATCACTTTCTTCCTTTGGTAATACATTTGTGACATGTATAATACACCCAAATCTGCTAGCCGAACATCTCATTACTCTGCTGCTTTAACCAGATCTAAAATTCTGGGAGAGCCTTCCACAATTTTTGGTACCTGAATCGCTGCTGAGGATCCTTTAACGTTAAGCAGTAGCTGCAGGTTCACAGTGGGTGTTCCTGCTCATCCCACAGGTGGTCGATGGGGTTGAGGTAAGGGCGCTGTGCAGGACTGTTGAGTTACAAACCAGACTGCGTAAAACATTTCTTTATAGAACTGGCATTTGGAACTGTCATGTTAATATAACAGAGGGTCTGCTAAAAAAAAGTCAGTGGAGGTGATGAACATCATGATGTTAGACTTGATACTAATACTGATACCTGATACTAAGGTTTTGTGCTGACATTGCTTCCCTGAGGCAGTTTGGAACTCTGTAGCGAGTCCCCTGAGCTGTTGTCCTCAGGGATTAATAAAGTTATCTATGTTATTATCTTAAAATATTTGAACTTAAAAATAAAGGCACTTTGAGTTGGGAAATCTAGCAAAATTATTTATTTTAATAACTTCAACAGCTTACTCTGGGACTTGAGAGCCCTGCTCAAGGGTAGATACTTCAGGCCCTTCACTGAACTTATTGAGGCTTGTACTGATAAAAGAAAATCCAATAAAAGATACTGAATTTTCTTTCTTTTTTACTGAACACATTTTTAGAAGAACTGATTAAGATGTGTACTGAGTGGAGCATTTGGTGTTGTCAGTGCCGTCTAGTGGACATGACTGTAAAAGTGTCTGAAAAGTAAAACAGTGTTTCTAAATTACCACAAACACATTGCCATTTCTAAACACCAATTTCTTTTTGCTCATTGGTTAAAGTTACAGTGATTGTAATAAGTAGTTGTTTAGCTTTGACTATCCTTAAGAGAGACTTCAGATCAATCTCTAGAAACCCTTTTTAAAGTATTTTGAGTCAAAACATGACGTTTTCCCGAACCTAACCAGACCAGACGAAATAAAATGAATAAGGAAGCTAAGGAAACAAAGTTGCAACATTAAAAAAATGCAAAGTTTCAACATCTTCGTGGTTTGCAGAAGCATTTATTCTGGCAATTGGGTTACATTAAAAGCATTAACATGAGAAGTGAATAACATTGCTCATTTTGTTTCAATGACATGTACTGCTGAGTAGAACATCAGTTTTATTCGGCCATATTTGAGCAGTTTTTGTGGCGTTGAAGGGCGTGTTGTACTGGATAGCCACTGGATAGTCGTTGCCATGAGAAGATAGTTGTTTTGCAGTGGCACCAGGACTCAAGGTTTCTCAGCAGGCACTGCATTGTAACAAGCTGAACAACTTTATTTACTGCACCTGTTACTACTTTAAACTTTGTGGCTCATCTTATATCAAATCTAAGTCAAGTCCTTCCTTTTTACACTGGAAGACATGTTTACACTCATGTAGCAGCAGGTGAAGTTCCACCAAATGACTTATGTTAGAGGAAAAACAAAGGAACAAACAAACTCTCTTAAAACATTTCTTTTATTTAATGCACGTTTGCTGCATTTTTTTCCCTCTGTTATACACAACTTATATTGAAAGTAACTCTTAATCACAAAACACCTAGCACACAAACAATGAGGGGGAAAACAGAAAGGCCATTTGTCTTTTATACACCGTGTTCTATACTTAATGTATGAGCCCTCTTTGTATAAATTACATAAAAAAAATCTTTTCTTTAGCCAGAAGGTTGCAGACATTCAATACTAAAACAGTCAACCAATCATCTTGTATGAGGACCAATGGACTTAAAAAATTATTCTAATTGACATCACTTTCTAATTTGACATCACTGTTGAAAATCGCTGCGTTAAATATTGTAATCTCTGGAATTGACAGTAATTACAGATCTGAGAGAGCGTCTACGAGTCTCTTCTAGTCTATAAAGCTCCATTTTGGACAACTCAGAGGGAAAGTATTTAAAAGTCTTTCACCTTCAACCAGGCAATTAACTCAACAGTACAAAACAAGCTTATACTTTCATTAACTCACAGCTGTAATAAAACCACTGCTTCTCAAATACAAGGACAGTATTCGAATTGCTCATCATAATCCCTTTCATTTCTCAGACTTCTGAAACTGAAAACTAGTTTTTATAAAATGACATCAACTTCTACAAAATGCTCATCATTGACAGACTGGTACTTTTTGTAATATATGAGGGTCTCATTTAGGATCTCTGAAATCAGTGTAACATAATAATCATAATAAAAATAATAAAAATAATAATAATAATAATAATAATAATAATAATCAGGTGGACCAAAGAACGAGAAACATGGACTGAAAAAAAAACAGCTTTGCTTTGAGTTTTTGTTGGTTGCATGTGGCTCTGCTACAAGATGTTAGTATTGGTTAGATGTTAGTAGGGGCAAAGCGCTTTAAATACTCCATTGTGTCCGACTGACTGATTCGCTATGTTGACACTAACAAATGCATCCAAAACATGCCAGCAGGAGCTTCTTGTTGTATGCCCTCAGCGACTTCAGAGACATTTGATCAGCTGTCACTAATCAATGTTAAACATGGCCAGAATGACACATGTATGTTGTCTGCAGCTGGTGTCTGTTCTCATCAAAGATCATTTGTGAGGCAAGAGCATTCACTCTGCAAAACTGCTGTACAACCGCGAATAGAGTGAATGTTTCTGTCTAACAGAGTGATACGTCTTCTTCATACAAAATCTAACTAATCAAATCACATCACTAACAGGAGTCACATTCAATTTAGACCTGGTCCACACATACACAAGTATTTAAGGAAATAGGTTTAAAAAAAATAAAAAAAATAAAAATCTCTGTCTTTTGGCACCATTTCAGAAATAATCTCTGTCCATACAACACACTTGAAAATGCATATCTCACGGCTATTCACATACACCGGGGATGTGCGTGCTGTTCTACCAGGAAACAGATTGTATGTCTGGTCGGTTGCTTAGCTACAGACACACAATGAACGAGGCATGGAAACATGACTGCTCTTCACAGGATCTTCTTGGATAACTTGTCAGCAAAACACTGTGAGCAGTGTTTTTTGTCTCACTTTTCTATCGCCGAATATCAATGTTGGTTTGTATCTTTATACATGTAATGACAAACAATATAACATACATTCTAACAACGTGCAACCTGAAATACTCCAATATGATAACACATTTGTAAATGATGCAACAAAAGTGGATAAAGGCCAGACGTAAATACTGAAAACTGTGTTTCTGAATATCTCTACACATTGAAGGAGTTTACATGCGTACGAAAGACTAAACCAGAGAAAAAAGCCTTGTTTTAAGAAATACCTGTGTATGTGTGGACAGGGCTTTATATATACCATAATTAAACTTTATAAACAGAAGTTTTGGATCAAAAATATGATATGTCAAATAGTAATCTATGGCTGAGATACTTATTTGATCAACATTTAGATTGGATCAAGTCATTCAAGGTATGTCCACACCAAGAACTATAACAATAACTTATTCTAAAAAAAAAATTGTGAGCATCTGCACTGATGGACGATTACGTTTTGTAAACAGCGGTGCCGAGAACGTACTCCAGCTGTGACGCCATCTTAGAACAAAATGGACATTGAAGACCTGTTACTGCTGCACAGAGACACAAAAAAGAAAACCCATAGGTTTTGGAGTTACAAGTATCCAGAACTCTTTATGCAAGTTGTAAAGGACATCAAAACAAATTTCAGAGACCCCATCAGCTCCAGCCTAATATACATAAGGATTTTGATAAGTTACATAAATATCCAAGACTGGGTTAGGAGAGGGGACCATCTAAAAAGTGTCTCCCAAATGCCTTTAATTATTTGACATAAACGAGGTCTGGACCCAAATTTAAGCAGATTTATGACCCTGTAATTTCGGGTGTGTTCTGATTGACTGTCAGTGTTTATCATTTATCAAATTGCTCTGAAGGTGATCCCAACGATATTGTTCCCCATTGTCATTATAGTTGTGGTGTGGATCAACAATGTTTTTTAAACCGTGATAATTATAGTTCTTGGTTAGGACTGCCCAGCACAGAGCAGATATTCCATTGTCTGATCACTAACAACTTTGTCGTAATTGTGTTTTTTTTTTTTACAGTGATAAAGATTTAAATCATAATTTTGCCTGATATTGACAGCATTTTGTTTCATGAAGGGTTTCGTATAAAAACACGATTATATTCCTGAAGTAAGCACTGATCATATCAGCACCAGTGTCGACAAATTTCACATGCTAGCCAGCCCTAATGTACACTGATACAGAGAACAGTTTTCAGTCGGTCAGTTCACGTTTGCAACAGATGCAGAAGCCAACAGAAGTTGAACCCTCGAAGACATTCTTTAGAAATGACAACTGAAGTTTGTTCATTCCAGGAGAAAACAACAAAACAAAACAAAAAACACACATTCTTTCACCTTTTCAGTTGGGAATATGATAAAATATCATATTGGGGGTATTCCAGGGTCCAAACTTGTGGATTAGAGGGGAAAACATACGGAGAGGAGACTGACAGGAGCTGAAGGTCCATGAAGTCTGATGTTAATGTGTTAAAGGGGCTGGTTGTTGTGTCATTCCAAGTCCTGACTGAAGCCACTGAAGTCCATCCCAGCCCAGCCTCAAGTAAACTGGTCCTCCTCTGTGTACTGTGTGTCCTCAGGAGCGTATTGGTTATCTTCAGCTGGGTACTGATCATCTGCGGGCCCGTACTGGTCATCTGCGGGCCCGTACTGGTCATCTGCGGGCCCGTATTGGTCATCTGCAGTGGCAAACTGGTCGTCCACAGAGGCATACTGGTCATCTGCAGGAGTGTACTGGTTGTCGACCCCATATGATTGTTCTGCTGCTTCTTGGTTCTCTGTAGTGTTTAAGCCAGACTTTTTCACTCTGGGAAAAAAGAAGATACAATTCAAGACTATTATGAGATATGAATGTTGGGTTTCTACAAACCAGATTAATTTGGTCAAAATAATTATCATCAACTTGTAGATGTGATGCGATTCACAACACTGAGCCAGGAGACATCAACTTTGGTAGGTCTTCAATTTCACATTGTGTGTCTGTGCCACTAACATTGATGTAGTTGTGTGGACTTTGTCCTCTATTAGGACACGGAAGTATCCAAAATATGACATCCAATATGATCTGAGCCCTGTACTACCAAGCAGGGTTACGAAGCTCTGGAGCAAGATATGTTTGAGAAAACAAATCAACATATGAAATTGCTGCCTTTTGACCAATCAGTTCTTCGGAAAATGGCATCACCATTCGTATAATATGCTGTGGATCTCAGTGCACAGATCATGTCTCCTCCAGTCTTTTTTTTTTCTTTCTTCGTCACATTTCTGCCTGAAAAACAGCATCTGTCACTGGCAAAAAACTTTAACTCATCAAGTGTTTGTGTTGAAAAAAAGTCACAGCCTTGGTCAGCCCTCCTGATTGAGACTTCAGTGAACTTTCCCTCAGAAAACAGCCTCCCTCCCTGCGAGTGACGGTGTCAGACAGCATCCAGTTTACTGATGGTGATTATGTAATCATATAATTTACAGCGAAAAAACGCAACTTTGTCACTTTCCAGGATATTTGTTGGGTCAGGATCTCAATCACAATACATTATAACAGCATGCATATGATTATAAACTGTCCGTTGGTTTAGACCAGTGGGTCTCAAATGGTGGGGCTGTCAGGTGGTCGCGGTGAGGTGTCAGGGGTTAACTTCCAGCAGGTCCGCTGCGCTGCGTGTCTGCTCCGTCCCTCCAGAGCAGATACGCATGACTTCTATATATCTGGCGGATGCCGGAGCACAAAGCAGCAATTCAGCAAGCAGACAGGATGTCAAGCGCCGAGATAACAATATATAACAATATTACTTTTCAAAATAAAACACTCCGTGTCGACACCAGCACACAAATCTCAGAAAAGAGACAGATGCAAGCTCTTCTCGGGAGCTATGGAGCAAGAAATATAACGATGCCTACATAGACCTTGAAAACATTTCTGTCCTCTAGGGGGGGCATGACAAAAAATAATTGAGAACCACTGGTTTAGACTGACAGGAGTTCACCAGGGAAACACCTTGAAAATGACACGGACGTCATCATCATGACACGTACCGTCACACCTCTTAAGGTGCTGCAGCGTTTTCGGTGTGAATAACACACTAGTCCATCTTTATGGCAGAGATGCTTGACTCTGTGTGAACAACCAACAACAGAGAACTGGCTCAACGCCATAATGCGGCGTCTCTGTGTGAAAAGGGCTACTATGGTGGCAGAGGGCTGATCACACAGCTAGTATAAAGCTCACGACACACAGGGTGATAAAAGCACAACACTCGCCTGCAACATTCACTGACAATCTGCTCCCACAAATGGACTTTTCTGTCTCTGTAACGAGAGTTTCTGTCTGATACAGCTCAGGACAGACTGACACAGCAAGAATGAGTTTCTCCTCAGCACAACAGTAACCAGCAAAGCGTACTTTGCTGGTTACTCGTTGCGTACACTAAGCAACGATGGCAGATAAAGGTTGAATGTGTCCGTAAATCTGTTCTATGGTCTTGCTCATGTCTAGAGATGGCCAGTCCCCTATGGAGAAACATGGTGCATATACCAACAAGAATACCTCTAATACAGAAGCAGAATGATTAATTTAACAAAATGTTGCAAATGTCACAATCGATTATCCAGCATACAACCTTTTTTCACAAAAAACATGTGTACTTACTGGTTCTTATGTTTGGCACCACTGATATGAGACTGGTACTGCTCCACAGAGTTTAATTCAATGCTGCAGATGGTGCATGGGTAGCCCTTTAGTGTGGAAGCTGAAGGCACATAAAAAGAGGAGAGAATTATTGCTTAATTTTTTATTGATCTTCTTCAGGAGTCATACGTTTTTTGATTCTGTGGTCTGACCTGGTGCTGTGGAAGGGCCGTATGTCTCCATCAGTTTCATCTTGGTCATCTGTTTTCTATGCTTCTTGCCCACGTAGTGCTGCTGGGCCATCAGTGGGTTGTTGAAGGAGGCCTGGCAGATGGAGCAGAAGCGGTCGGGGTTGTTGTTGTTGTTACTGTTGCTACCACCCGTCGCCGGTACACTGCTCGATTCATCAACGGGTTTCTTCTTCGGCTGAGCTGCTGTTGGTGGTGTTTGGGAGGCTACTGTTAAAGTGGAGATACAATTACAGCGTTGATGGAAATGCAATACATAAAATTAGACACACATTTTAAAATGAAGGTAACTAACTGGAGGTTTAGTAAAATCATAAACAAATACATACCTGGTGCCTGAGGGCCGATTTTCATCCTCAGGTTCTTGGCGTGAACTTTGCCCTTGTAGTGAGACTCGGCCACCACAGGAGAGGAGAAGTTCATGTTACATACATGGCATACCTTCGACCTGTCGCTGTCTCCGTTGTTACAGTCCTGCTGACAACGACACACAGCAACATGAATCATTTATGGCTACAAGAGGTATCATTTGTCCTGTTAAAAAAAGATGAACTGCATGTCATCACTACCATCTGTTCGCTGGATTCTCACTGACATTTTAGATGATTTTAAGGCTGAAACAGCAGGATTTTTACAATTCAGAGAACACAAAGTTAGAACTCATGAGAACAAGATCACTCAATTTGCATTTGGCACAACATTTTAGCTGACATCACAAAATCAGCATGTTGGCTTCTTTGATGATTGCCCTTCCAATGATGTAACCACTATAATAAAGACTTTTTAATATTTCCTTCCTTAATATACTTTCTTTCTTGGATTGCTTAGATTGTTTCAGCAAGTACCCCTTTCTCCAGTTTTCCAGAAGCAATCTTTGCCTGCTTTGTTAAATAGAGCAACCAGTAATTTTCCCTTTTTCACCTGTTCATGTGTTGAACTACATTGAATATACACCACTCAGTCTCTGTTTTCCTTTAAATATATCTATTCATTTTTAATGAAGTAGGTCAGGATATGTACACATGGAGCATGTACCATTAGAATTAAAATACCCAATAAAAACAAGAACCTTCAGACAAAAATTAAAATGATTTGGATTCTTAGCTTAAGATCATCTTGAATATGTATAAATTCAAAATCTTAAATAATACTGTTGTCAGTTGCTGCCCTTACATGTGCTGCAGCATAGCGATGTTGCTCCTCCTGATATAGCATGAACTTTTACATGCCAGAGTTCAATCTCAGCACTTTCCTCGCAGTAATTAATGGATGGTGAAATCCGTTTTGACGACAGCCACAATGTATTTCAGGATAGGGTGTGTGAGTTGCATCTGTATTAATTAACTGGTAAAACCGAGAACATTTTACTCACACTGTCATCTGATGATGGCTTCAACTTTTTCAGCGCTGGCTCCTTCTCATTTTGCATGGAGAGATAACGCCGCACTTTGTTGGCATGTTTCTTGCTCTGCAAACAAAAACACAGATCTTTATCACAAAATGGACAACAACCATCAGCATCCCAACTAGGGATGCACGATATTGGAAAAAACTGACATTGCAATTAGTTTTCTTTTTGTTGCAAGTTGCATATCTAATTTTTAGTTAAGTCAATTAAGTTAATTAGTTAAGTTAGTGTCAACCTTCAGGCTTGAAAAACAAGTTTAAAAAAATTGAGGTAATCTGCAGACACATGAGACCATATCAAAGATACACATACATACTCCACTTTTACAGCCAAGTCGACAACTACACCTGCACACACTAAAATATGGCTGTGTGTTATCTGCGTCATGGATGCTGCCTGTCTACAGTGTGGGATGTCTGTCGCACTCCTGAATGTGATTGTATGTGCTGATGTGTGATTATGTTTTGTGCTGTTTCTATATGCTTTGATTATGTTGTCTCTGCATGACTGTACTGATGTTTCACTGTTTTCTCTTATCTTAATTGATTTATCTTGTCTTCTAGCTGTCCTAATGCTCTCTTTTTAATCAGTGTGCTGTAATATATTGTTTTTGTTTTGTTTTTTAGGGTGCCTATTGACATCTGGCCGGGGACTACAGCAGGATATTAGCCATATTGGCTAAAGCTGCCCCTTTTTACTGTTGTTGATGCAGTTGATTAATTGGGATTGTCTTCGATATAATAAACTAATAAACTAAACTAAACTAAATACCTTTCTCTGGGTGTAAGGGTTTGAGCCTTGACAATATCCAAAACATGACCCGTCACAGATAGACCTTGAGTTTAGCCTAGCTGCTGGCCATAAAAGGCCTTTAGTATGTCCGGATGCATATTATAAAGTGGCCAGTTGCCTTACTTTACATTGCACTTCCTGTGAAAGGACATTTGCGCCCACAGTGTGATGTTGATTCTGAAAAGATATATTGTGCAGTCTTAATACCAGCAGTGAAACTCACAACCAGCTACTACTCAAACTAAGTAAGGTCATTTTAAAGCGCTGTTTTAAACGTGAAAATGTGTCCAAACATGAGTTTCCAGGTTGTATTTGTCATCTGCCTTGTTGTCCATTATTCAGTACAAAAACAAAAATGTGCATCACAGCCACAAATAATGAGGACGTTGTTTTCATTTAACCCATTAAGACTGGATGCAGCAATCACATTTTTCTCCCTTTAGAGCCCGAGGCGACATCAGTGTGTTTACAATATTGTGTTCACTTTCAAGATATGTAACTGGATAAATGCATTGTGTTTGGTTTATGAAGATTAGAGCAGAAAAACCTGTCTGTTTTAGAAGGGGCTCTTAGTCAGTGCCTTAAGTTTTAGGATGCATTTTTAATGGGTGCCCTAGGTCTTACTGGGTTAAACATTTTTATGCTTTGTCAGAAAACTTGAGAATAATGAAGAGATTTCATTGTAACACTACCTACCTCACTAGCTTAATGTGGACATGCGTTCTTCAGTAATAATAAAACTATCAATGTGATGTAATCTGCATTAAATAGTCGAACCTTCTGGCTAATAATCGTGCTGTTTTCTCCCTGTATCAATGAGCATAGTAGCGGTGTCTAAAATTGGGTTAGGGTTAGGGTCCCCTGTCCCCTGACAATGAAACAGCAGCAGCAGCAGCAGACTGTGGGCTCACTGACCTGATAATGAGTCAACTTCTGAGACTCCGAAATGAGGACGGCACTGCAGACTTTACACTGGGAGTCCGAAAACAGGTCGCCATGCTCCTTTATCATCTTATTTACTGCAGAGAGAGAAAGAAATTTTAAATCAGGTTACATCTTCTGGGAAAATATAATTATAACACAAACATCTGTGGCAAAAGTTCAAACAACAGCACCGCTCAAGATTCATTTATTAAGGGAATAAGACAGCTCAGCAGTGTCCAACTCGAATAGACTAATTTTTGGAAACAAGGCCCCTTTTAATTTTAAACAGCTCCCTTTCACATTATGTTCCTGCCAGGTAAATGTAAGACAATCCCTTTTGCACACGTTAGCAATACATCTGAGTACGCTGACAAGCAGCAAGGCAGCACACTCGCAGGTACAGTGGCATGTTTGAGACCTAACTGTAAATCAGGGTCATTGTTCTTAGCTCAAAATATCTGGGAAATGAAGTTATCTTCATGTGCCAGACGTGATGAAAATAAGTTGTGAAGCAGTAGGCAGATATGATTAAGACAAGTATTAAGTCAGGGGATGTTATGGTGCCTTTTGAAGGAGAGTTAAATAAGCCATTTGAGAGATGGAATGTGCAACATCACTTTAATCTGTCAGATAAAGTTTTAAGGCTTTCAGACACAAGTGTTGTTGCATGAATATTCCTACCAGCTTTACTCATTCCTCACAAGACCTTAACGGCTAGAGAACCAGAGTTAATTTTTTGGCACCTAATGTGCGAGATGGAGCTATATTTAAGCTATCATTTGATATACTTCTTCTGTATTATGGACTGTAAATAGCCAGTAGATCTGTTTACATCAATCATTTCATGACATTGTTGACTATTTCTCATTCTATCAATAATCTAACAAGAATTTGAGGAGGATTCTTTCAATAGATGTTTTTATTCCTGCAGGCAATGCATGGATGATAAAGTAGTAAGTAACGGGGTCTACTATTCATTCCACATACTAACTAACAAGAATGATAAAACTTTGCTTTAAGTGAAAATCTCGCCAAAAAGAAACCGAGGCTTTATTTGTGATGGAATGAGTCAAACCTTTGTGTCAAAGCTAGCTAGCATCAAAATCATTATTTTTAAAACACTATGAAGGCTCGATACGCAGAGTTTACTAAAAATACCTTTCTCTCACTGTAGGAGCTGAATCTCCGGCACGCCGCTGTCATGGCAGGCAAAAAGTGTCGATCCCTGAGTGCGACCTTACAGGCAGTAGAGTAATGGTGGACCTCTTACTTCAAAAACCTTATTTTTAGTAAACTCTACGTATACAAACAATGTTCTCAATGCTCATGTTCATGTGTAGAGAGTTAGTTTCATGTTGTGTCGAGCCTTCTTAGTGTTTTAAAAATAGCGCCCCATGCACTCCATTGAAAATTGGCTTGCCCGAAAACTAAACTACGGTAAATCTTAAAAGTGCCTCTTTCGTCGTAGTTATGCTTTGACACTAGGGTTTGACTCATACTGAATCACAAATAAAGCCTTGGTTGCTTTTTGGCGAGAGTTTCACTTTAACATAGCCTCACAGGTGCACTATGTAGTTCCTGGAAAAAAACAAAACAATTTAATAAGAAAAGAAAGATCTTCACTGGCTGATTACTTTGCCTTAACACACCGACTCTTTGTTTAAATGACTGAATAAACAAAAGACCCTAAAGAACAACACAATTTCATACCGTTTACTTTGTTTATACGTGGTGGACCCTGCCACCTTTCTAGTTTCAAACAGTGTTCTGGGGACCTCGTTTTCTTCTGAGAATAGCTTATTCATTCAGTTATGGAAAACGTCTTGAGTTTGTCTTATTACCTCATTAATATTATATCAAAATTCTGACTTTGAATTTCTTCTTTAAAACTATAAAGTGCTCTTTTAAGCTCAGGGACGGAAAACAGCATAATGATAACCGACAATTACTCTATTACTTTGTTGGCTGCTGGGACTACATTTGTTAGTTTGACATCACATCTGCAGTGCTAAATTAAGTCATACAAATGGGCTGAAATGAACATAAGTATGCAAACTGGGGTGTTGCAGTACATCCATTTGGCAACGATTGGACCATTCATAGCTGACAGACACAGCAAATCAAACAGACTTCAGATGCATTTGATATTGAAGCACTAACAGAAAATTTATGCAAACTTTAGCTAAACCCCTGTTCCTTCAGCAGTTCACTAATGACATGTGTCTTGTGGCTTGCATGTGTCACTAATGCTGAGTGCTCGAGAAAGAATGGGATTATAACGTTAGCTAAGTGCAACCCGCACATGGCCTAAAACATGCCTGTCTGCTAACCCAAACACAGAGATGCTTCCTTCAGTCTCCACTGGACCACAGGCAAGGGAACCGATTCACAATCATTATGAAGCAACATCGGATGCAGACATGCTCTCATCGACCTTGGAGGCGAAACGGCTACAGCTAGTTTAGCTTAGCATGCTTTAGCAACCCCTCTCCGCTCACTCTGCTATGCCGGCTAATGTTAGCTTACAGAAAGCTAGCGGCATTTTAAGCTTAATGAGCCAAAGCTGTAACTGACTACACCGACGTGGTGTTCATTTAAAATACACGTTAAATTGGTAAAAGGCCATACCCTCCGCCGGCCCTGAAGGTAAGTAAGGAAAATCCTCTGTCTGCATCGCGACGGCCATAATTTCTATCACCATCAGCGGCGTCCTCATGCGCATGCGCAAGTGACAGGCAAGCAGAAGGATAAAGGATACAAATAAAGACGTCTCGCTCTCAGTGGATTTTACACGTGCCAGCACAACCAAAGACATGTACTACAGACGATCTTTGAACCTGTTTGATTTGCTAATGAGCTGATATTTGACTTTAAGCTGAGCTGTAGCAAAAGATCAAAGATGGTGGTAGAAGTAGTATTGTATTCATCAGACACAACACAATGTATATAGATATAAACAGTTTAGACAATACAAACAAAGTCACTCGGCTGGCCTGGGAACGCCTTGGGATCCTCCGGGAGGAACTGGAGGAAGTGTCCGGGGAGAGGGAAGTCTGGGTGTCCCTGCTCAGACAGCTGCACCCGCGACTCGGCCCCGGATAAGCGGAAGAAAATGGATGGGTGGAAACAAAGTCAACAGGCCATGTGTTAAGCAGTTACTGTGTATTGGACAGAAGCAAAATGCTAATCTACATTCTCATCAATGTCAGCTACTCTACAGAAATAGGTTAAAGAAAACATACACAACAAAAACAGTAAGAAAAAGAAAGAAAAAAGAAAGAAAGAAGTAAAAGGAATAAAAGATAACGATAGAAATCCAATCTAAAAGGATGACTTCACATAGAAGTAGGTCTATAAAAGTGGGATTTAATGTATGATTTACAAGTTAAAATAAGTTTGAAGTGTTGATATATTTGAGTATCAAATGTAATTTTCTGGAAATAAATGTACTTAAATATCAAAAGTATTGTACAAGTAAATTATACATATATTTTAAAGTATGTATTTTTAGTTTATTCATTTTTAGTTCATCTTGTACTTAACTTATCTTACGTCTATTGTTACTATATTAGGCCCTAGTTTTTACATTTACTCCCAAAACACTTTTTTTGTATCGTATACTCCCTTTTTTCCTTTACTGGACCTGGTGCGTGACCCTGACCCGTGGATCCCACTGGTTGTAACTGGTTTTTCTATTGCACTGTACATTTTTGTAGCAATGTCCGACACAGAAATTTCCTTGGGGTACCTGTCTGAACGACTACCACCGCGTTGCACCGACACCAGCTGTTAAGTGCTTTGAGCAGCTTGTCAAACCACACATCACAGCCAGCCTCCCTGCATCACATGACCCTATCAGTTTGCTTATCGTCCCAACTGCTCCACAGAGGATGCAATATCCACCACTTTGCACTCAGTCATCACTCATCTGGACCAGACACCAACGCCAGAATTTTGTTTCCACGGTCATGGAAAACCTGGAAAAGTCATGGAATTGCTAAAATGTATTAAAGTTTTGGAAAAGTCATGGAATTTTGTTGTGTGAAATGAAATTAATTGTTACAGTGGATAACCCTCCACGTAATGTAACATAATGGCAGGAACGGTAGGGGTTGCCGTAAGTGGTTTAGAAACAGAGACTTCGGTTGCCAGGCAGCAGAACACAGCTCAGGATACCACTTGCAGCACCACATACCGACAAATGACTAACTACCTGCAGGAAAATAAGTGATGATGTATCTGTATCTGTATGTTGAACAGGTGTATTGATAAAGTATTGGCTTTTTACTTGTGAAGGTTGTATTGCACTTGCAGTAAAGAGCGTAATTGGGGGAGCTCCTCTCCTCTGCTCTCAGTGTCGCTGCACTGTGCCCCGACACAGAGCAGGCTGCAGATGATAATTGAAATTACACCAAAAAAAAACAAAGAGTAGACATAAGTGATAACTGAGAGGAATTTGTTTAAGTCTATACATTGTTTTTTTTAGGAAAATCCTACACTTGCCTTTAACGTAACATTAGCTCTAATATGCGGCGAAACGTGACAACGTGACAACTGCACGTCACGTCACATCATGTTTCTTTCTTTCTCCCCGCGATCTGTTTCTCCCTCCACGTATGCCAGCTAGCTGAAATGATGTTTGAATAATGCTGGGCAAGTGTGCATTTAATATTTCATGGCTCTCTAAAGACTGATACAAACTTTGATTTAAAGCGAACAAGAGAATGACCAACGTGCAAGATGTAGGCTTTGCAAAAAGAGCAGCCCTCACAAGTCAATGCTAAGGGATTGAAACACATCCGACACAAGAAGACTGCAAGAGATGGCCTACCAATCCAGGCGTTTTTCAACACGACAAAAACCACGGCAAGACCAGCAAGTGGACCGAGGTCTGTCTCTGACATGAGCATGAATGCTACAGCTAAGCAAAGCACTTTACCAGTGCCCATTGCTACCACGACTTCGGCCACAGAGATACTTTGGGCATTTAAGTGAGATCGCTAGACAGTTTACATGAGGGAGCACCAAAGCCGCCTATCTCAACATGTTCAGTGTTGTACCTCACTTCAAATCTCTCCTCGTTAGAGAGATATCAAGACAAACTGGATATGTGATGCTATTTGAGGAGTCACTGAACCATGAATTGCAACAGAAACAGATGGTCTTGCATGTTCGCATTTGGGATGGTGGAGAGGTGCGGACGCAGTATGTTGGCTCTGAGTTTTTTGGTCATGCAACTGCACGTGATGTTGTTGACAAAATGATTCCCGTTCTTCATGGGATTGGAGTGAAAAATCTTGTTCAAGTGTCGATGGACGGTCCTCATGGCAATTGGAAAATATTTGACATGCTACAGAAAGAAGTTCTAGGTGATGTTAACAAATCTCTGCTCAGTATTGGATCATGTGGATTGCACGTTATGCATAATGCATTCCGGGATGGGTGCAAAGCAAGTGGCTGGGACATTGAACATGCTCTGTGTAGCCTGTACTTGCTTTTCAAAGACAGTCCTTCCCGTAGAGAGGACTACACTAAGGTCACAGGCAGTGACACCTATATGCTGAAATTTTGTCAGCATCGTTGGATTGAGAACATCGACGTCTGCAACTGAGCCCTTCTCATGTGGCCACATGTGCAGACATATGTTGAAGAGGTCACTCGAAAAGATTTCCCAGAGCCTAAATGCAAGTCATATCAAGAAGTAAAGTGTATCTGATTTACTCCTACCTGTGCGGGTAGCAGTGTGTGAAAGCATTGCGAAGTAGGTCACTCCATTCTTGACAGCCTACCAAACGGATAGACCCATGCTTCCCTTCATGACGGATGGCATGTTCAAGTTACTCAAAGGTAAGCCCATTTTTATGGACTCAGATCAGTCTCAATATTAATGAATGCGCACAGGATTCACAAATGTATTTTGGGATTTATATATGAATTTGTCTTTGCACAAAAATAGTTATTGTTGTTTATTCATGTAAAAAAAACAAATTAAATTATAGCTGCTGCGCAGCAATGGGTCGGGTCCGGGCTATTTTTGGCAAATTTAGGCAATTCTGAGCAACAAACAGGAGAACAAGACAGTTGACAACAATGTTCATTTTAGACCACTTAAGGCTTGAACTCACAACTTTTTGAACCAAAGACTGTCATCTATCGCTCTGACCTAATTGGCAAGTGGCAATACAACGGTGGCTTCACAAATTGAGTAAGCCATTCACTGTTGTGCAGGCAATTTTGAAACCACTGTAAAAAATTCAGTTATCAAGACAAAAATCTGAAAATACACATATTGCAGCTTGGAGACTAACATTTAAGATGTAATAATCAATTTGCAGGTATATGTTCACAGTAGTGTTCACAGTCAAACATTTTCATGCACTGTAGGTAAAAATTGTGGGAGGAAATGTTTTTTTTTAAACTGTAAAACTCATAAAAACCTGAGTGATGGACATCATAATTTTTAATAGGTTTAAATGTACAAAAGTTTCTTTAGTATTGGGGCTACAGTATGATGAAAGTGTGAAGTTCTAGCAGGTTGATTTGTTATGAATTTTCAATGTTTTGAACTTTAGATACTTGCTGTCGCGCCACCATCAGGACTATTGGCTTGGGTTTACAGATGAGGTAATCTGGCATGAGACTGGGCCTTTCACCCATGGTCCGGTCCAAGCAATTTGTTTTTATTTAATTTAGAGCAGTGTTTTTCAACCCTGTTCCTCGGGGAACACTGTCCTGCACGTTTTAGATGTTTCCTGCTCCAACACACCCGATTGAATTTATCGGCCAATCATCAAGCTCTGCAGAAGCCCGACGAGGAGGCATTCATTTGAATCAGGTGTGCTGGAGCATCTAAAACATGCAGGGCAGTGTTCCCCGAGGAACAGGGTTGAAAAACACTGATTTAGAGGCTTGCTGTGATGCCACCATCAGGACAAATGTCTTGTGTTTCATGTTGAGGACATCTGACATTTTGATCTGTCATCGTCATCATCATCATCATTGCTGGGTCTCAAACCCACAACCTCTGACACCAAGAACCAGCTCCTAACTCACTGAGCTAATTGGCTGGTAGTTAGACCTGCTGTGTAGCTTTATTTGTCGACTCAGGGAGTCACTGGCCGAGCAGCTGTGGTCAAGGCAGATTTAAAAAATGGTCAAAATGTCAGAAATTCTGTTACCTGAACAGCATGGAAATGTTGGTGATTTGTTTTTAACTCTAAGTGTTTTGCTTCATAAGAGAAAATCTGATATTTAGAAATGCCACTCTTACATTGACTCCAGTTGCTCCCATGAGAGCAGAATTCAAAATGTTCTCAAAAATTCAGTTTTTGAGATAAAACTCTGATATTTGCCAAATGTCATCAACCATGACTCCAAAATATTCTCAATTTTTTTCAGGAAGATTGAAAATGTATTTAGCAAGAATTTGATAGTATGTGTTTACAGTACCGTTTACAGTCAAACATTTTGATGCACTGTAGGCTTAATTTTTGATAAATCACAAATCCAAGAAACAAGTTTTGTGGAGGACGGTCTGAAGATGCTCTCTAGCAAGTTTGGTGACAATTGAGCAAAAATTGTGGGAGGAGATAGGTTTTATAAGTTTTACAGGTTTTGAAAAAAACTGAGTGATGAACTTCATAATTTGTAAAGAGTTTGAATGGACTAAAGTTTCAGCGGTATTGGGGCTATAGTTTGGTGAAAGTTTCAAAACTGTAGCATGTACTGTTGATTTTGTAGGTATTTTTAAAGTATTTAAATGCTTATTGTGCCCCCCCAGGAGGAATATTGACATGTCCTTGGAATTCAGTAAATCTGGCATGGGGCCGGACATTTCTGTAAAGTTTGGTGAGATTTCACCCATGGGAAGTATGACTTCCTTGGAAGAAAGCAGAAAGAAGAAAGAATTCCTACGAATACAGTAGGGTCCTTAGCCGCTTAGCTGCCCGGATAATAAAAAATACACATATAAAAAAAAATAAGGTTCTCATGTATTTCTGATGCACACAGTGTTTTAAATAAATGTAGTCGAAGTCCACAAATATATATATGTATTTAAAAGTATTCGCAATTTTCATCAAAAACATATTTGGATGTCACATTTATATACCAACTGTTGAACCTGCATTTACAGACTGCTTGTCATGTGTGAACTTCATTGCATTTGGGTTTTTTTAAACTCCCCTGACTTGGCTCATTCATAAATGCATTGTTTTCAACAGGGAAATATCTATAGCCAATCAGGGGGCTCCTTCCCTTTCAGCTTAGATTTGAGGGTATCATTTAATGGGATCACTTAACATCTCAAAAACCACACACAAATGCAGTGAAGTTCACACCTGACAAGCAGTCTGTAAATGCAGGTTCAACAGTTTGTGTATTATTGTACAACATCCAAATATGTTTTTGATGAAAATTAGAAATACTTTTAAATACATATATTTGTAGATTTTTTCCTAAATGTATTTAAACAAGAAATATTTGTGTGCATCTGAAATACATTTGCATATGTATTTGGATTTTTTTACATTTATATACTGTACAACGATAAATATTTTGTGTGAAAAATATTTATGTGCAAAGAGTCATTTGTATATAAATCCCCAAAATACAGTTGTGAATCCTTCTGTGTGCATTCATTAATATTAAAACTGATCTGACATCATTCATTTTCAGTGTGAACAATTTGAGTGAATTTTGTAGGGTAAGGTCATAGGGACTTTGTCCTTGTTTTGTCTTTTTTATAAGGGCTTATGGAGTGGTTTATGAAGGACAAGATCCTGAAACAGGCCACCAACATGCAGAAGCTTCTCCTGATCAATACGGATGATACCAAAGTTGACGTGGGATTTGTGGCAGAAACAGCCATCAGACAGCTCAGAAGCACAAACAAAATCAAAGAGAGGCAGGTGCTAGACATAAGAATGGACACCAAGGCCTTTCTTACAACTCTCTTGGCTAAACTCCTACTTAAGGCTCCAGTGAACCACCTGCTGGTAAGAAATATGCAGTGTCTTGACCCTAGGCTGATGGTTTCCAAGAAGGAACTGTGTGTGGAGAAGATGAAAAGAGTCCTTCATACCCTGGTTGCTGCTAGCCAAGTGAGTGCATCAATTTGTGACAAAGTGTTAGAAGAATTTAGAGAATTCCTTGATGTTGCAGCAGTATCTCCTGCTTTTGCTCATTTTGAACCCAAGTCTGACCATCTTGACGTGCTGCTCCGAAAGACCATTGCACCTCAGTCTGGATGGAGAAGTCTTTGGGATGTGATCCAAATTCTCTTGGTCATGTACTATGGACAAGCCACTAGAGGTGGGTGCAATTCATCGTTGTGGCGATGCATCGCGATGCCTCACGTGACGATTTCGCATCAATTAATTAACGTCGATGCTTTGCTGCAAGACCGGAACAAAAAACACGTAACCGGAACCTTAGCACGTTTAGACTGAATAAGTTGAATTATTTAATTTTGAAGAATGCACTTTTGTTCCCTATGGCAGCTTTTTGAGTTAATTGATAGGCTATTTATTGAAAAATGTAGCCACAGATGAAGTCAAAATCAATCTTGTATGGAAAAAAGCATTAAAAATAGCAATAATCGAAGAATCGTGGCACAAACAATCGAATCGAATCGACAATCGTTATAATGGAAGAATGGAAGAATCGAAGCTCCCATAATCGTAATCGAATCGAATCGTGAGGAACCCTTGTTGGAACACCCCTACAAGCCAGTGAGCGAGGGTTTTCAGCGAACAAGCAAGTCATGGTGAAGAATAAAGGAAGAGTCAGTAGTTGCACAGCGGGTCATCATTGATAGCATCAGGGCTGCTGGTTGAATTGAGAAAGCTGCCATCACCAAGGAGCTTCAGATGTCTACTTCATGCGCTAGACAAAGGTATGTTGCATACCTTGATGACAAGAGAAAAGAAAAACAAAACAAAATCCAATGCTGACAAAAGGAAGAGCCTGGCAGATGAACTTCAGGAACTGAAGCAAAAAAGAAAACGACTTGAGCGGTCTGCTGATGAATTTGCAGAGAAGGCAGTGGCAACACGAAATATGACATTTATTGTTAAGTCAAATAGCCTGCAACACTCAGCAAAAAACAAGAGAGCAAGCCTTGTTGCGTCTACTGGCAGCGGTGGCTTAACGAGGGAATCACCTTCAGCTGGATGTGACGTCACTCCC
>CAEMYA010002118.1:802062-842602 GCA_903131615.1 Diplodus sargus
ATTGATGAGCACATCTTTACAAGATAAGCTTTATCTGTGACTGTCACTCTCTAGTTAGATACAGCTACAGCTACATAGCCATAAAATCAAGCTACACACTAATATCTTAAGTGAGCGTTACACACCGGAGTCCAGTGGTGGAGAATCGTCCACAGGCGGACTTGAATGCTGAGAGGAGGATGGCTGCGGTCCGCTCTTCCTGCAGTCAGTCGCGGAAGATTGGCATTAGTCTTGCTAAAATGGATGACACACACACACACACACACACACACACACACACACACACACACGAACCCCATCTGTGGGCTTAACCACAAAGCGTCTCTGGTAACCACGCATGTATTTTTCCTGCATGCCGCAATCACATGTAACGTTACAGCCAATCACCAGCAGCATTATCAGATCTTGATCACTGGATTAACCTCTGGGCACCGAAACTTTCTATTTTGATACTTGTGCTACCTTAGCATTTCGGTCGGTGCCATTAAAGAACTGCCGTTCGGTACCCAGCCCTACTTATAACACATGCATTTAACTGCAGTTGCACGTGATGCTGCACTGGGGGTTGCCGCATCATGGAGTAAAACCGTACCGGAGCTGTTCCGCGACACACACATGCATCCAGCGGGATTCCCAAGTTAGGTCCCACTCAAACCGATTTTGGCAAGGCCTTTGATCACTCAACTTGCAGTGTTCACTCAGAGCACCTGGTGATACGGTCGGAAAGGGCTACTTTGACATGTAGCTGCATGACAGGGGGCGTCATTTATTTTCAGTGCCAACTGTTGGCTGCACTTCCAAATCCCCTACCTACCTTACCATTTCTGCAAGAAAAACAAAAATGCAGCGAAGCAAATATAACTCCACCTTCTGTTTTATAATCCAAAATCATTAAATAGTTTAATTTTGGCTTGAACATGATGCAATTTTAAAAAATACATAAAGTATAACGCTTGCCGTAGTGTTGCTGGTGCCTCAGCTACCCCACTCGTGGGGTGGCTGAGTTGCTGTAGTTCCTAAACGCTTCCACTTGCAATAATGTCACACAGTTGATTGTGGAATATTTAGGAAGGAAGGACATTTCATGAAATCCTATTACAGTACCAAGCTCGAATTCAGTGAGCTCTTTAGAAAGACCCTTTCCTTCACATGTTTGTAAAGGCAGACTGCATGGCTAGGCGCTTGATTTTATACACCTGTGGCAATGTGACTGAATTAAACACCTGAAGGTGTGCCCCAATATTTAGTCCATGCAGTGTATTTTGAGTGTTTTTATAACAAATTGTTATATTATCTTTTATTGTCCCATTCCTAGTATTTACAGTATACAAATGCTTTGTTTGAAATTACATCTGTGTTCACACTACCTCTGGTCTCTGTATTGTCACAGATTTCATGTTCTTCTCGCATTGTCTTTTGCTTATTGTCAGAAAGTGACCACACAGTTCAACATGAAAATATTTCAACACGTGATATGGATGATAAATTAAATAACCAGAAATTGTACCTATTACAGCCTCTCTACTCACACAAAAAACAACTAAAGGCTCACGAAAAAGACTCAAATATATTAAAAAAAGGACACCAGGGACCACATTTCAAGTGACAAATTGTACTTTTACAAAAAAAAAAAAACTCTAAAAAAGGTTTAATGAAACAAAACAAAAAGGGGTTGGCAGTGTTGCCAACTTGGTGACTTTCTCACTAGATTTAGTGACTTTTCAGACCCTCTTTTTCTAAAAAGCGACTAGCGACAAATTTAGCGACTTATTCAGATCATCAGGGGAAAGGTAAGAAATATATATTGTAATTCACATGCTGCTCAGAGTCATCGCAGTCCACATCTCCTCTGCAGCAGCGCCGGGGTGTCTCCCTCTCATCCCCTCTCGCGCAGGCAGCAGGGCAGTGTGTGAAGGCTGGCTGGGGCAGGCAGGAGCGGACACTGTGGCCGCTTGCTCTGTGGATTTGAGCCCGGATAACTGCCGTTTTCTCTGTTCTGATCTGTTAATTCTCTGACTACTTAGTCTTTTGCAGTTCCACTGGTACTTTACGGGTGATAACCTTAAGTTGCTGAGTCTAGATCAAATGAGCATATGACGTCACCTGACGACTTTTGGAGCTAGTGCTAGCTACTTTCATTGGCAAAAAGTTGGCAACACTGGAGGTTGGAGATTGGCCAATGAAAACAAAAGAGGAAGCCACTGAGCCAGCCCACAGTGGGCTGTCGTACTTAATGCATTCCCCCCAAACTACATAAGAAAAGAGATCCAACTAAACCCAACAAAACCTGGTAACTGAACTACCGAGATCTCCAGCCCAAATTGAAATAACAAAACCCATCAATCTAAAAACATGCTTGGATAAAGCAATCGTGAACAGGCAAAAAACAATCCTGGAAAATCTGATATTAGCCTTCATCCCTTTCTGGACCATCATCCTGACAGCTGCTCTTCAGTCAGCATCATGGACTCATCATATTACCCCACCTATTCATCTTTATTTACATTTGTGCAACAAATACAAATACTGTTGAATAAAAGGTCTTTTATTGAGAATGTTTGGGTCTTTTTTCCACCAACAAATGAAAGCATCACTCGGTTGTGGTAAGATCAGCAGGAAGAAGCTTGAGAACTAGCTCCAAACCACATAAAAAGAGCAGAGTTTCTGACTGACAATCTGTTAAATTGAGGTCTGCAGTGAGTCAGTGGAGGATCAGAATGACCAGGCATGCTGTTCCCCACCTCTCTTAAGCCTTCACAAAAGGGCGTAACCACTCCGTGGCTGGCTGTGAGGAGAACATACGTAGCTGCTCTCTATCACTAATTAGGAGTCAGTCTCTACACTCTGCACAACAGGTGATCTGAATCTACTGCAATCAGTCCAGAGGGATTTTGACATTTGGCTCCCCATATAAAGAAAATCCTTTAACCATTTACCTGTTATTTGCTGTTTAACATAATTTCACAAAAACATATAAATTCACCCACAGTACTAGTAACACTTTCCACTAGGAGTGAGCGTACACTGCATTCATTACAGTCATTGGTGTTTTCCCTGCTGGAAAAACCAGCATATACCGGAACCAAAACCAGCACCAAAACACGATATATGCTGGTACCATATGTTGTGTTTTGGTGCTGGTCTATGCAGTTTTTTCCACCAGTGTTGTCAGCCATTACATGGATTTTGCAATGCTGACATTACCCTTAGAAATATTTCAGTTTTAAGATAATGTGTTTTGCTGTGGCTGTTTGATCTGCTGTTTTGTAGGCTGTACTTGCAAATACTACCTTTAAATCACTTGTGCTGAAACAAGTAATTAAGCAATAGTCATACCTGCCCTCTGACCTCAGAACACGACACAACACATCTTAGAAACAAAACTTGACTAGATGGTAACTGTTGTGCCATTTTCGGAGCTGCCATTTCACTTTTTCTGGTTTTGCTAGTTATTAAAAAACGGATCAAGTAAAGACAGTCAAAGATGCGCCCCATCCAGATTACCTCATGGGACCTTGTTTTGGAAAAACTTTGTCTGATAGTGAATGGAAAGATACAAACAATTTTTCAGTCCCCTTTGAATTATGCATGAATCACACATTTGTTAATTTAAAAGATAATTGCTTGAGAAAGTTTGTCATAAACCTAATGAGAGCACTCACACTTGGCCCAGTTGCTCCGTACCGCGCTGAAGCACGATTGTCCTTCCTCCTCCTTCCCTGCCTGCGCTCACATTGCTCTCTGGCTGCAACCAGGCTTGCGTACGGTTACCCCCTTATGTACATAAGTCATCACGTTGTGCAGTTGTGACACAATGGAGAGCAACAGAGTTAACATGAATAACTCTACTGACTTATTTGTGGCTTATTTTATATCATTTTGGTCATAGACTGTCGTATTTCTGGATTTCTTCATTATGCAAGGCAACATAATAAGCATGATTATACTTCATGTCTCATGTTCACTGCTTAACACAGAACTAAATTAAATTTGACTTTATTTACGACAAACTGCAACTTTATTGACTTAAATATATATATTTTTTAAATTGACAAGCATCACATGTGTAGTTCATGGCACAATTCAAACGTGATCAAGTAGTTATTTTCATCATTCACTACCATATAAACTTTTTCCTGAAATAAGGTCCCATTGGGTCCATCAGAAGGGGTGTGAATTTGGCTCTCTATAATAACAATCTGCTTGTCCAAATTAATTAATAAGCTAGCAGACTATGAATATTACAGAGGCAGCAGGTGATGCGTATATTACCCATGTTTCAGTAGAGAAACAGGAGAGTATGATAAAGCGACCAAAATGATTACATGTCCTGGACAAATCATAACATTTATTGTAAAGCCTTGTATGTTTCAGTCACAAGCTTAGAAGCTACCCTGCTTTTGTTAGCTAGCACATTAACCCAGCCTGGATTTTTTTTTAAACAGTACAGGGAGAAAATACCAAAAGCCCACAGTAACATTTTAGACCCATCTTGTCGATGAAAATAAAACAAACATTTTATCATAGTTTTTGTTATCAAAGGTTTATTTTTAGCTAATCATCATCTTGTCTTAGTCATGAAAAAAAGGTTGTTGTGCCTCAAATGTCTGCAGATCAGGATCAGACTGACCTGAGATTTTCAACATGGCTGCTGCATGGTTTAAGCGTGTGCAATGTCGGATTTCTTTGGACTACAAAGATACCTTTGATGAATTATTTCATAAATGCTTTACGAATTCTGCTAGCATTGTCAACCATAGCCACCATGGCCATGTGTGCACCAGAGCCAATCACTGCAGAGCCCGAAACAAGCAGATTTATACCTGCAGCGGCCGAGCTGGACCGGTTCTGTGCATCTGAAAGTCTGTGTAAAGCAGAAATAAATTTGTTACGAGTTTGTGTCTCAAAATCATGGAAAAACAAGCACTTCTGTCTGCTGTGAAACGTTGGGGGCGTGTCACATAGAGGCACTGGAGCCACGCCCATGCACAGGAGGAGAGTCGCCTCCGTACAAAGTCCTTCTAGGCAAGTCATGCCACTCGACGGCCATCTTGGTGACGCCTCAAAAAGCCCAAAGAGACCAGACCCCTATCTAAATGAATGGAGGCATAGTCAAATCCACCCTTTAACATGATAGCAGGACGGAAAAAACATAGACATGCTTGCCAGTGAAAAAAGATACAAATAAAAACCAAAAAACATCGACTTTACCGTAGAAATGTTTAAAACGCTCTTTTCCTACAGGGAGAACTCCAAAGCACATGTGCGCGGATTTACGACACCGACGTCCATCGTACGGCTGAATCTGTGCTGGCTGCTGTGCTCTGGCTCTACTCTACCTGACCATTGATGTATGGACCACATAATGTCTAATACATAATTTCTTATCATTCACTCTATAAATTAGATAAAGATTTGAAAGAAGTAAATGTTTTTGGTCTCTGTCGTAAAAACTACTTGTGCACATGCGCTGGTGAAACAACATGATTGGGCAATCATTTTCCCGGTTCGGCTGTGACAACGCAGGTGATTGGCTGTTGGTGAAAGGGGCGGGATATGCGCCATCTTTGGCGTCGGAGATTTCCCCATTCAAAATGATCAGAGTGATCTGTCTCTACAATAGTAGAATGTCTCTGCCTCCGTGTACTGTACAAGGACGTAACCTACATTAACAATGGAAGCTAGCAGCGTCATCGGATGGACCCAGCCCGACCTGCTTGAGCCATCAGAGCCAGAAACTGACTCTGAGTCAGACACTGATAGTGCTCATCCTCATTCCTCACAGTCCATGTTTTACATTACACACAAATGTAACACCCCAGTCTACATACAATTCCTTGTCATAGCTATATTGGTGCACATAAAATATTTTCTGTGGATTAACATTGTGCTGTCAGATGGACTCCGCTCAGGGAATGAGGCCAAAGTATGTCATGATTAAATGCAATAACATTTTCTAACATTACATGGACATGACAGGATGCAGATGTAAAATCACTTTCAGGATTTGCACCTTCAGCAAAATGCATTTAATTGCCAAAATGTACATACATAAGCACACACTTACACAGCCGGCCCAGCCCACTGTAAGTATGAGCCCAAGCCCGATTTAAACACAACATTTTTTAATACGTGGGCTGTTATAACGGACATTCTCAAGTTCCATGTTGCACTTACACTACACAATCAGTAATGCCGGTAACGCGTTACTCTAATCTGACCACTTTTTTCAGTGAGGAGTAATCTAACGCGGTAATATTTCCAAACCACTCATCAGATTAAAGTTACTTATTCAAATCACTGTGCGTTACTATTAGTTTTGTCATTTTCCTTAGTAAAAATATGTATTTTTGCTTTCTTCTTGCATCTCGGGGAGTGACCTCACATGCACGAGAAGTCACGTTTTCAGCACGAGGACACTCACTCACGCGCAAATCCACGCAGCGGCACAAACAACATGGAGGGAGGAGAGAGATGCGCCTTTTGTAGCTGGAATTACAGTCATTATTTTGAGTTATTAAAAAAAACAACAACACACACACAAATGCTTGATCAAGGGCCGGCCTGACCCAGCCCGAGGATACTGACGGGAAATACTGGCCCGCGGTCCGGTTTCGGGTCAGGGTCGGCTTCGGGCAGAGAATCTAAACTCTGGCCGGTGGCGGGGATGAGAGCACCTGTTGTCGGCAGGACGGTCGCCGGTGGGCACATAATGCCGGCGGCGGAGATGAGAGCATGCGCTGTCGGCGAGGGTCAGAGGGTCAGTTCGGCCACACTGACCAGCGTCAACGGACTCTTCAGATGTCCAGACTTTACCTAGTGACAGTTGCTGTAACTATTGGGGGTAAAGTGGACACTGCAGAGACGGGTGTTGGTGGTGATTTTTAACTCTCCACAGTAGCTCCTCTTAACAAAATCGATCCACCGTCTCCTTACGTTGCCGTCCTTAGGAAACTTAAATAAGCTAACGGTGCTGTTACCCTGCACATGGTGGCATGTGGCATCCAGGAAAGATGTAGGAGTGATGTGGAGGAGAAATGACTCTTTAGCTGACTGGTTGACTGGTTAGCTAGCTGCAAATTATTCTAAGAGATGCTATCCAAGACTCCAGCGCAAGTGGAAAAACTAATGAATAAAGCTAATTTGCTGAATGCATTTATACGGCTTCCGTAGCAGGGCCGGGTTTATGCAAATCATGGCCGCGTTACGTATATACGCGAGGACAACAAACTGTAATTGGAACCTGTGGATGTTTGTGTGTAGTGAGCTGCTAGCCCACCCTCACGCCCCACCTCCTGAGTCGACAGACACGCCGTCGCGTCCAAAACCGGACTTGCGATTAATTATGTCCGCTACGCGAACTTTGCCATAACGTTTGCTTTGTGTCTGGTGCAGGATGAGATGGTAAAAACGGGCTTTTGTCACGAAAGTGTCCGCAAGCAGGAAGTGTTTGCAAGCAAAAAAACACGTTCCTATTGGTGGAAAAGGGCACCACAGCAACAAATCACAAAATTATGGCAAAACATGTGATTTGGTTGCTGAGGAACAGGGGAAGTTGTGGGAGGGACAGAGGTGGAGTGACAGCAGCAGTGACGGAGAGATAGCGAGTTTTGAGAGTTGAGAGATTTGTGACATATAGTGTGTTAGGAATGTATAGTTAGTGTGTTATGCAGTGTTTGGTGTGTGTGTTTAGTGTGTGGTGTAGTCGTTTTTTTGTGTTGCGAGTCAAAACAATGAGGAGACAGCTGAATGTGAAGCAGGCAGTAGAGCTGAGGGAGCAACACAGTCTCACTCACAGCTCGTTAAAAACCCACGCTTGGTCAGGGCCCTTCTGCATCAGTTTCTGGTGCACAAGGTCTCCCGCAGCCTCTTAATCCGACGCAGCGGGCTTTCAACTGATTCTAATGTAATTCCCTCCATGTCGATATCTGACTCTCACAGCCAGTGCTCCAGCCTTCCATTCACTTCAATTTATTAACTCGGCCGCGTCGCTTAAAGACGCCGAGGGCATCAGTCCCATTGGATAACTGAGGAAATGACACAAGGATGTATTCTCCTTACTGTCCGTTTTAACGTTAACGGTGATTTTCACAATGATAACAGCAACATTTCTCAAGGCAGAAACACCATTGTGTCCTTGTTAATTACACAACATTAGTGGGTTAATTTCCTGGACATCAATTTTGTGTTCTGCCCCTTCGATTCTGAGAAAGAAAGAGCTGTTTGTCAGTGTTGGATAGCTGTAGGCATTACACTACCCATAATTCTAAACTACCGTTGCTATAGAGGCAGTGGGGGGATTTTGACGCACGTAAAGAACAGGCACTTCTGATAGCCCCGGTGATAGTAGACATAAATTCCCAGGCTATTAACAACTACATAACGATACATAAAACACATTAATAAATCATCAGAGCCAGCCACTCCATAATAAAAATGTCTTACTGTCACGCAGTCATCCATATCTATCTTTATGCTCTCTGAGATTTCTCTTTTTCTCCGCTCTACCCTTGTGTCGCTTGATGCCTCGATTCATTTTTTTGCTATCTTAAACTCAGTCAACTTCCAACCTCCAACCTCCAACAACCACACTCAAACGGTCTACTCGACAGTCTTGACATTTCCAGAAGGCATTGCTTCATTTTAACTTTTGCAAACAACTATTCAAATAAAAAAAAATGCAGGTAGATTTGTTTTATTTCAAACCATGCTCGTTTTTGAATATCTGAATAAGACATTTCACTACCAAAGAATGCAGAGTGATAACAAAGTTTGCGACTGCAGAAGGTAACCATGACTGTGATATAGACACATGTATGTGGCCTATAAATACAGCTTAGCTTTAGAAAACCTGTTGTGAAAAGAATTAGGAGAAATTTGGATTGCCATTGGCATAGGAACTTTATTGATTCTTGAAACGACTGGTAGAAATGAGCTTAAGGCCGCACTGTGAATGGTCAGTTAGCCCGCAAGCGGCCGCATCACCACGCGGCCGCAGTGGCATTTGCCCACATTGCCCAATGGCCAGTCAAAAAACTGACGGCTGCGCAGAGGCCGGCGGCTGTCCTGCTGCACCAGCCGTTCTGGTATTCTCCAAAACGTCCAGATGGCCAGTCCACCCCTGTATAGAGGTGACGCCAGTCCGCTTTGCTCGACAAAATCGTTTGAAAACAATTTATTTCTAAATGAAACAGATTATGAATGTGAGATAATTAAAAGTGAACAACATGAAAACAGTGCAAGCTAACTATTGGATATTTCATAATAGATATTTCATTATAATCAGTGACATTTACATTTGAAACAACATCAGGTGAGCCAGCGGGTTCAACGTCTCCGCCTTTGTTCCAGCGTTTTTGGCTTTTTCTTTGTGACATCCTGTTATGTTCAATCAAAAGTAGCCTAGTTAGCGTGTAGTGACAGTAGCAGTGGTTTGTGGGCGTTAGGTGATGAAAAGACACCTGACCTTGGACCTGCCATGTGTTCGCGTTTTGACCATAAGATGTCGCTATTTAAATAATTAAAGGATGCTTAGCCTGGCAGTGGGAAATTTAAAGAGCATATTGCAGGTTAGACCCCCCCCCCTTACATCAATGTTTAGGAAAAAAATGTAGGAACATTTTTTTATTAAAATTATATTTAACATGCCGTATTAAGGCTTTGGTGGCCGTTTTTGTGATGAAATTTTACTTTCGCATTTGAAAACGCTTGTATGAAAAAAATGTAGGAAATTTTTTTTATTAAAATTATATTTATACATGCCGTATTAAAGCTTTGGTGGCCGTTTTTGTGATGAAATTTTACTTCCGCATTTGAAAACGCTTGACCGGAAGTGACGTAGGCAGAGGGAGAGCGGTCGACTTGAACAATAGGAAAACAATGGATTCTGGTGCCAGTTCTGACCCCGAGGAAACTTTAAATGTGTACAATTACACATACAATGGACCAGAACCGTATAACTACGAGCCCGTTGTGCAACCCAGAGAGCAGAGAGAGATTGGGGGAAGACCTAATGGCCGGAAGAGAGAGATAGAGCTGTGGTGCCAGGAGAATCAGTGGAGAGTAGGGCAGGTGTCTTGGTGAGAGACCGGTGTTAGCTTATGCGCATTAGCTACGGATATGAATGCTGTGCTCATAACACAATATCGTACACATTACGATCATGCATCAGGCAATAAAAACTAGCATTGGTTATCTAATACAGCCATGAGTATTGACACTTACAGTACCAATAACAGAAACTAAAGAGCTTGTTTACGTCCTGTCTCATACTCGTTAGTCGCGCTTTACCGTCACCGTCCGTGAGAAAGAGAGTGAGAAAAAGGCAAGATAAACACTGTCCTGACACACCTTTTATTTGATAGGTGCTTGTGTGGGAAATACAAGTCCATGTCCACAGCCGAGGAGAGTATGTGCTGCAGGGAGGTAGATGCCTACTGGGCCTTAGTGGACACCGTCACCCCCAGGCTAGAAGTGCAGTGCTTAACACAGCACCCAGGGTTTGAGGCGTGCTGCCTCAATCCTTATGTGCTGCAGGTAGCCTACATGCACTACAGACAGGAGCATGGACCTCTCCAGGCCAGCAGACACGAGTAGGTTTAGGGCAAAAATAATTTATTACTCTGAGTTCTTTCACTTATTCTGTTTTCTTAACACTATATGTATGTATGTGTGTGTGTGTGTGTGTGTAATAGTTTTATAAATAATGGTAAAAGGTGCAGTATATTGAAAGGTGTTTCTAACATTGCGTTCACTCGGTAATCACACAACAGGGGCAAAATATTAGGAGCACCAGTCAATATAATGCACTCTAATACACCACCATCACTTTGTATGACTTAATAAATATGAAGTAGAATGAGCACCTTCCTGGCAGTATTTACAAACACTGAAAATGTCTGCCCAGTGTCACAAAGTCCAGTCTAGATCGCAGGTCAGATATTGTCCAACAGGATAATGACCAGTGACGGCTGGTGGTGATTTTGGGTGGGTGGGCTAACAAATGCATTGCATTTATCAATACTTCACACAGCAGCAACTGTAGCATCACATCAAGTTGCAGCAACAACAGTGTATGTTTTGTTATAGAATCAGAAGCAGAATCAGAAATACTTTAATCCCAGGGGGAAATTACTTGCTTATTACTTAGGAAGTGCTCTATGGCAACACTGGGGAGACAAATAAGAATGGCCTGATGCCGAAAATCTCTCTCTCTCTCTCACACAATATTGCCAAAGCATACAGGAGTACACAACAAGAATATTAACAATAATAAAGATGATAATAACAATAACGGCAATAATTGTTAATTAATTGGATACAAATCAATGTTTTCAAAGAAAGTATTTTTATTAAACAATGACAGACAACAAGAATGTGTGTTTGTGTGTGTGAACAAGAAAAACAAAAACCAGGGGCAGGTGATCCATGACATCGCAACCATGAAGAACCAAATAATAAAAAATAAAAAAAACTCAGGAGGAGGACCAAATTAGCAGCCAATTCGCAGACCATAAGCAGCTGCCACCGCCACCATCGTCAGCAGCCATGACCACCACCGCCAGCCGCCATGACCACCACCGTCAGCCGCAGTGACCACCAGCAGCAGCCGCCGCTTAAAATAAAGCACAGTAGCCTACATGAAGTAATGAAAATAACCATGTTAAATTGAACACGGAACAGCACAAAAAAATTAAATGCAGCCAACAACATGTCACATAATAAAAAAAAAGGTAGTATGTCCCAAAATTCAATGACATATTAAATGAAATATTTATCACAAACGCCCCCTTATTTCTACTAGTGCTAGCAGCTAGAACGAGTCCTATATCGCACACATAACCGACTAACGCAGATAAAAGCCAAAATAAATAAAACCCTTAGTAATACATGTAAACCCTGCTTGTTAGTTACCAAACATCTTTAATACAAAAGTTGCTAGCAATTCATTACCGGACTATTACGTTACCTTTACAGCTGGCGAAGTCGCACTAGCTAACTAGCTAGCAGGCAATGCTTGAAAATTGGCTCTAACAACCAAGACAAAATATAGATAATTACGCTGTGCACGTACAAATGAAGACCAGTGGAAGCATCACAAAGGGCCTCTGATACAATATAGACAGTTGACAATCAAAAGAGGTCGATATTTCAGCAACTTACCCCTGGAACTATTCGATGCGCCGCAATGTAAGTGAATGAGGTCCAGCGCCCAAATGACAGTGTTTGGAACTAATCCGAGCTCCATAACCCAGAAGTAGGCGATACAAAGCACCGCCATTTTTTACAACTAGAACTGCGCTGTGATAGGTCGAAGGTCACTGCACTGTTGCTACCACGCTGTGATAGGTCAAAGGTCAGCCTTTGGGCTGAATTAATTTAGCCCAAATGGGCAGCATGTGAAGGGGGCGTGTCAGGGCACCTGTCAATCAAACGTCAATGGAAGTTTACCCTACTGAGTTTGGGCTGAATACATTTAAACCAAATGGGGGCGTGTCACGACACCTGTCAATCAAAAGTGAATGGAAGCTTGCTACTGTGCTTGGGCTGAATACATTTAGCCCATTCACAGGAAAAAACCCAAGATATCTCATATATCCTGGGTTTTTTCTGCCACTTTTTGGTGCTGATGCTGTTTTAGGTTCAATCAAAATTTAAAACAATGTGTTCTAAGGTTTTTAATAATATTTTTTCATTTTTACTGTAAAAGGTAGGGAGGGCTTAGCCCTGTTAGCCCATATATACCAGCCGCCCCAGATAATGACCCAAAACACACAGCAGCTACAAACACCCAGGAATGGCTGCAAATAAAACACTGGACTGTTCTGAAGTAGCTTCTTTAATGAGCCCTGATCTAAATCCTGTTGAACATCTGGAAGGAGCTGGAAAATGCAGTCGGGAGAAGGAGCCCTCGAACCTGAGTCAGCTGGAGCAGTTTGCTTACGAGGAGTCTAAAGGTGCAGAAGTCTGACTAAGAGTTACAGAAATCACCTGACTGCAGGGATTGGCTCAAAAGGTTGTGCAACAAAATATAAATTAAGATTTTAAGAAGTTAAGGGTACCATCATTTTTTCTGTTTGTTTTTTAAATACTTCTGTTGAAACAAAATTCAAAAGCAATGTCTGATTTTTCGTGTGTACATCTCAAGCAGATCTGCATTTGATGGTTAACCCTGCATGCAGCAGCAGTTTAAGACTGCTAACAAACATGTTCTTCATAAATTATATTCATAAATAAAGTTAAAATTAGGCACATTCTGTACAACACAACATTGCAACTTTTATGCAGATGTGCCAAATATATAAAAAATATATAGAAAGTCACACTGTGTGTGTACTTTGAGTATGGCAAGCCTCTGTGGGGCATCAACGTCTTGTATTAAATTGTGAATGCTGTGCAAGGTACACGCCAACAGCCTCATCCTTGTTGATCTTCTGTAGGGATCTGGAAAGGGGCGCAGGTGCAGAGGAGGACAGAACTGTGCTGTGCTCTCGTAGAGCCTGTGGTGACCTGGAGTATTCGACTCTCAGACTCCATGAGGGCTGATGCATATGCTGGGGGGAAGGATAAAAAATGTAGATCACATTCACTGGCTTATGGACTGACACAATTATATTTAGGAACTGACTGAAACTGCTAACTATATGATGGCTTTTCCTTGACAGGGTGAACTACCGAGCCACCTTGGCGAAACCGTGGGTAGCGAACCACATAACACACCTCACCATCACTGGTTTGAGCAACTTCTCTGCTGCCATTGCTGTTGAAATGTAAAGCTGCCAAGAGAAGTCTGTAGTAAAAAGTAGAAAGTCACAAGTTGTACGTGTGAATAAATCCAAAAGTACAACATAATGTAGAAAATTTGAAAACCAAATTTTTCTTGTGTGGTGACCTAGGGCAATGTTACAGAACAAAGTATTCAAATAGAATAAATCATTCACCGTTGACAGGGTACACCAAGCTAAAACTCATGCTGTCTAATAAAACATACCTGCAATGAATTGTACCTATAGTTTTAGCCGTACACCCACATACTTACCTGCTGTACGTCCCAATGAAGGAGAAGCCAGTGTGCTTTGGTGCAAAGTGCAGAATGAGGGAGCGGAAGGCCTCCAGTGAAAAGGTCTGATGCTGTGGGGACAACTGCCGAACATCCTTTACCAGTGCTGTTCTTGTAGCTACATGTTCCAGTTTTATTGCTACAGTTGATCCTGCATAAACACAAATATTGTTCTGATGATGAGGTAAGACTGTATAATCATTATTAGCTGTGATTTGTATTACATTTATGTTTATTAATTTTTTTTATCTTAAAAGCACCTCTTAAAATCACAAGCAAGCACATTAAACAATGAAGATTCAATATGTTGTACCTGGTTCCAGCCACTGCTTGTTCCTTGCTTCTCCCTCCAGAGATGGATGTGCACAGCTGAGAAACGCAGGTGTGCCATGTTCATGGATATCCTTGACATAGTTGACCATGCTTTCCACTTGGCCTCCATCACATCTGGATCTCCATCAGGAGTGGAAGCAACAGCCCAGTAAAGGTGGTTTACAACAGCTGACCTCCACAGCTTCAGATCTTCGCACCCCCCCCTCCTTTGAAGCAGCATCCAAAGCTTTCCCTACACCTGTTTCAAAACAGAAACACAAAATATAAAAAACAAATAACAAACCAACAAAAAAAATGTGATTATAGACAACCCAAACAAAACTACGTTCATCAAGATACATACTTTTGCCAATATGCCAAATGTCAAAGAAATGACGGGTTCATTTTGGGCACAGCTCCTCCCGCACCCACTTAGCAACCTAAACCAGGGGATACAACACATTAAAAAGATTTTTAATTTAATTTTAGCAGTCATCAAGAAGATTTTCAATGGACACTGGTAGATTCTGTTCTTGCTCATCTCTACCTGTCGATTTCTGTCCGTAATGAGGGCTGACACATGCATATGTTGCTCATCAAGAAACCTTACGCTGCGCTTAAGACCCTCTAGCTCACACCAGCTACTTATTGGGACCTCTGAGCTCTGTGTAAAACATTAAGCGATGTCATTATCTTGCACTACACAAGTAGTTCATGTGTCTGATAATGTTAACTTACCTGGACAAGTTGAAGATCTAACACCTTGTTGATTCTGTCCTCAATCAAGGAGTATGTGCCGTATTTGGCACAATGGCCAGGGGAGTCTGACCTATGTATTACAAAAACAGTTAAATTCAGACATGTAAGCACAAAATCTGATATATTAAATTATATCAATCTGTTTTGAACTGCTTTCTATATTGATATAAGTAGAGGTGTGCTACCTGCAGTCACCAGACAGGATCAGTCCACCCCCCATCTCATTCAGGTCTTTGATGATCCCTGCCTGATAATCTGCCACACCTGCACAATCGTTGGGATTGTGTAAAGGTGTTGATGGCGAAAGAAGGTGCTGGTGCTGATGCTCTGAAGCCCGAACAGCTTCAGCATCCTGATCGTCTGGGTAGCCATGCAACCTGAAAAGTGGATGGCTCCACTCAGTAACAGGTTGCAGGCTGGCATATTTCGGTGAAGCATGGGCTGGTTCTTCCAGAAACGTTGATACCCACACGCGGCACAGACCTGAGAGACATTTGAGAAAGGCAGAAAATTACCAATATATGCCTTAACAAAAAAGTATATAAACAGACCTAGACATACAAATTGATATACACGTTATGATACAACTTAGTTTTCCATCTGAAATCACAAAAAAAAGTCTTACCTGCTTTATTTTTACACAAGTTCCCTCCTGAGTCTCAATGTTTCCTTGAGTTTCCCCACAACAGGCTGGGCAGTTAGTAAAGAGAGACATCAGCTGGCTTTTGCACACACTGAACTTGTCAGCAGCCCTGAATAAAGAAAATCACCTATTATTTTGCACTGACGACACAATTTGGTCATACACATAATATAAAATCAAAAGAAGTCTCACTTGAGGTCACGGTGAGAGTCCTACAGAGGCGGATTTGAGAGATCCTCATCAGATGAGTCACTTCTCATTTCTTCCTCTGGGATCCATGACATGTCTCCAGCAGCTCCCGAAAACAGTGGACGATTCATCAGGACTGGGCAGTGGAGTAGATGTTTGTCTCTCAGAGCTTTCTGTCTGAGTTCTCACACTGACCATCTTGGGCTGTGCCTGGACAGCTAGAATAAAAAGAGGTCCTCCTTTTAGTGGGGAAGATAACCAGAAGGATTGTGCATTTTATGATAAAAGCGTCAAATTTGGTATGCTTGTAGCCAAAGTCATATAGAAAAAAAATAGATGTGGAGACACAACAAATTTTCAATATCGCGTCCATTTTTCAAGATGGCCACCAGTGACAACTGTTTTTAGATGAAATTCCACATTAACAATAGATAATATGTGACAGGAGCATCAAATTTGGTACAGTTATAGCCAAAGACATGGGGAACATGTGGAGGGATCAAGACTTTTCAGTATAACAAAAATTAGATGTGGAGGCATAACACATTTTCAATATGGCAGCCATTTTTCAAGATGGCCACCAGTGACAACTGTTTGTAGATAGATAATATATAATAGATTTCACATTAACAATGGATAATATGTAATATAAGCATCAAATTTGGTGCCGTTATGGCCAAATACACAAAAAAAATACAGATATGGACCCTCATAAATTATCAATATGGCGATCATTTTCCAAATTGGCTGCCAGTGACAACTGCTTTTAGATCAATTTTCATATTAATGATGGATATAACGTGATGTTGATTATATATCAAGGATATATGTTGGATTTGTCTGCATTGCACTTGGGAACTATCATTTAGATTATATTTTTTTCAAGATGGTGACCAAGATGGCAGCCAATGAGAAAAAAAGGGACGCATCATGTTGCAGTGCAGGGGAAAGGCAGCATCAGCAACAATGACATGAGGGATCTGGACTGCGGTCCCTGGAAGTTTAGCTGGTGGGGGCAGATTGAGTTTATGGTCGAGCATGGTACTCGGTTACCTGGCATCGCATGTTGCCATCAGCACAATGGAGTGATTCCCTTTGTAGTTGAAGTAGTAGCTTCCTGCATGTGGCGGTGCTTTTACGGTAACATGTTTACCATCTAGGCTTCCAACGCAGTTTGGGAAGTTCCACAGTCGCCAGTAATCTGCTGCCATGGCTTCCCACTGGCTGGTTGAAGGACATGGCAAAAACTCGGGCTGAAGGGCTGTCCACAATGCTTTGCAGACCTCAGACAAAGCGCTGGACACAGTGCTCGACGCCAGTTTGTAGCTAGCCGCCACAGCTTGCTGGCTTCCACCCGAGGCTAAAATCCTCAGCGTTACCGCCAGTCTCTGGGCAACATCAACAGGCATGCTGTGCATTGTCTGGTGCGATATTAAAGGCTGTATACGGCGAAGAAGATCGTCAAATCTGCCCGTGGACATTCGAAAGTACCAAAAGTGCATTTCTTCATCCAGGTTCCTCAGTGGGCAAACCAGTGTGGCAAATTCACCCATTCTCAGCCTCGACTGGTTCAGTGGTTGGACAGACCACCTCCGCAAATGTCTTCTGCGTCGCCTGCGCTTCAACATTTGTAATAACAGCATTTGTTGTTCAATATCCACAAGCTCCATCTCCAAAAACACCCGCTCCATCTCAGTTTCCATTGTTTACTGTCTGACCGGAAGAAAACCAAGGAATCCGATATGAACCCCCCGAAACCAAACAAAGACACAGCCACACCCCCCTAGCAGCTTGGCGGTGAATTGCAGAACAACACGTTCCCTCGACGCAGAACTTCGAATGCTCAATGACGGCGTAGGGTCGACGACGTAGCTACGCCGTCGCCACGACGCAGAAGCATAAACCAGGCTTAACAGAGAGCTGTGCATTCTAAGGCAGCTTTTTTGCACCTGCACTGCCTAACACAACCCTTCTTACTTTGACAGGAGACAAGTTCATAGCTGGACTGGCTTGCATCCCGCAGGCATGTCCAGAAGGGTGCATAATAACCCTCAGATGTCTTTGACCAGCCCCATTTACATGGTGAAGGTAGTTCTGGTGTGGGTACCAGCATCTGACTCCATACATGTCCTCCTTGGTAAACTGCTCTCTTGACATGTTCTTCTAGGGCAGCCTCTGTCGGTGGGATAGACAGCACATTCTGTTTCTTCGCAAATAACTTCCTCCTTGCAGTGTCTATTTCTGTGCATTGGCTGGTTCGGTCATATAGCAGTATAACAAACCTCTCGATTGTAGCTATAACATCTTGCGGTATGTTATCTGGGGCAGAAGATACTTTTAACAGGGCATTTGTAAGTTTTGGAACAACAGTCCATGCAGAGCATGCAGTCTTCTTCCCATGGCCAGCAAAGCTGGATACAGTGTCACAGCCGGTCAGTGCATGGAACACTGGAAGTGCTTGTGACTTCTCAGGCCCCAGTCCTGCTGCAATTTCATGGGCTGCATTGTAGTTCAGCCGGCAGGTTTTGTGGTATTTAGCTTTATTTGCAACCATGGCTGCTTCAATACCTTGACTCTCATCTAACCATCCAAGTGCGAACATTGAAGGGAGCTGTCCAAGTTAATTGAACTTTGTCAAATGCTCTGAAAGTGAACTGTAACCACTCCCCTTGTCTACTCGCGTATTTTGCAATGGGCATGTCAGTGCTTCTTCTGCTTTGACTTCCTGACATATTGCACAGAGATTCCAGTTTGTCTTTGATGTAGACCTTTGATCAACAAGATTCACATCTTTAAAGTTCTTCGCCATTTTCTTAAGTGAAGGCAGAGGGACTATCCTTTTACCACCTTTATTAAAGCACATTAACATATGGGATATGTGGTGTATTGATTCACAGGATACAACTAGGTTCAGATGTGATAACTACCCTACACCTAGTCCGATCGTTCATTCAGTAGCCCCTTTCACACAGCCGTTTGCATGCGGGGATCCTGCGCCAATTCTCCGCACCCTCTGTGTGAAAGTTTCAGATGCGGAGAGGGGGGAAATTTTGCTGTGGCTCTGATGCGCCTATGGAGGTAGTATCAGGGCCGCATTATTGGTGAGCTGTCCCAGTGTGAACGGATAATCCGGAGGCGCGGAGCGAGGGCGTATCGGTCTGACAGTCTGATAACTACACAGGTCCTTCACCCAACAAAATTCAGAGAAATGTCCCACATAGCAACGTTACAGGACCGAACAAAAGTAACGTAGTAACCGTAACTGTCGTTTGCAACTTATATGAGGAAAACAAATACCGCAGCTGTACATGGAGAAGTGTCTGTCCTCCTGTCCGTCCTCTGCCTGTCCTCCCGACTCTTCCTTACATTTGTGCCTGAAAAACAGCGTCTGTCACCAGTAAAAAACGTTTAACTCACCGAGTGTTTGTGACGAAAATAAATCACAGCTACCAGAAAACAGCCTTTGTCCCGCGAGTGACAGTCAGACAGCGTCCTGTTCTCTGATGTGATTATGTATAATTATGTCATTTAGCGCGAACAACTTCACTCCGTCACTTTCCAGGATGTTGGGTGGGTCAGAATCTAGATCACTACACATTATAACAGCATCCATATGATTATAAACTGTCTGCGGGTTTAGATTAATACGGGGAACACCTGGGGAAACACCGACATCATCATGACGTGTACCGTCACGCCTCTTTAGGAGCCGCAGCGCCGGCTTTCTGTGTGAATTACACACGTGAAGGCGGAGATGCCTGCTCTGTGTGAATCACCATCGGCGGAGAATTGCCGAACCACCGCTCCGGAGATAATGCGGAGAGGTTGTGTAAAAAGGGCTGGTGACATTTAATTACTGTGCGATCTGTACACCTTCCGGATAACTAAATGAAAGTCATTTAAAGCCCCGTTACCCTTGGTTCGGCTCTCCCGCGCTGGCACTTCTTGTCTATTCAGGTGCGGCTATCTAACTACATCATGTCATCAACAACTAGATGCGGGTCTAACATTAGATAGCATTTAGGAAACTAAAATACATTACCACTAAACTACCACAAATAAGTGAAGCTTTATAAAGAGTGTATTAGCTGGCACTGAACCCCATGCTGAGTTTCACAGCAGTGGCGTCACCAGTGTGCCCTGGTTGTGCTTTGACATCCACTCTATTTAGGACAATTTTATTTCATGGAAATGTGAATGTACACAGATCTACACAGACTACCCTAACTCTAACCCTAACTGATATCCAATTAAGATAAATGCAATTGTATTGAAAGCACTGTTTTCCTAGGCAACCAGGCATGCCCGCCATCTTTAACATTTTTGGTAGTGGGCTGCCATCTTTGAAACCATATTGAAAAAGGAGTAATTCAAATGAATGAAATTTCAAATGAAATCCAACGTATATCCTCATATCATTTATGTCCATTATTATTATGATAATTGATCTAAAAAGAGTTGTAGCTGGCAGCCATTTTGCAAAATGGTCGCCATATTAAAAATGTATGAGGTCCATATCTGTATTGTTTTTCCTTTGTGTTTTTGAGCATAACTACCAATTTGATGCTTCTATCTCTTATCATCCATTGTTAATATGAAATTTGATCTAAAAACAGTTGTCAGTGGCAGCCATTTTGAAAAATGGCCACCACATTGAAAAGTCTTAATCCCTCTACATGTTCCCCATTTCTCTGGCTATAATTGTACCAAATGTCATGTTTCTATCACCTATTATCCATTGTTGATGTGAAATTTAATCTCAAAACAGGCTGTCACTGGCGGCCATCTTGAAAATGGCCACCATATTGAAAATTCGTCATGCCTCCACATCTAATTTTGTTCTGTATGTCTTTGGCTACAAATGTAATTTCATACATTCAGTGGCTGGTTTACTACCCTGTCCAACCTGCAATCCCATACAACAGTTCTGTCACAGAATGTGTTCACTCAATTATGTGTTTAAAAAAGGAGGTCAGATAGTGTTGGAATTGTACCAACCTGCATTATACAGAAAGATTTTCAATTTTTTTCCCCTCAAACATTGTACATAAATGGCATATACAATTACTTCTATATATGAGTGATGTACACTACCTGATGAACGATGAAAAGGTCTGAGGTTGCACTGTGAGCCACAGTGAAGTGCAGATGACTGAGGACCCAGTGGAGGGAAAGCCTCTTGCTCTGTGTCCACGTGCGCTGCAGCAGCAGAAATGGCTGTCATCTCTCCCATCTCATCACTGCCAATGTCCCCTAAATCCTTCAAAATATAACAGATTAAATACATTATGAATGTGTGCAAACAGGGTCACTGGGCTGTAACTAAATCTGACAGTTATAATATTATAAAAAAAAAATTTTTTTTTTAAAGAAATGTTGCTTACGTTAGCTGGCGTTAGCTGGCATTGCTTGCTTATTAGCTTGGGAGTTGAAAGCTAGCTGCACTCCTCTACAACAACCTATACATGTCACATTGCTTCTCATGAATTAAATCATTATGTTGAGTAAGTAGGTACTTAACAAATGTTAGAAACAAGACTTACAGTGCACAGTTTACGTTTACGCCGAGCTGAGTCTCTGCCTGATCCGTGACCGTGTCTCCTGCTGGCGGCAGCACCAGCGGTCCAGATGAAGCTGTGGGAACGAAGGCACCACACCGGGGGTGAGTCGCACCTGGTTCTTGCTTCGGCATCCCACGCTGAACTCCAACAGGTTGCTTGGATGATAATCCTCCGGTCTGAAGTGAGCGCCACACACGACCGCGTTTTTCGTAGCTGACGCAGAGGAGAAGTCCCGTCTCTTCAGCGGGACACAAAATGGATCCAGGCACGGAAGATAGCACCGTTTTTTTTTCCTGTTAGGAAACCGGTGGACTCGGTGTCCTGACAGGCTGGAGTTTGTGCAATCTCCATAAACGCAATAATTTACCATGTTGATAGTAAATTAACGCAATCCAAAACTACTGAAAACACACTGACTCACTACAACACAACCGCTCTGGCTGATAACGTACCTACTCCCACACTGAGCTATGGCAGCCGCTAGCATATCACTTCCTCTCGTTACGTAATATGACGCGATGTTGAAAAAAAAGGGTTTCTTGGCGCTTTGCTCAAAACTGTCACTTTTTCGGTTAAATATCTCCTCTAACGTCTTGAATAACATTTTAAATCCTCAATTAACTTTTCAAAAGGTAATTTTTGGACCAGATTACACATGCATTTTGTAAAAAAAATTTAACCTGCAATATGCTCTTTAATACACTGGGGGAAACCCTGTAATATATGAAATATCTGAGTAATGTGATGAAATGCACAAAGCTTAGTGGCTAAGAGCTGAGCAAAAAGTAATTTAACATTTGCCAAATCATTGAAGTTGAAGCTCTTGAGCTGGTGCTGATTAGCCTCACTTTTACATGCCTAAACTCTAATTTAGGCATGTAAAGATGTAACTGTGTATATTTTTATTCACTATAATTCTTGCAGGTTTTAAAGCTAAATGCTCTTGGACACTGCTCCCTTTTGTTTACTGGGCATCAGGGCTGCAACGGGGAGATCTACGGGGACATGTTCCACCACATCTCCCAGGCTGATGATGTTGTCCAGGACATCATCAAGAAGGTCAAGGTTCAAAGGTCAGCAGTTCAGGCCAGGAGCTACTTACAGTCTTCTGGCATCTCTCTATAAAAGCAAGGTCTGTCTGTGTGTATGTGTGTGTGTGTGTGTGTGTTACTCAAATATCTCTGCGGATCAGGATCAGACTGACCTGAGAGTTTCAACATGGCTGCCGTTTGGTTTAGTGGTGTGCAACTTCACATTTGTTTGGACTGCAATGATACCGTGAATAAATTATTTCATAAATGCTTTACACATTCGGGAGCATTGTCCACCAGAGCCACCACAGTCACAAGCGCACCAGAGCCAATCACTGCAGAGCTCAAGCCTACGACATACATTAAGAAACAAGTGGATTTATACCTGCAGCGGCGCGAGCTGGACCGGGATTTTGTTGGCGGTTCGGTCCCGTTCTGTTCTGTGCATGATCTAAACTGACTGTTGTGGATTAATGAGACTAAACGAGTCCTGACCGAGTCTGTTCGGGTCTGAGGAGATGCGGAGACGCACGGACAACAAAGTGGAATCGGAATCTTTGGATGTTCGTGTGTAGCTAGCTGCTAGCCGCTAGCCCACCTACACGACCTACCTCCCGAGGCGATGGACCGGACCCACCGGCACGTTCAAAACCGGATTTAGGGTAAATAATGTCCGCCACGCCTTTTCGCGAACATTGCCGTCACGTTTGCTTTGTGTCTGGTGCAGAAGAAACGGTAACAACGGGCTTTTGTCACGAAAGTGTCCAAGGAGCAAGTTTGGTTGTAGAGGAACAGGAAGTTGTGGGAGGGACGTCGGCAGATAAGTGACAGGCGACGACGGTCAGCGTACAGACAGCGATATTGAGAGTTTGTGACATTTAGCGTGTTTGGAGTGTATAGTTAGTGTGTTATGTAGTGTTCGATGTAGTGTGTTTAGTGTGCAGTGGAGTCGTTTTTTTGTTTAATGAGTCAAAACAGGAGAAGCTGAATGTGGAGCAGGCAGTGCAGCTCTTCATCCAGCTGGAAGGAGTTCAGGCAGACCTGAGCATTGCCTGCATTTAAATGTAAATAGTTACACATAACTTTGTAAATTATGTATTGTATGTATGCACATATTCAGCAAACAACTATTTATATTTGCATTATAAGTAATAAAAATGGTTTGTTAAACATATTTGTGGTTTTCACAGTAAAAAAATCTAACTTTTTCTACTCGGATTTTATGTTTTTTTTTGTGATTTTAGGTCCATTGTGTTAATACAGTATGTCAAAATGAAAAAATAACTGTACAGTCACACATGTGAGGTTGTGCTGAAAATAATGACACCAAGTAAATAGTTTTTAAGGTGAAATATTATGGTAAAATCAAAAATAGTCAAAAACGGCTAATTAACCCTGGAATATCGGATTTCACAGCAAACCTAAATATCCATGATGTTCCACCTTCAAACACAGCCTCATTTGGCCATCAATGAAAAAGCTTCTTAACCTCCCACTTTTCTATAGGAGCACATATTTTCTTACGGGCACTGCACTAGTTATGTTAATCTCCAGATTGAGACCTTTCCAATGGTGTATTTGGTTTGGTCCTACGGCAAAGTTTTAATTTTACAGTTTTATCCACACAGCCTTGGCCCAGGCTTACTTTCCAATGACGCCAGGCCCAACCCCAACAATGCAACTGCTACTACTACTACACTTATGTATCATAGCCAAGGAAAATATGAACTATTTGAGGCTTTTACAGTATAACATGAACCTGTGCGCACCTGTATCAGTCAAAAAAGGCAGCCGATAAGGTGTTTGAAAGGTGCTTTTCAAGGATGTTACTGTACACAAAGCATATGATTGCATCAAAAATGTTTTATTATAGTAGTTCACATATGTATCATGACAAATAAAGATGAGGAGTTTTATTCCTACTCTGCCTCAACTCTCTGATTCACAAAAGCAACATATACTTGCTGCATATCGTAGCTGCAGCTGAGCAGCACCGGGGGGAGAGCTTGCATTTACCCTGCTATCAGAGTAAAGCTGTCCAGTGCCGGAATGGACACCAGAACCAGAGCCGAGTGATCGGGCAACAGAACTGAATTCAGCAGCCTCTAATAACTCTAATAATAGAGTGCGTCATCAGAAATGTCAGAGTCACTGTCAGAATAATTATCTGAAACACTGTGCAAGAAGTTGATGGTCTCTGCTCCAGTCAAAACTTGCAGGTAGCTGTATCTCGCAGTAGCCATCATATCTCTGATGTTGTGCTGCTTTTTGATGCTCTGCAGACCTTTCAACCCATCTTCACTTAGGCCCCACGGTGAATCTTAAATGTATAATATAGATATAGATAAAGCCTGTATTAGTAACTTTATCATCAGTCACTGATATGTACATTCTTGCAATATAACATTTTGAATACATACTTTGCATTGTCGCCCTAGAAACCAGGCAGGACAGCTCTTTCAGGGAATCACCACGAGTTGAAAGGGGCTTCCAATGGTGGTTCATCTCCATGATGAGAATCTCCTTCTCCTCCTGAAGTCTCTTTACTGCCATGACAATGTTGAAAGCTCTTCTCTTTGTCCTGAGGTCAACAAAGTCTAGAAAGCATTTATGACAAAACATTTATTGATGTGTATGAAAGATCAACATTCAAATGATCTATGAAGTCTAATGGAGTTAAAGGTGTGTCAAATTTGCTGGAAGTATTCAACAGACTGGTGTACCTACCACTGTGTGGTAGCTGCCATGGCCAAGCTGTCTCTCCACACAGAATGGTTTCCAAGCACAGAGTTTCTGTGCTCGGAACCACTCTGTTGTATTTTTCCACAACAGACGTCAGGATCCCTTTCTCCTCTCTAATCTTGCGGCAGATTCTGGTACGACCTTTGTTGCTGTCTGTGTCTTTGTAAAAACGCTGCGAGTGTCTCTTGATACTTGCCACCAACACCTCAATCTTGCTGGCCAAGGCAGCAGTGTCACTTGTCTTGCTGGTTGTTGCTTTGGAGAGGAAACATGTGTGTTGCAATTAGTAACTTATAATAACAGCACAATTTGATCTCATTTTCATGCAATTCTCAAATACCATTATGATAACGTAAAATATTTAAAAATATTTTGTATGCCATGTTCTGCTCTCGAATAAAGGTCAACAGAAAACATCAATTTAGTAAATGTTTCAAAATGAGATATATTGTAATTCCTATGCAAAGGATCATAATCCTGAATGATTTGTGAAAACAAGGTAATTAGATTGTTATCACTAATTCTGAGACTGAAAAAATAATTGTATTAATCATGACTTCAGAAACTCTTCCACTACTTCGCATCACTGACCGAGTCTTCCAACTGGCTCTCAGTCACTGCCAACTCTGCCTTCATGGACTCCAGGTTCCACAACTGGTTTTCCAGAGCTTTTGTGGACTACAAATGACAATCAGAGACAATAAAAAAAAAAAAGCTAATGATATTTAAAAAATAAATTATAAGGACACAGCTTTTCAACGCACAAATCAAATACATCAAAAAGGACTAATAACTTCAATACTCACACGGCCAAAGCGGACAGTTCGCTGATCTAACATTCTTAAAAAAATGCCTGACAGGACAGACCAGGTGCAGCCATTTTCATTTCTTCAAATGAGAAGAAAACATCAGTTGCATAAATGGTGGCGAAGTGAAGGGTAGCTGGCCAGTAGTCACTTAGTAGTCAAAAACACACTGTAATGCAATATGTTCCCACTTAATTATAATTATGTTTTTGTTTGAATGTGGTAAATATTACTCAATAGTCATGTTAAGATTTCATATACAAAGCTATAACAAACTTGAACGAGTTGTTGAGAAGGGATAAATATTATTAAAAAGATACTTTTCAAACAGGACAAAAGTTCTCCACATTCCTACCATTCATTGTGATCACAGCCACAGCCTTTCCTGGTTTGAGCCTCAATGCCTCTGTTGGACAACCACAGATTTTGTCAGGCATCTCCACAGGTACAAACCGCACTGGGAAAAAAAAAAAATCAAACATGAATTAAGATTCTTTTGTATCTACTGGGAAATAAAACATTTATAGATTTCTGAATCCACTTAAAGGCTGAACTTAACATGAGAAAATTAAAAAAGACTTAATGGACATGAAGCACACTGCTGAGAAGTATTAAAGACATCTTTAAATTTTTTAACTCTCTAAAATTTTCAACATGATGTGCTCAGCAAGTCCAGCAAGGAAATATATTTTGTACACTTGCAAACCAGAACTTACCACAGGGGCAAAGGGCCTTTTTCAGGACAAAAATTGTTGGGGGCTATGGCTGGAAGAATCCTACAGTACTGGCATCTCTGTTGTGGAGGGGGTGTCTGGTGTGCATGCTGGCATCACATTCAGCACAGAAGAAGGGGCATGGTCGACAATCACGACAACGGACAACAGCTGTATTACTCCAACACTGTTGACAGATGTGGGGTTCCACATTTTCTTGTGCCACTGCGGTGTTAACCAGACGTGGTCTCTCTGCCCTCCAGCTCTCTGCAAAGAGACTTTTTCGTGTGCTCCAGTTTGATGAAGCCAGAAGAGAAGCTCTTGGTGTTGGTGCTTCCACCTCATCTCCGGTGGCATCACTAAGTGATTACTGGAGATCTTGTAGAAACCCCTCTGTTAAAATGGTAATGGTAATGTACTGTATGGAGTGGCTGTGAAAGGTCTATCTGCTGTGCTAAAATTCTGGCAAATTTGTATTCAAATATAAAGATAGAGTTTACATCTTAACTCTGTATCACATACCAACACGTTCTCATTCCCAACGCGTCAAAAACTGTAGCTTGGTCAGTGGCCCTACGCTTCAAGTAGTGATGCTGTTGGGACCCTTCGAGCGTCACTTTTGGATGTGAGGGACGTTTGATTGATATGAGACCGTGGCACTGCCAAGTTAGCAACAACACATTTACCCACGTCCGGGTGGACTGAATTAGGATAAATAAGTATGCAACCTCCAGTTACACTTTCAAAATAAAGCCAGAAGAGAAACGTAGCATAGGAATGAAACATAGGAATGGGGCCAGAGTTGTGGCCTCAGCCCATGTGACTGTAAGTACTTCATCAAATTTTCTTCAAATTTATTATGAGTGGCTGTAGGTTGTCAGGTGCATTGTAGATCCACTGAAAATGTTCAATATTATTGACTTTTATGTGTGTGTAGTTGTTAAAATTGCATCAGATTTGCAGTCCATAGTATTCGTGAAAGGTTATTGAACACAATGCCACCACACACATATGAACCACCCCTAACCTTAAATTTAGCTAATGATTCAAAATGTGTTGGCTCATTAGTGACATTCGGGCTTGGTCCATAAAGCATTTTTTTCTGATCAACAGCATCTTTTTCCAGTTTTTACCAATGAGGAGAGAGCCAGGCCAAATGACTTCAGGTGCATCTGAAATTAGTGGTGATACACTAGCTACAGTGTGAGCTGCCAACAGCAATTAGAGTAGTGTATCATGGTCCAGAGTGTCGTCCCAGATGAACATCTTATGAATTATGCTGGAACACAGAAGAAAAAAGAAAAAAACAGTAGTACATTAAAACAGGGTGTCATTCATTTTCAGCAACAGTGTGCTTTATGAATCAGAAGGACACCCATACCCTCAAACTCCAGTCCTCAGAGGAATCATGACTAAATACTATGACCAGTACAATGCAAACACTGTTGTATATCATTAGTTACTAAACTGTGTGACCATGTATGAGGTGGGATACATTAGAATTCTGAATAAAATAGTGTTTGTCTGACATAATAATATAATCAATCAATTTATCTCCTTTCTATTTCTAATTCTATTATTATAGTAACTATTTAATTGAAAAGGTGATGTGCGTTTATGCTGTGACACTCTGAACCATCCTGAACCATTCAGACATTTTCTGAGATGAAGATTTCTGTTTGTTGAGCTGTTGCACATGCTAATGTTCAACTGTGATTAGCACAACTGTTTCAGAGCTAAGAGACCAGTGATGTGACTGGCTGGGAGAGTATTTAATAATCACCACACGCCGACCTATATTAATCTTCATCCAACTCTTTTGCACATTGAGTTGCTGGTATGCATGAAGATGCCATGCCATGCACCAGTCCATCTGCCAGACCTCCTTATACTTGTTATTTAATATGCAAATTTGAACTGAACAAATTTGCCTGGACAAAGTGTATGTGTGATAAAGCTTTTTGTTCTTTCAGCGAAATAAGTTTTTGTGGGCAGGACATCACCCTGGTAACTAAAAAGAAATGGAGGGAAAACTTGTTCTGCCAATGTCCTGAGCTTAATTGATATTTCAGACAGAAACTATTATAGCATTTGTGTCTCTCAACGCACAAGTGCTTCATCCCAGTGCTCCACAGAACCCTGTGCACGCTTTTCTGGCAGAAAAAAAATCTATATGGACACACACTTACAGGTCATTTCTCAAGAAACCCTTGAAAAAGATTGTAGACATTAGCAAACACTGGTGCAAACATAACATTCAAATAAAGTGAAAAAATGTAACATGTCAGTGTGCAGTAGTAGCCATGTTAACATTTTATGTAATTTATGGTGTACATTTCAGTTGAGCAAGCTTGCTGCCCTGGGGAACAACCCAATTTTATTCATTGGGAAGAAGAAGCAGGGGGCGAGCTCAGTCACTGCTGAGGTGATAACCCACATGTGCCCTGGAGGGGACGGGCCCACAAAGCCATTTCTAGAAAAAATGAGTAGGGCATATGAGTACCTTGTGAAAAGTAAGGCAAACATCTGTTCTTATTATCTGATCTATGCTTTGGGATGTGCTGTCATTGTGACTGATATGCTGATATGCATTATTTCAGATTCTCAAACATCTCAGTCTCCAGAGGATTCCACCCACACAACTCCACTGCCCACAACCTCCCAACCCTGTTCTTCTCCTCATCCCCCAGACCCTTCCACCTTTCTCCCTCCATCTGTTTCACATCCCCAAATAGACTCTGGGGAGGAGACTTGTACCTTGACCCTGATCCCCGCCGAGGCTCCATCTTCCTCTCAGGAAAATATGAATGAAAGTAAATATTAGCATTAATCATGTTTTGCCATATTTTAAGTAATGTGTCTAAAGTCATCCACCTCTGTCACAGGTGTGTCTGCACAGTGCTCCCCCTCTCCCGGACCTACTATCACTCTGACCAGTGGCACAGGTGAAGGGAGGAAACTGAAGAGGAAGACGGGTATGTTTTGTTTTTGTGGTACAGACTACTCTTCAAATTAAAAGTGCAATGCCACTTCTTGATAGCAGCATGATATTATTCTGGCATGTGCATGTAAGCATGTAGACACAATGAACCAGATACATTCAAAGAGCGATGCAAACAAAAGACTTTTTGGAGACCAGATTATTTTCTTCTGTTCCTTCTTATCAGTAACAATAAAAATATAAATATAAAGGATTACTCACTAACTTGTCATTATCTACATGTATAAAATAAATTATTCATGAGATAAAACAAAAACTCATTTGAACACAAATAGGACAAGATACAGCTCAACTCTACTCTTGTCTTCTCACTTTTAGCTCTTCTAATTATTTTTCCTCTGTGGATAGTACCCCCTCAATGTAGGCAGAGGTGATTCAGATTCAGTTCTAGTGAAGTTTGAAACAACAGATAGTTTTGCTTTGGTCTTGAGAAGCTGCAGCCTTTATTTACTGACAAAATCGAAGCTATACTGTACATTTACAGCCACATTGACAACTTCACCTCTCTCTCTCTCTCTCTCATCCACACACACTAATCACATAAAAAGCTATGCTACTCATAACAGAAAATATGGAGTTATGTTCTTGACAAGTCAGCCATTTTGAGTGAATAAAAACTGTGGTCACTATTAGTGATAGCTTGGCTATTTAAACATCTAGGGTTTATGCAGGATGTAAACTGTCATGTGACAGTTGTTGTTGGTGTGCAGTATTTTCCACACCACCTTTTAGCATCAGCTCAGCTTACTTGGAAAAAAAATCAAAGATCAGTAAGTAGGTGAGATAGAAGGTCACCTACATGATCAAGAAGGTGGTTCACCCAGGGTGAGGCTTGGCCATTGCACTCTGACTGTGCTGAAGCCTGTGAATTCCCCAAATGTGGGAAACTCGGCTGCAAGATTTCTGGTAGTGGGGGACTGCTTTTTTTTTGTTCTTCTTGAATTTCCCTCCGAATCAATTGAGTTTAATTAATTTAATTCAATCTATCTATTTATCGAATCTAGCCATACCGTGCAGTGGAAATGCAACTCTATTCACATGGGGATGTCGAATTCTGTTTCTAAATTTCATCTCTTTCTTCTTTCTTCTTCTTTTCTATTTTTTGCATCATTTTAGGCTGCCGAAAATGTTCCAAACAGAAAATATTTCAATACAATGAAATAAAAGAAAAACAAGTAAAGGGGGTAAGACATTGTAATTGAGTTACAGTTCATTCAACAGCTCATTTACCAATGGTTGCTGAAATGGCTTACACTTCTTTTTGTCTATGTTCGTGTGTGTGTGTGTGTGTGTGTGTATGTGTGTGTGCAGGGAAGAGAAGAGGTAACGGTGAGCTGGCTGCCTTGTTCCTCATGGTAAGAGCTCCGAACTTTAATCCACATTAGCTGATTTTAAAGCTGTTAACTTTTTCACAGTATGTTTTCTAAATATATGGACTTAGTTCCATGCTATTTCAGTACCAGGCTTCTGAAAAAGTCATTTGTTGTTTTATGGTACCCCAATGATATAAAATAATATTGTGGTACATGCAATGATCTTAAACCTGTTTGCATTTGTGGTCTTTTTTTCAGTGGCAAAACTTGGGAAGACACCTGGGAGCCTGCCAGAAACTTCCACTAGTTTAATCCCACTATTTAATGTGTCTGTTTGTGTGTCTTTAAGACACCTGTATTTTGAATGTTGTTCATTTCTCATGTTTACAGTCAGGTTCCTCAGTATGCATGAGTAAAAATAAAGATTTGAAAGATGTTTTTATTACAGTTTGAATGTTTCTTTCACACAACCAGTCTCCTTTAATGTTTTAATTATGCCATATATATATATGTGTGTGTGTGTGTGTGTGTGTGTGTGTGTGTGTCATATATACCATAAGCAATGAAAAAATAAACATGGGTTGTGTAAAAACACTAGAATGTACAGAATCACTGACATGTATGCAGGAGTATATGCAGTCAGGCTAATAAATATGTATGTATGTAGCATCAACCCAAATTACACCACCGTTGCAATTACTGTCCGTGACGTGCCAGGTTAATTACAGTTTTTCTCGATTGCTAAGACACATTTCTTGAAAGCTTCTCTCCTTTTCTCTAAACTGTGAACACAAACCCCAATTTTCAAGCTACATTCACAAAACCAAAAACCACCGCAAAAACCAAACTTTCACCTCAAAACTGTTCAATCTGTGCCCAAAACTGAACTTTGCTGTCAAATCGTGCCCCAAGTCAATCAAAATTAAAAACACTACTGAGCAGTCACTAAACACTACATAGAAAAATAGAAAACACAATGCTCAGGACATGAAGCTCAATGCATGTTGCAAAACAAAAAACCTGTGCATTTAGCACTTGTGCAAAAAGACAAAAAACAGAAATCTTGTGCATTTACACATAGCACTTGTACAAAACAAACAGAAATCGTATGCATTTGCCACTTGTGTACAGTAAGCCCATGTAAAAAATAAAGTACAAAAATATTCACATAAGTGCATTACTCAGCCACAGCATCATGTCTCCGTACTGGGTCAGGCCACAGGACCTCATCCACATCACATGCCACATTTTGCCTGGCCAGGCAAAAAAACCTGCTCTGATGCTCTGATTTCATCAGATATTACAGTTCTTTGTCTTCGCTTACCACCTTGACCACCTCGACCACCTCAACCTCCTCGACCTCCTCTCACACGAACTCTTCCTCACAACTGTGCCTCACAAACCAGTACTCTCTGAACTGGCTTTATATATTCCTTCACATCATTAGCCACAAGTGTGATCAATTTTGAGTTGTTGTGTTCAAGTGGTGACACCCGTGCTTTCATTGTGTTTGACTTTTGCCACCTGTGCTCACCATTATGCAGCACAGGTGAATCACAATGAAAATGTGTTGGGAAGTTGTGTCTAAACAGGTGAAAAGTGCTCATGGTTTTGCCAAAAGACTGATTGATTCAATCAGTGGGTTCAGGCAACAGAGAAATTGGTTCAGACAACAGGGTTTAGTGTTTTAGCAATTGAAAAAAAACTGTAAACCTGATTTCAACATTAGACTATTTCTGGAATTGTTGACTTATACTGTGAGCAGTCACTTCACTTTTGGGCAGCTGTCTTATCGTCCACAAAGATTTTCTGACATAAAAAATCATTACAATCTGCGCCAATTATATGAAACGTTACTACGTTATATGAAACGTTAGACACTTCCTGTTTCCATAATGGGCGTGATCTCCTCGCTCCCGATCTCCAAACATCATTTAAGTGTTGTGAGCGTCATGAAGATGAATGAAAGCATAGTGTATTGTACCAGAGACGAGTTCAAAAACTGATTTAAGTTTTAGTTCAGTTCTTAGTGATCATATTTGGTGAAACAGACCGACAATTCAGCACCATAGACAGTTCAGCACTGTCAAATCTTGCAATAGTGTTTCTGCTCTCTGCTTGATTTGTCTTAAAAACAGTTTCAGAACCCGAATGTTAAAAAGATTTGTGTCTTGTAAAAAGTGAGTCCAATATTTATTTATGTGACTGATGAAAAAAAAATCGCTCATAATCTGAGCTCACGTTCACTTCTCCCAGAGTCAACACAATCAGGACATACTACAGGTCTCCTAAAGGGGAGTTTAGTGAGGTTGAATATTAATATTAACATATTAATATGAATATTAACACATTGATATTAATATTAATATTAACATGTTCATATTTCGTATTTAATTATATTGTTTAACGGCACTTGCAGTGGCTAAACCAACGTGTCACAGATACAGGAAATGACTCAAATGACTCGTCCAAGGAATAAAAATTAAACACATTTATTGAAGCATGATTGTGCTTGTAAAATCACGTGACGTTTCTCTTCTGGTTTTATTTTGAAAGTGTAACCGGAGGTTGCATATTTATTTTCCTAATTCAGTCCAGCCGGATGTGGGTAAATGTGTTGTTGCTAACTTGACAGTGCCACGGTCTCATATCAATCAAATATCCCTCGCGTCCAAAAGTGACGCTAGAAGGGTCCCTACAGCGTCACTTCTTGAAGCGTAGGGCCCCTGACCAAGCTGCAGTTTTTGACGCGTTGGAATGAGAACTGACTTGACTGATTCCTGCTTGATCATGGTCTTGCATGGATTAAGTTTCCGTCAGTTTCTTTTCTTCCATCTCACCGTTGGCACAGGTGCCACTGGTGCTGCTGCTTCCTCTTGCTGCAGCTCACCAAGCAAGTCATCAACCCTCTCGAGATCATCAATGAGCTCTCGCTGATCAGTCAGGTTATCCACACTCATAAGCAGATCCTGGAGTTCTGAATCACTCTTGATGAAGGGCAGAGACACAGACGGACTGACAAAAAAGACTGGCAACAAGAGAGTTGGACAGAGAGCACATTCACAGGAGTAAACTGAGTTGCAACAGAGAGATAGACATAAAACAAAGCAAAAGTAAGCACAGTGAGAGAGAGAGAGAGAAAAAAAAGGTTAACATGTACAACACAGCAAGGACAGGTTAACATGACAGACATGGCTCTTAAAAGTGCCTTTGGGTTGTTTTGTTTTTAGAAGAAAAAAATCCCTAGCCCTAACCCTAACCCTGACCAAAAGGGTTGACTTTTTAGATGACAAATTTGAAGTACCTGTTGAGGGAAGAGAGGAGAACTGAGAAACTCAAAACTAAACTTTTTTTTTTTCATTTACGACATCACTACTTAGCTACTAACCAACTGTTGTGAGCTAATGTAACATAGGTAAATGAAAATACATCACTTCTGGAGATTATACATTTTCCTATGGTTGTATTCTGTAGCGACCCTGCAGGAGTAATGGGAGGGAATGTTGGGACGTTCATGGGGGGAAGGAGTTGCCCTAGTTCAGTTAGATAGGCCAGTTTGGGATTGGGGAGGGGGCAGAGAAAGAGAGGAAAAGGGGAGGGAAAAAAACAGGCAGGAAGAGAGACGCTTGTAAAGAGAGACGGACACACTGACTTAGCCAGCTAGCCAGCTCTCGGCTACCAGCCTTTGTTGTTTTGGGCACTCCTCCAACCCCGTTCTTAGCCTGTAAAGTAGGGGAATAAAACCCGGTTCTCCGGTTAAAGCTTCAGTCACGGTGTCCTCGTCATTTTGCTAGCTAGCCTGCATTGTTGGGCCGCAACGCTACAATTCTTATAAATTACAAATAAATGCAGCATTTTATTTGAAGGGATATGCCTGAAACTGAATTATCCATGACACGACTGCTGTCATGAAGAAATCTTCAATATGGTCATTAAATGTCATTTTGTCAATCACTAACCACATGATTGACAACATTCATGAAGACTCTTTCATCTTCATGGCAACTGTAAAGTCAATTTTATGCACAACCCTTTGAATAAAATTACACCAAAATAGTTGAACTTCGACCAAGGTACATATTAACCGTTTCTGGTTTCTGAATGTGTCATTTATACCAAAAAAACAAACGGTTAAAACGTACCTTGGTCAACTTCAAAGACACAACCTTTTTGATTCTGTACTAGCTAACGGCAGCCAGCCAGCAAAGGTTACTACACATTTGTTATATTTTACGAAATCTCATCAATAATCCAGTCCTATAAATTAAAACTCTGCATTCTAAAGGCGCTCACAACAACATTTGGGATCATTCAATCATTTTTTGTGGCTTAGATTTTGATATTTTCTCTATCTCTGTTATTTGATTAATTCACCGTGACACTTACCACCAGGAGGGAAAACTTCCTTCAGGATCGTCGCATACGATGACGTCATACACGCACGTTACAAATCCTTATTTATGAAAATACACAAATAGTTGCCCTATCGGTATTCAGTCGATGTGAAACAGTAATCGATTTTGATGTTTAACTTTTAATCACTTTAAATCAGTTCTATTTCATTCTATTTCATTTTGAAATAAATTTTGTCAAGCAAAGCGGACTGGCGTTGTCCCCATAGCAACGGTAGCTGAGGATTATGGGTAATGTATTGCCTACAGCTATCCAACACTGACAAACAGCTCTTTCTTTCTCAGAATCGAAGGGGAAAACATGAAAATTGATGTCCAGGAAATTAACCCACTAATGTTGTGTAATTAACAAGGACACGATGGTGTTTCTGCCTTGAGAAATGTTGCGGTTATCATTGTGAAAATGGGAGGAGAATACATCCGTGTGTCATTTCCTCAGTTATCCAATGGGACTCAGGAGGAAAGTGAAAGGTAGGTTCTTTTTGATGAACAGAATCATCTCTGCATGATCAACTGTGAGCCTGTTTCTGCTTTCATTCACAATATGTGACACTGAGCTGAACAGCCTTTCGCTGTCAACACTACCATGTGGTGCTGAAAAATACGTGTGTGACTGGGTTCAGAAGGGTTCAGGAGGGTTCAGAGGGGGCCGGTGCAGTGTGATTTGGGTGGCAGTCGTGGACCCCAGCGACCCAATCCTCGGACGGTGACTCTAGCCATGGGGCCATGAAATGTCACCTCGCTGGGGGGGGAAGAGCCTGAGCTAGTGCGAGAGGCTGAGCGGTACCGGCTAGAGATAGTCAGGCTCACCTCCACGCACAGTCTGGGCTCTGGAACCCAACTCCTTGAGAGAGGCTGGACTCTCTTCTATTCTGGAGTTGCCCACCGTGAGAGGCAGCGAGCTGGTGTGGGCTTGCTTATAGCTCCCCAGCTCAGCCACCATGTGTTGGAGTTTACCCCGCTGAACGAGAGGGTCGCTTCCCTGCGCCTTCGGGTCAGGGATAGGTCTCTCAGCAGTGCAGATTACCTGGCCTTCTTGGAGGCCCGGGGAGGGGCACTGGAGGGTGCTTCAACCAGGGACTCCATCGTTCCACTGGGGGACTTCAACACCCACGTGGGCAGCGACAGTGTTACCTGGAGGGGAGGAACGGTCTCCCTGATCTGAACCCAAGTTGTGTTTTGTTACTGGACTTCTGTGCTAGTCACAGTTTGTCCATAATAAACACCATGTTCAAGCATAAGGGTGTCCATATGTGCACTTGGCACCAGGATGCTCTAGGCCGGAGGTGCTCTAGACTTTGTAGCCATATTTCTTGGACACTCGGGTGAAGAGAAGGGCTGAGCTGTCAACTGATCACCACCTGGTGGTGAGTTGATCCGCTGGAAGAGGAGGAAGCTGGACAGACCTGGCAGACCCGAACGCATTGTGAGAATCTGCTGGGAACATCTGGCGGAACCATCTGTCAGGGAGGTCTTCAACTCCCACCTCCAGGAGAGCTTTGACCAGATTCCGAGGGAGGCTGGGGACATTGAGTCCAAATGGACCATGTTCTCCACTTGCCTGTGGTGGCAGCAATCCTCGAAGCCGGTGGTGGACTCCTGAAGTAAGGGATGCTGTCAAGCTGAAGAAGGAGTCCTATCGAGCCTGGTTGGCGTGGGAGACTCCTGAGGCAGCTGACGGGTACCGGCAGGCCAAGCGTGCGGCAGCACGGGCGGTCGCAGAAGCAAAATCTCAGGTCTGGGAAATATATATATACATGTGTGTGTTTATTTATATATTTATGATATCAAGGACATGAATTAATTTATTGAGGAAAGGAACATTTGCCAGGAAGGTGTTTATTCAAAGAAAGAGCTTTATTAGCACAAACACACAGCATGTACAAAGCATAATCTGCCCACACAACAAACAGGAAGCTCACGAGAAGCCCAAAATCCTACAGCACCGCAAAGTGTGGGTTTTTGCAGATATCTGTGGTGCGCTGCCTTGTATTTCGGAATCGCCTCTCATGCGACTGCAGCGTGGCACAGAGCTCGGTGAGCTCCCGGCTCCATCCAGACACCCCGCTATCTTGTGCCGTCTTCCTCCTCAGACATCAGGTCCATGGCGGCGCACTTCCAAAGGTCCACCTCATCCTCAGCTAGCACTCTGTCTCGCTTCCAGCAGCTGTAAAAACTATCAATAAGGACGATCAGTACTGCGCGATGCACTACGTATGGACACATCACATCTATTAATACACCTGAAAAATAGTCACCTTGACCAAAAACGGATCACCCTAATAAGTATTACCCTCTTTCTTCTCGATCGACTCCAAACTGAACTCCTCAGTCTTCAGCCTGCGGTGTAGGATCTGGTTGTTTGTTGTCCTGCGTACTGTCTCGTAATGTCTTACAGGCAGCTGGAAAACAATTAAATGAGAGTGGTATGAATAAAGAAACGTAAGTCACAGTAAAATTAAACGAGGGAGAAAACAGCAACAGTTACTTACACTCGATGGCTTCATTATTGGCATCATGTAAATCTGGACTTGCAGACATAGCTCCGAGCTAATAGGAGGTCACGGCCTCGTTATGAGGTGAGGTTAGACTGTGAAAACAAAATGCTCGCAGTGATAAACCTCAACTTCCATGTCCCTCTGCGGCAGCGAAGCGCCCTTCTTTGGCGACACTCTCCGTGTCGACCCAACAAAGCTCCTCCCGTCAGCACAGGCCTCCTGTCCACAATGGCCGCGTGTCCAATAAAACACAAACACTTCGACTGCGATGGAGAGTCCAGCTCACACACGTCGTCCAACAACAGTTCACAGTCTGTTAGTGATAAAACACAACACTGACGGACACACACAGCCCACTGTTAGCGGCTCGACGCCATTAAATCTCCGCTCCTTCTCCCTCGTCACTGACGCTCCGGTGAACCCGGAAGGGTAAAAACTCTTAAAGGTCATGAACTCTCACACATAGTAAGAATTACTTTTCAACTTCTTTTAAAACATTCAGAACCCATGAAATTATAGAAATACTTATACATTTTAATTTCTTAGTTACCTCTAAATATTTCATGCAAATTTTAACTTCTTAACAACTGGCGTTTTATCTTTAACTTGTTCCCAGGATAGTGAGAGAAAAAAAAAGAATAAATAATCTTTTTACATGACATTGGCCCTTGCTAATGACATACACAGTAATTAATCCGGCATGCGGGACGCCTTCCTCGGGAGGTGTTCCTGGCATGTCCAGAAGACCCAGGACACGCTGGAGTGACTATGTCGCTCGGCTGGCCTGGGAGCGCCTTGGGATCCTCCCGGAGGAGCTGGAGGAAGTGTCCGGGGAAAAAAAAAAGTCTAGTCTAAAAATGGCATAGCAACCTGTGCTTTAAAAAAAAAAATTTAAAAATCGAGAATCGAATTGAATTGTGACCTTAGAATCAAAAATGTAATCGAATCAAGGATTTCGAGAATCGTGACACCTCTAGTACTAAGCCTTACATTAATTATCCTGACACAGTTTTAGAAGCCAGTTTCCGTAGTGTAGTGGTTATCACGTTCGCCTAACACGCGAAAGGTCCCCGGTTCGAAACCGGGCGGAAACACTTATTGATTAATAATTTTTTTATTCCATTTTTAGTACCAGTCCAACGAACATACATTTTATCTGTTACTTTTCATATGCCTGTTCATGCATTCTGTTAATATTTCGGTTCAGTCAATGCTGCTTCGCTAAGAAAAATACTGTTTCCGCCCGGTTTCGAACCGGGGACCTTTCGCGTGTGAGGCGAACGTGATAACCACTACACTACGGAAACACATGCACATCTACACTCATGACCCTGTACACGTACGCAACATTTGAATGTTTAGTTTGGGAGGATGAACCCTGAGCAGGAGAGGACTACAAGGGGCAGGGGGAGAAAGGAGAAGAGTAGGCTGGGGGCTTGCTGATGGAGATGGGAGGAGAGAGGGAGACGTTCCGGTCAGTCTTGCACTCCTGCTGCCTCTAGTGGAGGGGCGGCACTGGTGTGTTTGCATTGCAGAGAAGATTGAAGCGGCGTCTCCGCTGCCACAGCTGATCTAAATGGGCCTATAGACGGAAATGTGCTCACTAAATTTTCGAATGTTGTGTACGTGTGCGCGGTCATGATTGAAGATGTGCACAAGTTTCTGTAGTTAGAGGTTTTCACGTTCACCTAACACGTGAAAGTTCCCCGGGCAGAAACATATTTTTACGCCATTAAGATGTTTCTTAGCTTTATATGGGATAATATTGTTTCATTGTTAGTGCGGTGCAACAAACATACATAATATCTGTTATTTTTCAAAAGCCAGTTCATGCATTCTGTTAATATTTCAAGTCATTCTTCATGTCGAATACGCCCCTTTACTAAAAGACATTGTTTCCGCCCGGTTTCGAACCGGGGACCTTTCGCGTGTGAGGCGAACGTGATAACCACTACACTACGGAAACTCATGCACAGTGCCAATCGTGACCACGCACACGAGCGCAACATTTGAACATCCAGCTTTCACATTTCCATCTAAATATTTGTTCAAAAAGTGCTAAACATTCAACGAAAAACAACATCGAAAGGATAGTGTACTTGTTGTAGTTACAGCAGAACATCTGTTCGACAAGTTTTGGGAAAATTTATACTGGACGAAAAGTTTAAAATTCTGTTTGTCAAATACTCACTGCAGCACACTGCCACGTAGCTGCAGACCGTTCACTGTAGCTTGTTTGCGTCTTCACCCAACGGTCACTTTCCTTAAAACGACTTTCATGATGAAAAAATGTTTCAGACATCCGCAGTAGGTTCACATATCACAGCTGCAGGACCGTCTCTGTGGTCAAAGCACCCTCACTCACACACAACCAGGCAGTGTTGCCAGGTGGGAAATGTAGGATTATCGTACCCGAGACATAAAATTATCGTATTTTGAGGGAAATTATCGTACGCCCGTCATAACCAAAATAACAAGTCTATTGATGTGCTATAGTCACT
>CAEMYA010002118.1:843585-853589 GCA_903131615.1 Diplodus sargus
CAGACAGAAAGCTTTGTTTTCCGAGCCTGCAACAGGTCTCAACCACCCGGCGAATTGGCTCTCCCACTCTTTTCTATACGTTTGTAGGCGATGCTGCTTACTTCGACTCTGCTCCGCCGTCTTCTTGCGCTTCTTCCAGACCGGCTCTGCTTCCTCTACTTTTGTTTGGTTTTTCTTCTTTTCCTCACTCGTGGGGCGGGCGCAGCGGCCTATTCAGCCAATCATGACCGTTGTTCTGAGGCAACCGCATGCACGTCACTCGTAGCTCACATTTAGAAAAGCACGATTGGCTGGAAACTTGTCACATTGAAACAGATGCCTTTAGGATTCACAAAAAAAGTCCGACAGACAGTTGCGACAGGCTGATTACAACCACACATTCACGGAATGGTCAAATTATCGTATATTTGGCATTTTTGGGGATTATTGATCGTACATCGTACAGAGGGCAAATTTATCGTACAAATACGATAATTATCGTACACCTGGCAACACTGCAACCAGGTGCCCGGCACTTCGCTTCTATATCAATCCGCCACGCGCATGACCCTGCGGAGACCCCGGAGGAGGCGCGTGCGTGGTTTCTTGCAGGTGAGAGCGCCACCTGCTGCTCCTAGTCTGAATGACTGTGTGATGAAGGTTATAATCTGCCAATTAACAGGCGAGAGCTGCCTGGATGTTTGTTTTCTCCACGTTTTACAGTCCAAACATGTGTCATCTTATACTCAATAGCCTTTGATTCATTGAGTGAACTCTGACGATCATGATTAAGACTGGCTACACCAGTGGCAGCTACGAAAAATGCTGTGTAAACATTAAGGCATCGGAAAGAACAAACCAGCATAACGTTAAACTTGTGGTTTAGATCAGAGACTTAATCTATAAACTTCTCAAGTCCATATTTTATGGAGACATAAAACTAAAAAGGGATTTTTTAAAAAGAGTAAAGTTGCAGGAAGAGTAGCAGATGGGTGGACTGAAAAAGAAAGAGGGGAAAAAAGAAAAGAGGAAAACTGATAACAGATTTATGTATCACAACTTAGATATTTCCTCTTCTCTCTCCTTTTAAGGAAGTGTTTCACCACTGGAAAGATGGTCTCTTCATAAAACTGGGCTGTCCACGCAGTAGAAAGACGCAAATATTTTTCAATTTGTTGCTAGAAGACCAGAGAAAACAGAGAAAAGGGGCTGTAGTGTTTTCTTTGGCTCAAGACAACCAGAATGCACAGTAAATGCCTCTGCTGATGGGTGATCTACTCAGAGTTAAACAGTGCTGGTTTTGGCTTATTTGTTTTTCAAGCAGTTAGAGACGGCAGCTTAGTCCCAGCTTTCTCGTATTACAGTTAAACCGTTCACTGAAACATGTCTCTGATAACAGTTGACAGATGCAGTAACAGAATCTTGTTCCACATTGTAATGAATCGGAGCTGGTTGGAAATCAAAGTTTCTCTTTAATCATCTGGTGATCCCTCAGATGTAAAAGGTGACCGTTTATAGGAGCCAGACCCCGAGGTTCGGAACCAATGGATAGACAAGCTAATGAGCAGCTGTTACTGAAATTTGATAAAGAGAACACGTTTTTTAAAGTCAAAGTTTGGGATTAAACTCGAAAAAAACACTGACTGTGTTTCACCACCAGAGGGTAACCTTGTTCTGTTTTTACGCCTCTATATTTATCAAACAGCTGGAGGTAAAGGGTATGTACTACACCTTCAGCGAGAAGTAAATAATATATATGGCCACTTTCAGGAAAAGCCTCCTCGGTATCATCCTGTTTTAGCACCGTGACAATTCTTTCTTTCTTTCTTTCTTTCTTTCTTTCTTTCTTTCTTTCTTTCTTTCTTCAGCCTACATTAGAGAAACAGCTCCTTGTTAAAGTTTGGGGATTTTTCTCACTGATTCATCAAGTTGAAACACATGTTGGTACCTGACTCCAGAAACTGAAACTATCAGCACTTCGATTGTACTGCAGCTTTCCTACAGTTTTTCTACTCTGTCGCTAAAGTACTTTTACTCACTCACGCACAGACGCACTAATTCCAGTCCGACCTGCCGTCCCTGTCCGTCTAGTTGTTACGTCACGTCTCACACACACACACACACACACACACACCCCGTCTTGGTGTCCCACTAGCAGGAAGCTCCTTATTTGGGCGGCAGGACGTCCGCTGCAGCAGCAGGAAACACCATATTTGGGCTAAAGCCGTGTTGTTTTTCCCTGCAGAGCTGGCTGGACAAAGTCTGGTCTGATCCCATTGGTTGTCTCGCTCTCTCTAGCTCTCTAGCTCTCTCTCTCTCTCTCTCTCTGTCTCTCTCTCACACACACACACACACACACAGCGGATTTACTGCTGACATAAATGCCAGAGCACAGCGGAAGCGAGTGTTTCTATGATCTTTGACATTTCATTTTCACCTAAAGACTTTTTCTAAATTGCAGATTCTTCTTCTGCTAAAGTAATTAAAGCTTCATGATCAAAAAATCTGTTGAACACTACAGTATATGTAGAGGCTGCAGTATGAGACATTAATGCTGTAAACTTGTGTCTGTGTATATAATGTTAAGTTGGCAGTGAATGTCTGATCTGATTTGTAATCTTTTTGACTTATTATTTCCTGATTCAAAACAATGAACCATATTTTTTGGTCTCTAAACTTTTGTATGTTATTGAAGGTGGTAGATTTCAACCATTCAATCTCAACTCTCAACCCTTAATCACTCATTCGGCGGCTTTAACCTATATTGCACGGTCTTCTACAGCTACTTAAGTTAGAGGACACCATCAATATTCAAACTCATGTTTTCTCTTACCTATATAAGCTAAAGAGTTATTTTTTGTTAGCTTTGAAATGACAAACAGCTGATGAAATGAATGTCCACTCATGGCCTCTCTTTCTCACTTGTTCTGAAGTTTTAAACTATATCACACAGTCTTGACGTTTCCTTGGATAAATTATAAAATGATGAAAGTTTGGCGTCAACATCTGCTGATGAAAACCAACAACTCAGCACGTAGATAAAGTGATAAAGTAAGAGTCAGAAATAAAAGTACTGTCAGGACTTTGACTTTTTATTCTTGTAACTCTTTGCTTTAAAGAGGGAACATGTTCAGTATAAAATCAAACACTGACCTGCATGTAAACATACAAAAGTCCCAGAACCTACTCAGTAGGTAAAAACTATGTACATGTCCATGTACACAATACATGTAAACATTATGTACACACATTCCACTTACAAAAATACTTGTATTTACACTCATTCATACATGAATCTCTCTTTAAATCAGTGGATTGGAAGGCTCTTAAATTCAGCTGTTTTCCCTATATAGTTTGGTGCTGAGAGGCTTTCAAAGTCAGTTTTTCTCTCACTGCTGAAGGTTAAAGCTCATGTCCAGCACATCATTTTTAACTCAACTCAACAGACGTTTTCAGCTACGGTGGTTGAAAAGGCTCATAATGAACCAGAAGCAAAGTCTGTAAACTGTTTTAGACGTTGGTTCAGCGAGGTATTTCACTCCTCCTGACAGTTTGTTGCGGACGGTCTGATATGTGAGTTCATGTTAAAGGCAGCGTTTCAGTCTGAGGTCAGAGGTCACAACTGGACCTTGGACTTCCTCTCTGTCAGCAGATGTTGGAGCTGTGTGGCGAGGGAAGCTCCGACTGAGGGCTCCCCATCGGAGAGGAGCAGGAGGAGGAGTAGAGGTGGGGGGAAGGAGAGGAGGTGTAGACGTGTGACAGTGAAGAAGAGGAGGTGAAGCAGGGGGAGGCAGCCTGCATACTCAGGGAGGAGAAGGAGGAGGTGGGAAAGAGCGAGGCAGCGGGGGAGGACGAACCCTGAGCAGGAGAGGAGTACGAGGAGCAGGGGGAGGAGGTGGGAGGAGAGGGGTAGGCGGGGGGCTTGCTGATGGAGATGGGAGCAGAGAGGGAGGAGTTCCTGTCAGTCTTGCGCTCCTGCTGCCTCTGGTGGATCTTTGAGTGCCTCTTGCGCTCATCACTGCGGGCGAACTTGCGTCCGCACTCGGTGCAGGCGAACGGCTTCTCGCCAGTGTGTGTGCGGATGTGTGTGGTCAGGTGGTCGCTGCGGCTGAAGCTTCGCATGCAGATGCGGCACTGGAACGGCTTCTGGCCCGTGTGGACGCGCACGTGACGCGTCAACTCATCTGAGCGGGAGAAGCGGCGTTCACAGCCTTCAGCGGGGCAGGCATATGGACGCTCATGTGGCGGCGTCTTGCACTGCCGGCCTGTGGCTGACTTCCTGATCCGGTTGGATTTAGTGAACTGGGCCTGATAGGTGGGGCCAGAGGCGGAACCTTGAGGCTGGATCTGTGTGGAGAAGGCTTTGATGGTGGAGAGCGGCGTGAGTGGAGGTTGTGATGATGGCAGGCTCAGGTTCTGTGACAGCACAGGCTTCTGATCCTGACTCAGCCCGAGCTCGCCGTCCTGTGGCTGCTGTGACAGCAGGTAGTCTGGGAGCATCGGCACCACTATGGAGGGCGACTGGAGGCCGAGCCTGGAATTGGAGGTGGGGTAGGCTGGAGGGGGACCCTGTGGTTGAAAGGCCTGGGAGTCTGAGGAGGGCAGGGGGAGGTTGGAGCCAGCGGCAGTGGTGTATGTCTGCGTTGCAGAGAAGACTGATGTGACGTCACCGCCACCACAGCTGATCTGGATGGAGCTGAGGTTCGGCTGGGACAGTGATGATGATGTCGCTGATGATATCACTGATGAGGAGGACGAGGAGAGACTGCAGGTTGCAGGGGGGGGAGCCGCCATGCTGACCAACCCAGTAAACAGGCTGAGGAGAGGCTCAGCCCACAGGCCACCACTGCTGGACACAGAGTTTGACGGTTCGAAGGTGAAGCGGCCACTGTAGGCCAGAGGGGTGAGGCGGGGGGTGAGAGGGGGGAGACTCTGAAGGTCCGGGATATCCGACAGAGAGTCTAAGAGAGAAGAAGAGAATAAAGAACTGGTCAGAGTCAAGTCACAGCTGATTACCTGCTCCATCACACCTGAAGCTTCACATCTTATTTATTCCAAATGTCTAAATGTTGTTTTAGGCTTTTTAGTGTCACGTTCAAACATGACAGATTCAGAATGAGAAACGAGATTTAAAAATCCTTCAAAGTGGGCTGATCTGACGAAACATGTTTCTAATTTAGAAATTTAGAATATTTTATATGATATATCAAGCACGTATGCAAATAAGTGATAACAACTAACGATATAGTCTTTTAGATCAATGTTATAGGCAAAAGGTGAAGGGAGCTCTAGTAATTAGACTATAATTGCATTCTAATTACCTGTTTTATTAGCTCAGAAATTAATCATTAATCAGTCAAACACACCTTGGAACAGCTTAAAGGTGCACTGTATAGGCATAAAAAATAAGTCAATGAAGATCCTTCTCTTCGGATTAAAATGTCTCTGCCAAAACTACACAAACTAAATAAACCCACTCTCCTTGTTGTCATGGCTGAATAAACGGAAAAAACAAACTGATCTTCAAAAGGACAACACAATTTCATCCTGTTTCACTTTGTTTATATTTGGAATCCTGCAACCTTTCTAGCTTCAAACAGTGCTCTGGACCTTATTGTCCTCTGACAGCTTGTTTACTCAGTTATGGAAAAGATGAATATTTCTGAGTTTGTATTATTACCTCATTCATATTTCTAGTTTGAATTTCTTCAACAAAACGACATAGTTTTCCTATAATAAAGTCTAAATGCAAGCACTCTTTCACCATGCAGGATTCCTCAGTAAACCCTCAACCATTTAATAAAATCATGATTTTCGGAGATCAATGAACAACATTGAGCACTTTTGGGAGGTCTTGATGTATATCTGTCTGGCACTTTTCGTCTTCTCTAAACATTCTGCAAAACACCCGCAACCACCACCACCCCGCCGGCACAGCCCGCTCCTCACCTCCGTACTCCATGGGCTCTCCGCTCAGCAGCCCGGCTCCCTCCGCTGCCGACGCGGCCAGCAGTGAGCCTCCGGCCGCGGCGTTCTGCAGCAGCATCTGCAGCTCCTCCAGCTTCGAGTATCCATCCAGCGGGGAGAGAGGCTGCTGGAAGCAAGTCAAGGGGTCGGAGATCTGCAGGGTGGGCAGGAGAAGCTCCGCTTTTGTCGCTGCCATCTCTTTAGAGGAAGAAGAGCGAGAGGCTGTCGCGGGTGTGGAGCTCAGCCGCTCCTGGAGCTCCTGAGCACCGGGCTGCTCCTGCACGGGGACCGAGTTCTCCGCTCCTGAACGCCGAGGAGAGGCGCTCTTGCCGGGCAGAGGCTGCTGCTGCTGCTGCGGCTGTTTGGGGCGGTGATGCTCGGGGGAAGCCAATGCTGGAGGGTCTTCAGGTCCGGCGTCCCGGTTCAGAAGTTTTTAAGTTGTGACTTTAGGATCTTTGTGACAGAAGTCATCAGGGAAAGTAAACAACATCAGATGTTTGATTCCGGTTGGTGTTTTCACGTGTGGACGGTGACAACTTGAACTTGAGCTCTGTCAAGTTCCTTCAATGAGGATTCCCGGCTTTATAAAGACTCCTGCGTGACGTACATTCCCAAATATGGCAGGCGGGAAGCCCATATTTGGTCAGAGAGGTAAGCGTGCAGCCCGGGCGGTAGACAGACGTTCCGGTGATCTCTGCGCTCTTTGTACGGCGGTATTTGGAGCGTAAACGATCCGGTAGAGTCCAGACCTCAGTCCAGCTCGGTGGGTGTTCTCTGTCGGCCGGACTGTGGCCGGTACACGGCGCACACGGACCACAAACAGCCGCCATGGCCGGAAACCCTGGAGACACGTCACGGCCCAGATCAGTTTTTTTGAGGTCTACGTCACATGGAGGTCGTCCAGGGCGTCATCACTTCCTCGGGCCTTATTTGGTAGTTTTCCTGTCAGACTGCTGATCGAGTGCAGGCCCGTCCCGTCCTGCAGCTCAACTCTGGCAGAAAAGAAAAAAAAACATAGGCCCTACATGACTGACAGGCAGCTGCAGGTTTTACTAAAAATACTCAAGTATCAGAGTATGTAACTGGTTGAGATAGAAGTATTTCAAGTAATCTAAATACTGCTGAGTAGTTTAATGTAAAAACCTAATAGGAAAAGTCACTACAGCTGTCAGCTAAATAAGTAAATGTACAATATTTCTAAAAATATAATGGAGTATAAAGTACTAAAGTAAAGTAAAAGTACTCCAAATGTGTAAAAGTACTCCAAAATATACTTAATTACTCACTACTACTGTGACTGACGTTTGCACTATGAGTGGACAATGTACTCAGGTCCTTCCTGTAAAGGTAGGAACATTACATTGTAGAAAAACTATATCACAAGAAAAGGTCCAGCATTGAATCTAAAGTGCAAGAGCATTATCAGCTTCATGTAGTTACATTTAGCAGCAAAATTACACAAGTATAACAGAGTAATACTAATCTAATAATAACACAACAGTCCCCGGGACATAACGTACATATTCCTAATTACATTTTTACTTAATCAAAACTCCCTGTATGTTTCCAACCAAGAGTATGTTAGATTGATATTTGTTTTATTTAGAAATATATTTAAGTACAAGTACAATATAAGTATAAGTACAATATTTCTGAAATGTAATGAAGTATGAGGCACTTAAGTAAAGTGGAAGTACTTTAGATTTGTAGTGCATAGTGCTTAAGTAGCCTAAATGTACTTAATTACCCACTACTACTGTATCTGACATTTGCACTGAGAGTGGACAAAGTACTCACACATCATTCCTGTAAAGGTAGGACTATTACAGTGTAGAGAAAATATATTTCAAGTAAAGGTCCTGCATTGAAGCTTTTACTAAATTTAGAGTACAACAGTACTATCAGCTTCATGTAGTACAAGTATCAACAGCAAAACTACATGAATATTGCAGAGTAATAGCAGAACAGTCACGGGGACACAACATCCATATTCCTAAATGCTTTTACTTCGGTTTTACTTCAGATATTACATGATATCTCTATTCAATAGTGGTGTGCTGTTCTATACATAGATATGTTACTACATTCCAATGTGTATTTTACATCCCATACTATTTTATGTTAATGATATACTGCTTTATTATGTATATATACTAGACCATATTTCTATATTGTGTGATGAGACTGGATTCAAATCTGTGTCATTGTGTAAATGCCAGGTCAGCCATAAAGCAATGCTGCAGGTCTGAACAGATTAAAATAATATTTTACACATTTATTTTTACTTTTACTTTATTAAATGACTGCAGGATTGTCTTTTTTTTTTCTCTTTCATGATCTTTTGTGCAACATTTTGATGCTTGTATGAATTGTTTTGAGAACACGGAAAGCTTTCAGACTAGTTTTGTAAACAGTTTTATTAATTGTGTGAACGCATTAAAAATAAACAACTTAGAAAAAGCTGCACTCAGGGCATTAAAATGAAGCAAAGCGGCAGCAACAGCGCCACCTGCTGGATGATAATATATATAAAATATATTACCGGATAACCATCCAGTTAAGCTGTTCTCTGTTTGGATGAGTGAAATTAAACCTATAAATCATCTTAACTGCTTAAACTTCGATCATAATTCGGATGAGATGCTACCTGTAGGCCTGTTTTAGCGTCATTTTGTCTTTGTTTTATTTTGACATTTGGTGTTTATATTATTTTTTACAAACTAACAAAGTACAACTCTGTAACCTGGGAATGACGTTTATACTAATGTGCAACAGCCATGTTCAATGACGTCAATTCAACACTTAAATTCCAGAAAAGCCTGTCTTGGAAAAGTGCTGTCCTCAGTGAAGCATCCTGCAGCAGACAGTGGAGGAGAGCACGGTGTCCAACGTCCACCGGCTCTGTGACGTCATCATGGAGGGGAGAGAGAGAAAGAGGACTCCAGCAGCAACCTGTGCAGCTCTGGTGAAGTCCATGTCCTGGAGGGTGAAAGCAGTGCTAGTTAATAATGGTGGTCACACTCAAATCACACAAATCAGGTGTGTTCTTGCTTGGATGGAATGAAACATACCTGATTTGGATCAGTTGTGTTCTTGCTTGGAAGGAATGAAACATACCTGATTTGGATCAGGTGTGTTCTTGCTTTGTTGGAATAAAAACCTGCAGCCACAGCGGCCCCTTTACTGGATCAGTTTGACACCACTGGTTTAGACATTAATGGCTGTGTCTAGAGTTATTTTAAAAGGACAGTAAACAGATTATTCTTTTTAGGTTAGTAAAAAGATCAGATAGTGTCCAGTGTGTGTGGCAACAGCCTGATGAGGAGTACCAAGACAACTGTGTCTTGCCTACAGTGAAGCATGGTGGTGGTAGCATCTTGGTGTGGGCACAGCACTGAGCTGCACTTTACTGAGGGAGACATGAATCTGTACTGTGACATTCTGAAGCAGAGCATGTTCACTTCCGCCCTCCCACCTTTGGAAACTGGGCCGCAGGGCACGATAACGACCCCAAACACACCTCCAAGATGACAACTGCCTTGCTGGGGAAGCTGAAGGTGAAGGTGATGGTGAGTCTTCAGACCTGGACCCAGTGGAGCACCTGTGAAGCATCCTGCAGCAGACGGTGGAGGAGAGCACGGTGTCCAATGTCCACTGGCTCTGTGACGTCATCATGGAGGGGAGAGAGAGAAAGAGAGAAAGACACTTTGGGCAAAATTTAGACAAAATTTAGACATGTGGATCAGTTTGACACCACTGGTTTAGACATTAATGGCTGTGTCTAGAGTCATTTTAAAAGGACAGTAAATCAATACAGTTACACAAGCTGTACACTGACTACTTTATAGTATATAAATATACAAGTTTTATACTTTTATATAAAGTTTGATAAAAGTGTCATTTCTAAAGTGTTGTCCCCTGAAAAGTTGTAATAAAAGTTTTTTTCAAAAATCTGAGGGATGCACCCTCTTTTGTGAGATAATATGTATAGTTTTTATATATGTGTGTGTAAATATATATGTATGTGTGTGTGTGTATATATATATATATATATATAT
>CAEMYA010002118.1:853596-874752 GCA_903131615.1 Diplodus sargus
TATATATGTGTGTGTGTGTGTATGTATATATATGTATATATATATACACATATAGTGTGTGTGTTCTGTTCAATTAAATCTTACTGTACCAACATATATGACTCAGTGTGTCCATCATTGTCTATAGTAGCGCATTTTAATGTTATCATTGTATTAATAGAAACAGAAATAAACATTACTAGTCATTGGGGGTATATCTTAAAGCCAAAGCACTGGTCTTTATAATTAATACAAATTAAGAAGTATTAATCAATACAATAACATCAAATTGCTATGGATTTTAAATCAGGAGTAAACATACCTCAGGAAAACATCTGGTACCATGATTTCGCGAGACCACTAGGGGGAGACGTTCTCATGGCAACGGACACACAATCTCAGAGAGGGAGCAACAACAGTATCAATCTGTGTCATTCAGAACATGATTTAATGGGATATGTTATTTACACTGGCTACTGCTTTCTCATGTGGTCACGTGACTGTAACCCATAAATACGACTGTTACCCCTTCTACTACTTCTACTGGAAATACCACTCTTTCATTCACGATGTTTTATTTGCTGATGATTAATAACAAACACAACTCAAATAAAATAGTTGTAACGTTAATGCGCTGCTCCACGGGCGCAATAATCTTACTATTATCCTGGTGTGTGAGTTTGTGACCCAGGTTTTGCCTTGACCGGCCGGCAGGTCGTAGGTTCGAAACCAGCTCATGGCGGGGTGCACCTCGGGTGACTCGGTTATAATACGCCAGAAATATTCATATAGAGATACAGGGGACACTGTCTATAATATTTCACTATCCAATAATTCCCCCGTGCTTTTCGCGTGTCTTTTCCTGTGCGTTAGGGAGCGTAAAAATCGGTCCCCTTCCTTTGCGCAGCGAGCGCTCTACCATTTGAGCTAATCCCCCGATGCTAACACATTTATGGCATCGTCAGTAACAATAATCAAAAAATGTCGAGCTAAAACACGTTTATTATATTTTTTTTTTTACATCAAGTCTTCCACCGAGCAACTGCTAACAGACCGACCAACCTGATCATCCTCCTGGTGGCTGGCATGTGACTTGCTGGATGCCGGAGAGGTATGATTGGCAAGAACCTGAGGGGAGTTGAAGGAAAAAATTCGAGGCAAAAATAGACACAAAGTCGATGAGTCGATTTTACGGAAACAGCTCAGTGACCTGTCAGGGTTATGGTCTACTAACCAGGAGACTGTATGAAGCTGGGGAAGAATAGTCTGTAAAGGGGGGAGGAAGAAGGGGAGAGTAGAAAAAAGAGAGAAAAAGGGAAAAATGAGCGGAAAGGAAAGAAAACAAAATGATTTAGCCCCCATTCTCGCTCCTGTCGCATTTAAAATACTGCATATGTCGTTAGTGTTTTTAAATTCAGTTTTCTTTTTGTTTTTAATGAGGAGGAAGCAATGTACACAGGAGCGCTGGTTCGAGTCCAAGCCTCCGCAGGATTAAGTTGTGTAATATGCACTGTTGAAGTCTTTGTGTTGCCCGTGTGAACTTCAGTTTATTGAAGACGTTATTTATAAGACTTGTGTAATATATTTAAATGTTAATACAGTAGTATTAACAAAAACTTGCTCTGTCACGATTATTAATTATTAGAGCGTTGCATTGAAGCTCACTATGATTTGCACCGAGCTCCACCTAGTGTATACTTAAAACATCACCATAAGAATGAATAGAACTGAGACAATATTAATATTAAAATTGCAAACCTTATGACTAGGTCTTTGGCTTTTGAACTGGTGTAACAAAAACATTGTGGCCTCTGGCAAACTGTAATGGTCATTTTTCACACATTTCTGATAATGCTGTATTTTTTAACTCCAATTGACAGTTACTAGTTAGTTGAAAAAAGAATTTTCACACAAAACATAAACCCATTTGTTTTTTATTTTACAACAGATGGCAGTTCTTTTCATGGTAAAAATATAAACATAGTCAAAAGATAACATTTTTACAATTTCAATATGATTCAAAATCATATTGAATGAATTTTCACAAACTTGTGGAACAAGAGGAACAGCACACTGTACATAAGAGAACAGGGGAAACATGATGACATAACATAATGATAATCATTTCTTATCAGTTTTCATCATCTCCAACCACTGCTCCTTTGGAATAGCCTCTACAGAGGGGCAGTAAACCAGGCCTTTGTACTGGCTGTGTCCGGTCTCTGCAGTGCGGTACTGCCCGCATTTCTTGCAGGTGTTGTGCTGCACTTTGCGGGTCAGTTTACGCACGGGAGCAGGAGCAGGAGGGCAGAGGAGAGGGTGACAGCCAAGGCCTGTGGAGCAGCAAAAAGGAAAGCGCCATGCGACATCATGGGGGCCGGCATTGTCAGTTGAGGGCCCAGGACTGGAGCGGGGAACAGCTGACGCTGCGGACGCAGGTTTACAGCCGCCTGTGTGTCACCTGAAGGCGGAACTTTCCTTTTAAGCCGCGCCTGGCCAACAGTGCTGCCAGGCAGGTGGTACTGGTGAGCTGGGACTGGCAGAGGGGGTGCAGAGGGAGGGCGCACATTAGCAGGGAGGAGTGGGCTAGCTGCTACAACGAAGCGGCTTGGCAAATCCAGCCCCTGCATGATGACTGCGGTGTCCTGCCTCTTCACCCTCTTGTTGTGCCACTGCAACAGGGCGGTGTGGCTCACATTTACCAGCTGCAGGCTGGTACTGGTCATAATTGTTCCATTGGCCAGAATGCGCCGCCTAACTTTTCTGTAGTCCTCAAGGATGAGATCCTTTCTTCCTGGGACTACGGTGGATGGCACAGTGCCTGATGAAGATCATCTCAAGCAGGCGGCAGCAATCTGGCCACTGGGCAATTGGGGCAGGTGTGGTCAGAGCATGCCTCCTCACACTCTCCACCCCTGGAGTGAACTCCTGTCTCTTTTTAGGAGAACGGAACCTCCCTGTGTCCAGCCTGCTCTGATGTCTGGCAGCGAACACCACCCTCTGCTTGTCATATTCCAGCAGGTTCTGCCAAAGAGCAACAATACTGCTCACCTAAGCAGAGGGAACAAAATAGCACGTTCGAAGATAAAAACATGCAAGTGTGAACATGCGTGACAAGACATAGAGGAAATGTGAGAAAAAAATAAAAGCTCTTGACCTGCTGGTTTGTGAGGACAAGAGAATTTTGGTTCCTCAGCCCAACTAGATATTCCATCAACCCTGTCCTGGCCTGGCATACCAGAGTCACCCACAGCCTGCAATACAAAACAAGACAAAAAAAATGAAATGAGCAATACAATCACGCTTCGAGACGGAGGCGTAAGCGGGGTCAATGTCTTTCAAAAATCCAACGTGACCAGAAATAAGCGTCATGATTGGCCCCACTCCAATGTGATGCCGGAGCGTGATTGGTTGTCATCCAATCTGACATTGGACAGCGACGCCGGTGATTGGCCTCCGTCCAACCTTGACATTGGAGAGGGAGTCCCTTGATAGGATGCTGAGATTGGATTTTTTAACCGACTGTCCTGTGTCAAGTCAAGTACTGGTACACACTGCTGACCCTATTACTCAGCATTTAAAACTATGACCTCAAATCATTTTACTGACCCTAGTATGGAGTTCTTATGGTTTTTACAGTGATGATGTTAATTAAATAAATGTAAATACAAGGACCAGTTTGGAAGCCCAAAGCAACATCTATTAAAAACAGTTTAAGTTTACATAGCTGGCATAGTCATTCAAGCCTTTTTTGCCAAGTGAATACAATTCACAGTGAACAAAGTGGTTATAGAGTGGTGGAGTTTGTAGTCCTAAAACATGGTAATCAGTTATCATTTTTGCACATCTGGTTACCCCAGGCTTAACCTCCTGAGACCCAGGGGGAAAAAAACGTTTTTTAATTACTTTTTTTTCTTTCTTTTTTTCTACATACATTTAGTGTTGGGGTGGTCAAAAACATATTGCAAAGAAAAAAATTGTTTAAACTTAATTTATTAAAATTTTACAACACGTCCTCTGTAGTGGACAATGGGACTTACTTGTTCTCAAATGTGAAACATCTAAAGGCTGAGTATGTACATGGAAAGTTCCACTGGAATCATCCAGTACACCAAATACAAAACAAATAACAAAGGTAGATTTATCTTTTTGTAACCATTAGACCTTAACCTTTTGTAATTTCTTTATGAGAGGTTTAACACTTCATGGTATCATCCTCTGATAGACCTACATCGATCAGGCATAACATTATGACCACTGACAGGTGAGGTGAATAACACTGATTATCTGTTCATCATGGCACCTGTTAGTGGGTGGGATATGTTAGGCAGCAAGTGAACATGTTCTCAAAGTTGATGTGTTAGAAGCAGGAAAAATGGGCAAGCATTAGGATTTGAGCAAGTTTGACAATGGCCAAATTGTGATGGCTTGACATCTCATCATGCCACAGCGCACCTTCAGGGGTCTCATGGAGTCCATGCCTCGATGGGTTAGGGCTGTTTTGGCAGCAAAAGGGGGCCAACACAATATTAGGCAGGTGGACATAATGTTATGCCTGATCGGTGTATGTCTGAAACTCACTGAATGATTCTATTAAGAATCCTCTCTGCCTCCGTCATAGAGCTGTCTACTGAACAAATGTGAAACAAACATAAGTACAAAGTCCTGACGTCCAGTACAGAGGACATTTATAAATTAGTTTTTTTCAAATTAAAATAAATAGGTTCAGCTCTGAAAACTCACTCAAATATTCCTGAGATGTCTACTTATTTAAAACAATTGAAAAGTATTTTTATTTCAATCATGAATATTATGCATACCTTTCTTTTTTCAATAAAATGTGCTTTTTGGGACAGCAGCTATTTTGAAAAGACATGCACAGGCAAGCTGGCAAGGCAATATCCTTGAGGATAACTGGAGCTTTAAAATGACACCACATTTGGGGGGATTTTGGGGGCCAAGGACGTTATAAAGCACTATAACATCCTTGGCTTACCTGTCTTAAGGCTGCTAACAAGTGGCTAACTGAGACTACAGAGGTTATTAGGGACATTAAACGCCATCATAATGGACACTGATACTCATCTACTCACTAGGCTGTCTTTACAGAATAACTTTATTTACAAACTACTCTAACTCTAAATTTACATTTGGTAGATTGACCAATTTACAGAAGACGTTTAGAATAATTGTGTTGTACGTTGTGTACCACTTGATGCTTATGTCACGCCACTGTGATGTAGTCTGTTTATAACCCAAAATTAACTTTTTAGTACTTAAGATTTTATTTATGCTTCAAAAATTACAAAAGCGGTGTTCATCTGTGGAGACTATCTTGATGAACAAAATGTCTATGGATCATAAACTGGTGTTAGTCATAGAGATTATTTTCGCCGTTATTCAGAAATCCAATTAAAAAATCTCATATGCGGAGTTGATATGTGGAGGGACCCCTGAAGAAATCTTCATGACTGCATCAAAAATGAATCTGGGCTGAGGGCCTTCTGGGTTTACTGCTGCAGTCAAACCAACTCGTTTTGAACACAGCATACTTTAGAAAGAAAGTTCAAGCTCCACCTCCCAGTCACTGTAAATGTTGTTTTTGTTTTCAAAGACAAAATCAATACCAGCCTCATGCTGTCATGCCTGGTATCACGTACATATAAAAGCTAGCTATGCTAGCAGCATTGGACGGTAACATGGGTTGTGATGAGTTTTATGTTCAGTAACAACAGTATTTGTTCACAAAAACACTTTCACAATCTGTTAGCCTCCTGCCTCTTTTTTGTTATGTTCCATTTCCTTTTCTGTACATCTGATTTTTAACACAATCATGAATAATCAATTTGTTACACAATAATCAGTCCATGTCATAGAAAACTGGACTGGGTGTAACACCAAATAAGTCTCCACTGAGTGAAGAAATACTGTATAAACATGTCTTGAACATCCACTCATACAACTTACAAATGAAATCATGAACACAATAAAGACCAGTACATTGTGACCAGTCGCTGTGACTAATTTTGACTGTAAGATGAGAGGATGATCCAAGAGCTAATCTAATAAACAGTGGATGTTTGTCATTTCATTCTGTCTCTGTCTGTCCTTCAGCTGGTACGTTAGGTCATTAAAATGATCAGATATTTGATCCAATGCAGGTAAACCTGATCACAAACAGACAAACACAACACATTCACACTTCCTGTGTAGAGAGGAAGTTAAAAGACATGAAACAGAGTTAATTTTATAATCTCTTAACATTGGATATGTGACAAGGATGGAGGAAAGACACTATAAAAAACTATAAATGTAGTATAATTACTGTAAAGTGACTCATGTGTGTGTTCACCTGCTTAATAAAGACGATGACAGTCCTGCAGCAGAAATAGAACAAAGCTGAGATGTGTCGGCATGTGGCAGCAGGCTGCAGGAATACCAGCCGGGCTGCATTTAGACTATGAGGACACGCACACACAAACGCACACACACAGGAATGCTGCTGGAAGTTTCTGGTGGGGTGTGTGTGGGTATATAAGCAGCTGAGGGACGGGATATCAGACAGACGGACTCCAGACTGAAGCAACTCATCTGAAACCCGACCTCCACCTCTACTACTCTTAGGATGTTGTGCCCCAGCGTCTTCCAGCCTCTCCCAGTCACCATGAGGCCTTTCCTGGACATGCACTGGCCCATCAGAAGCCTGTGGCCTGAAACCCGGCCCCTGTTCTACCAAATCGAGCAGGAGATGATCCGCCACATGCAGGAGATGAGGCAAAACATGGAGTACATGGAGAGGCTCCACCAGAAGATCTTCGAGGAGATCGACCAGACCTCAACCTTTACGGGGATGTTCAAGCCTATCAGCTTCCAGGAGCTGGGGAAGGACAGCAGCAGCTTCGCCCTCAGCCTGGACACTCAGGAGTTCTCCCCAGAAGAGCTGTCAGTCAAACAGGTGGGCAGGAAGCTGAGGGTGAGCGGCAAGACAGAGAAGAAGAAGGAGGACGAGAAGGGCTCATACTCCTACAGGTGTCAGGAGTTCAGGCAGGAGTTCGACCTTCCGAGCAATGTTGACCCCGAGACCGTCACCTGCTCGCTGGTGGGTGGAAAGCTGCAGATCCAGGCACCCCGGGACAAAGCGGTGACCGACGGGAAGGAGAGGGTCGTCCCTATCACCTTAACCTCAACCCCGGCCATCACCTCCTCCAGTGGGGGGACAGAGGGGAACAGCACCTCCTCCTCCTCAGGGAGCTGCCCTGCAGAGAAAAACTGAACCATCTCATCCATTCACATATCTTCTTTTGGTTTAATTATATCTGATAAATGGAGGGAACATGAAACTGATTCTCTTGAGTTGCACTTTGATTTTTATCAATTAACTCTTTGTAATAAACTGTTTTAATGTCTCAGAGTTAAGTTTGAGTTATTACAGCCATATCTCTAGGACTTTTTAATGTCAAAAACATGAAAACATTCTCATTTTTGTGCGTTATTTCAATTTCAAAATTACAATGTACCATAATGATGCCCTGTATTATATATTTCTAGCATTTACTATTGTGCTGCATGCTTATTAACTATACATTTTCTTTTAAAATGTTCATCTTCTATTCTTTTTAGGGTGTAACATCTGTTCAGGACTCCTTGATTTTTTTCAATGTGCACTAACCCCTGTTCACTGTTACTGATCTCATAATTATGAGAACTGAGATTATCCAGAAATTAAATTGTGATTTTTGTCAAAATAATGATTATGTGCACATATTGTTACCTGTGTTACAATGAGTACCCAAAAGTCATACTTGAGTAATAGTAAAAGGTATGTTAAAATGCTACTTTGGTAAAAAAATGAAAGTCACCCATAGGAATAGTATTTGAGTAAAAGTCTCAAAGTATCTGATATTAAATGTACTTTAGTATCAAATGTACATCTTGGAGTAAATTATGAATATATTCAGTGTAGTGAAAGTGCCGAATAGTCATACTTTAGTAAAAGATATTGTGTTAAAATGTTACTTTACTACAAGTGAAAGTCACCCACACAAACAGTAGTTGAGGTACTAAAGGTAGCTGATGTTAAACATATTTAAGTATAAAATGTTACTTTTTGTATGTATAATGTATTAAGTATAATATAACTATCAACTGCATAAGTAAAAATAAAATAATACATACTCATTTGTCTGATTTGTCCAGATCAATCCAGTAATATTTACTTTTGTTTAGTAAATTGCAACTATATTGTCATATCATTATTATAATTCTAAATGTATGCCTTTTTAAAATATTAAGTGTTCTTTTTTCATAAAATGGCTACTTTGTTCTCATATTACCTTTTCTGATAAAACTGAAACTGTATTCTGATTTCACTCCTTTATTCCCCATAAAATGATGATTTCATCCTCATAGTAATTTATAACATAACTAATAAATATCCTTCTGTTGCTCTCCTGTTTACTGACGTAAACAACCTGTTACAATTTAATGCTGTACTGTAACAGCATCAAACAATTTTAATAACTGATTCAGTTCATGTTAAAGACAAAAAAGATATGTCAATCAATCTACAGTAAGAGTAATAGCACCTTCCAATTCTGTGGTCTGAGCTTTGTCGTGGACAGGGGGCTTATAGATAAACCTGTAGTTCTTGGACTTAGAACATACAAAACCAGCGATATGTTCATTCAGTCATGGCCATTAATGTAGACCAAGACTTTTAAAAAACATTGAAATTAATTAGTTTCTGACCAACTTGATGAAAGTGATGACAATAAACACAGGACACCAGTTTTCCCTTTCTTTGTAAAATAATTCTCAATAAACTTAATTTATTCACAAACTGCTTTTCAAATTGCCATGTTGTCATTGTTCTTTTTTTTAAATCACATACAATAAAAAACATTTCTAAAAGACAAGAGATGTCCGAGTCTCTCCACTAACTTTGTACATGACTGCTCCGCCGTTTACAGCTCCCTCCTCTGTCCTGAAGCTTCTTTTATTTTTTTCAAACACGATGTGTTCATCGCTGACACCTCGTCACGCTCAGACATCAGATTAGAAATATTAAGAAAAAACAGCAGAAAATAATTAACAGAGGGACTAAAAATTTAACAGCTACAGTACACATTTCCTTTTCTTCTCCATTAGTTTTGTCTTTTCCTTTTTTCTTTTTAACGTTTTGATTTACAGAATAATAGAATATGTTCAGTTAAGGCTTATGTTGGGTGTTATGGAGCGATCAACAGAAACAAACCGACAAACCAGGGGGATGGGCGGAGGTGTGTGTGTGTGTGTGTGTGTGTGTGTACATGTGTTATAGGGACACTGTGGGTTAGAGGACACTGCATGTATACATGTATTATGGGCACACTGTCTGTTATGGGGACATTGTGTCTGGTAATATTACTGTTTGTTTTTTTAAATGTAATGTTTCTTTTTTAATTATTTTGTGAATTTATGAATTTGAGTGAACTGATCTTTTTTTTCCTGTTACCTTTGGTTAGCTACTTTCACAATTCTAATTGATAGCACATACTAACAATTTGGCTCATAGCAAACTTTGATTTCATCTTAAGAGAGTAGTACAAGATTCATTCTTGTGAGATATTTGAGATTTGAAGATGAATATCAGTCTCATGTTTTTGTGTTAAATACAGAACTGGAGTCAGGATGTGTTAAGCTTGGCTTAGCTAAGTTTAACATAAGATGGGAAAGGACAAGGACATAGTTCTGTCATGTCTCATGGCTCTGTCTAAAGCCTATAAATACACCTACTAACACCTCTAAAGTAAACAAATTGTCACCCTCTCTTGCGTTGTCACCGTCAGAAATTCACAATATGTCCAAAATTTGGAGGCTGACAAAATATTTATAATATAACTAGACAGTGACTGCAAAGATGTGTTAAAAACATAAAACCTCCATGGATCAAAAATTGGTAACAGAAACAGTAATTATTGAACATGTTTTCAGTTTGGGACGTCTTGTCAACAGTTTTACTGATGTCTCCTTTCTAATGGAGGCCAATGGAGAAATGGTTTTTGGGGCCACAGGTATTCTTTTTTGGTGCAACACCACAAGTACCTACTGGGATAAATTGGAAGTCTAATCTACAATTCATGTGGCAAACATTAATCGTTTATCCCAATTATGGTTGAAACAATGAGAGGTGAAGATCAAAATTTACTAGACTCTTGTTGTCCCCAGTCTTTATGCAAAACTAAGCTAACAGGGTCCCGACACTACCTTTAATTAAAACAAACATAAGACTGATGTCCATCTGAATATCACACTCTGAAGAAAATGCTGAACTGTTCCTATATAAGGGGCCAAATTAGTAACTTGCAAGATGTTCCTCAGAGTTGCTTTTACTCAATGAGGTGACATTGGACAGAGAAGAAGAAATACTCACACAAACTGAAACGCTGCATTTTTCTGCTCATACATCAAACATCCAGATGAGTTTTAAACCCTCTGAAATCCAGACTGCAACAGCCTGCTAGCAAAACAACAAACTGGTCTTTTATAAAGTGGATTCAATACTCTTTTTTTATAAACAAATATCTGAAAACCTAACAGTAACATTGCCAAAACCAAATGACGGTAATCCATCACAGTAAGCATTTTTAAGTTAAACGAATGTTATTGAATCGTAACTATTTTCCCTTTTTGTTGTATTTAGAGACATTTCGTCATCTGAGATCTGACAGTCTGCTGAATTGAAATGACCAAACAAACCTTACTTATTTGCTACATGGTCGTTTAATTTTTCTTGTTTATATGTTGATTGTCTTTAAGTTTTTAGTTTTTAACATCATTCCTACATGTTTTTCAGCAATTGACTGTCAACTCTCGGATGTTATATTGCCCTCGAAAGAATCACTCAAAAGTTTGTTTTCAACTGTGTGGCCGACAATAAGACAATAGCTTTGACCAAAATCCCAATAAACCTCAACACTGGCTGTGATGGATTATCTCACAGAATGGATGAATGGAAACAAAATAGCTGCTTGGATACAAGGAAATCAATCTGAAACCTGATACAGAAATGTAGCGTATGAATTCGAGTACAAAAGTTAACATTTAAAACAAGCCAAGTGGTCCTTTATGCAGCTGTCAACAACAACATGGACGCTTAGTGAAACTTTGAAACACTGTAAATGGTTCGGAGACCTTAAATGTGTGTTTTTTTTATTCTTTTCAAGGGAAATTGGTGGGGGAAAAAAAACAACCTGTGAGCGTTTTCAGTCGACTTTCCCCAACAACACATTCACACCTGGTGGGTTTGTGAATCTTCACCATCAAGATTGTATCCAGATTGACATTTGATTTATCCACTTCCATAAATGCATTACTCTCTAGAAGCTCCCTATGAAACATACAGTCAATAAATGCATTTACATACTGGTGTCTGTAGCACTGAGCATTTGAAACGTCTCAAATGCTGAAGGTTAATCTTTAATATCGGATCAGATTTATAATCTTATTGGCTTGTTTCGGACCATGTGGTTATAAAATGTGATAACTTCGATTGCTCTTTCCCATGAACTTTTTTTTCCTATATTTTTATCTTAAAGAAAAGGTGCAATGTATAAGATATGGTCAGAATTTTTGTTTAAAATATCTGACAAGTGAACCGACATTGTCAACAGAATGTGAAGAAACAACAGCACTGATGTCATATTGAAGACGTCTTAGATTTGTGTTGCTTATCAGACGGCCATGGCCTGTCCTGTCTTGTAATACCACTTTTTATCAATAGTACAACCCCACAGTTTCAGCGTAGAGGTTTGTGAGCGATGAGTTTGTGACATTTCACAAGCTCGCTTAGCTTTTTAGTCTTACAAATAAACAGAATTAACTCACAATGTGTGAATAAAGGTAAAATATTCTTACACCAATGATGCTTATTAGCGGAAAAATGCAACCATGCACCTTCCGATATTAAGTTTCTGACTTTTACTGAACAAAGCCAAACTTGACTGCCTTTTTAACTCATTGTATGAAACACTTCATTCAAAACAGTCTCTCTTAGTCTTTAACTGTTCTAATGATCACTAATTCTGATCTTGTCAAAATATATTCTTAATTTACTGGTAACTGAGCACTTAGCAACAGCAAAGAGCACAATGAATAGCAGTTGACAGTTCCTCTGGTGTTACAATGCCCCCCATTTGTTACACATTGCACCTTTAATGTAAAGGGATCATTTTGTTGTTGTTAAGCTGATACAATAATCGAAACTGACGCATCTTATTTCAAGCAATACTCAAGCTAAATTAATCAGATTCGGATACAAATGCATAGTCTACAGATTCAGGCCACATTTTCATCCTTTAACTGGCCGTCTCCAACAAATGTTTTAAAAACTTTGACTTTCAGTTTAAGGTCACAATGTCTGATTAGTCACCTGAAAAGTTTCCTGATCTGATGTCCCAATAGTCTTGGGCGATATGTTAAAATTCTCCAACTGGCCAGCATCAGCCAAACAACAATTGCCGATATATTTGCGCAGGTATTTTTCACATGATAATCCACTAAAACCATTCAGTGTTTCTGCACAGCTTCATAGAGGATAAATCATGTCTAGAGTAGGGTTGCAGTGCTATATATGGAAGATTATCATACTGTGCACATTTGCTTATCTACGGTATTGAATTCTACTGTATCAAGTGTCATTTAAAAATACATTTATGATAAGTTTCATGTCTGTCAGGACATAAATATTTGTGGAATTATAATAGCGGTTGTTCTATCAAAAGCAAACATTGTTTTATCCTGTGAAAGGCCATTGTAACTGATATTAACAATAATAAGTATGTAATTCTGTATAGTGATTTTTTTTAGATGACTATGGTACTGTGAAAAATTCATACCATTGCAACCCTAATCTGGAGCCAATCTGGACATAAATCACAAGACCATCGGGGGTGTTCAAGGATTCTCACACACACACACACACGGTGAGTGAATGAGGCGGAGTGTGTGCTGTGTTTTTCAGTGACAGGCGTGTGACAGGAATGTGTGAACACTCAGGTGAACAACAGCATCAGTGGCTACCTGCCCTCAGTGAAGCCTGATGGGACGACACCTCAAAACAACAACGAACCTGAATGCATCACCACGCTGACGTGTGTATGTGTGTGATCAGTGTGTTTTAGTGTGGTTTTTAAATGCAACACCAGACTCTGAATTAAGTATTGTTATAAATAAAATTGGGCTACGATCATGATACATTTCATAGCAATACCTTGACCAGATCCGAATATACATCTCTATGTGAGCCATGAGGCTGTCATCACATTATTTCATAAGGAAATAGGGCAAACAAATCAGTCTTAACGATTACTATGAAACACAAGCTGTTGTACTCAAGTGTTTTTAAAGGTTGAAGCTGGTCATATTCTAGATATTTCATTGTGTCAATAAATATGGACAACCAACCAACCAAAAGAGAGGACATGGAGAGGGCAACAAGTGGAAATCCCAGATTTTTTTCCCTTTTACATTTTGTGATATAAATTTCCAAAAATGTCATCGGGAAATACATGATTCTTGATGGAAAAAAAATCCAAAAGGGACTTTTTAGCCTTAGCAGAGGTATGTGCTCCTTAGTGCCACCCTAGTTCTAAAAGACTTAATGCATGTCATTCTAACAAATTAATGACAAAACAGCCATTTTCTTAAGTCTACAGTTAGATATGATTCTATTCAGCAGTAGGGCTGCGACTAACGACAAATTTAATTATTTGCCAATTATTTTCCACAATTAATCTATTAATCATTTAGTCGAAGTGATTTCTTCAGCGTCGTTTCTTTTGTCCAAAACCTGAAGACTGCTCATCTACTGTCATACATGACAAAGAAAAGCTGCAAATCCTCGCTTTTAAGAAGCTGGAACCAATTAGAAATTTTTCCTTGAAAAATTACTGAAGCCATTAATAGACTATCAATATAATTAACTAGCAATCAATTTTATTTCATCAACTAATAGCAGTTTTGTTGCAACTATTCTGGAGTCTTGACAACATACTAATCAGTTATGGCCAATATTGCGTTTTAATTTTGTCAATAAAAACTATGCTGAAAAATAGCTGAGGATCCTTTTTCAATTAAAGAACTAATATTTAAGTCTGTTATTTTCAAAATACTGTCTCATAGAAAGCCATTTGATATGAGTTTTAAGTACATTTACTTCTTAGGGGGAAAGTTCTTGTAATTCAGGGGAAGTAACTTTAAATATTGACTGGACATTAAAGGTGCTCTTCTGGTGAAGAGATCTGGTGTCCCCTGATATTCGTGTTGTGGTGCTGGACTGTGTGACAGGCGTGGTGATGGGGTTTCAGGATGGAGCTGCATTGTGGCGACGGCCTCATCAGACTGTAGTGTGTTAAAGAGACTCAGCAGCTGTATGTTGGAAGACACCTGGACGCCAAGAAGCACCTACACAGTCTCAATCCAGTCACAGAAGAGGGAAAACTCTGCATCTGGGCTTCAGATACCTGAAGCAAATATCCTGCTTTTTAGAGGTAACTGAAAGTCAGATGCAGGAGGACATTCTACTGGCTGGGATCCAGAGTGTGGAGGTTTCCTCTCATCACAGGCGACCAGAGTTACTCTCTAAGAGATCCTCCCTTTAAAAACAAACAGCTTTCCAACCAAAGAAATGTTAAAAAGCAGCCAGGAGGATTCCAAGTGAAGCCACAGTGCTGAGTCTTTACCGGTGGTAGTCAGATCATCACTGTCGTCATCAATCAGCTTTGTTTACCCCAGCTCATTCAATGAGAGAAGGTGTTGTTCCTGAGAGCCTTGCTGATTGGTGGCAAGGAGGCGTGGAGTGTTGAGACGGTGGTGGTCCAGGAAGAAGGGCGGGGTTCAGATCAATTCAAAATAAAACAAAATTAAAAAACTGAAACAGAGAACAGCCTTCCATTTACAAATGTGTCAGTTTTCTTCTATTAAGTTCAAGTCAAGTTCTGTACAATCCCTCTCAAACACCGCCTGCTGCGCTGCCTCACGCTCCTCAGCTTCCTCCTCCCCGTCATCGTCATCATCGTCATCCTCGCGGCACTCCTCGTCGCTCTCACTCAGCGGGCCAATGCTGGTCCTGCCCAGGCACTCGGCCGGCGAGCAGGAGCCGCGGAAGTCGCCCATGAAGGCCTCCATGCCCATGCAGACGTCACCGCCGCAGACCAGCCTGCCGCCACGCTCCAGACACTGCGGGTCAATGCTGCGGGTCTGCGGGAAACACAGGAAAAAGGTTAAGAAATGTACCAAAAAATTGATGGCGTCAGCTTGTTACAGATATAGTGTGTTGCTGATAGTGAAGACAAATATGTTCTTCTCAAAAACTAATCAAAATCTTTTTAATATATATATATATATATATATATATATATATATATATATATATACACACACACACTATCGGGCAATCTCTGACAAACAGTTTTCAACACTGATTTATCTACTGATAATTTATCTTATTAAATCAAATTGATCACCAATGTCAGAGACTCTAAAATGGCTTGTTTTGTCCACCCAAAAGTGCAAGTTTAAATAATTTTCATTTTAAAACAAATTCTGTAGTACCTGAGTCATCTTGGTGAAGTCGAGGACAGGTCGGGCGCAGGGTCTGTCAGGGTCACGGCGTCTCTTCAGACCTGGTTTGAGCAGCAGCAGGTCACAGGGCTGGGAGTGGCAGCGGGGCAGCTGCGGTGGCAGGCTGCGTCTCAAAGACGATGGTGTGCTGCAGGCTGAGGAGGGTGAAGCGGGCACCGGGCCCCCTCGGGCTGCTCCAGCCACGGCAGAGCAGCCGGGAGGAGGCGCCATTGCTTGGCTCGGCACAGGAGGCGGAGGCAGGAATGTGGAGGCCGCCGAGTCTCTGATGAGTACGGGGGAGAGGGAGAAACGCCTCTGAGGCGGAGGAGGTGGGTGGAGGGGGGAGGGCGAGGAGGAGCAGGAGGAAGGGGAGGGGAAGAAGCAGCAGCAGGCTCCTCCTCCTGCTGCTGCCTCGCTGGGGTCCCAGGGGAAGCTCCAGGGCAGGGGGGAGTCTGGAGACAGCGCCAGGCTGAAGAAGGTGGGGCTCGATGAGGAGTGCAGTGATGAGTTCAGGGAGGAACTAGGAGCGCGGAGAGGACAAGCTCCCCCCGCCGCACCTACCCCTATACCTCCTCCTCCTGCCCCAGCCCCTCCACCTGCAACTCCTCCCCCAGCTCCCCCATGGCACTGCTGACGGCTGACAGGAGTCCAGACCCGTGAGGCGCTGGGCCGCCAGGTGTAGCGGCAGCGTGACAGGTCCTCGGGCACCGACAATGAACGGCAGTGGCGTTTAGGGGGCGGGGGAGGAGGGGGAGGGGGCCCGGGGCCAGGAGGAGCCACTGGCGCTCCGGGGAGAGACAGCTCGGATGCGGAGGTGCTGGGCGCCAGGGGCCGATGCTGTTGTGGCTGAGAGGGGGTCCCGTCCAGGGGGTCGCCCCCCTCCTGTAGGTGAGCATCTGGGGGCACCAGGGGCACAGGGCCGGGGGGGAAACTAGAGCTCAGTAACCCCCCCTGCAGGCCAGACTTGGAGGGAGGGCAGAGCTGCCAGTAGCTGCTCTCTGAGAGGACACGCACACATACAATACAAGAAGTCATGTGATGAGGTTGTGTTTTAGGATATAGCACAAAGCATTAGGTGTCACTCTATGTTGATGTCATGTTGCTATATATTTTTCATTGCAATGGTTTCCCTGTTTCCCACGTTCAACATTATTGTTATTTATTATTATACAATAATATGTGTAGTTCCTTTCCTGCCCAAAAGATACATTTACGCAAGATTGTAAACCTTCTCAAGCATTCTATTACAATAAATAGAAAAGTCTGTTTACCTAATTTTGTGATTTCTTGTGACTCAACACCACTAAAATCCTTTTAACCAAGTTCAAGAAACAATAGCCCGATTCACACAGGAGAAGTCACAAACGCTGGAGCGGCGGTTCGCCAATTCTCCGCCAATGGTGATTCACACAGAGCGAAGCATCTCTGCCTTAAAGACAAACCGCCGTGAATTCACACAGAAAGCCGGCGCTGCGGCTCCTAAAGAGGCGTGACATACACGTCATGATGATGACGTCGGTGTGTTTTCAAGGTGTTTCCCCGATGTCCCCCTGTCAATCGGAGTCCTTCACTCGCGGAGACGGAGGCTATTTTATGGGGGAAAGTACACTGAGGTCTCAGTCGGGAGAACTGACCGTCGCAGTGATTTATTTTCATAAAAAACACTTGGTGAGTTAAATTTTTTTGCCGGTGACAGACGCTGTTTTTCGGGCAGAAATGTGATGAAGAGTTGGTAGAACGGGAGGGAGGACAGAAGCTTCTCCACGTATATCTGCGGTATTTTTTTCTTCATACAAGTTGCTAAAGACAGTTACAGTTACTACATTACTTTTGTTTGGTCATGTAGCGTTGCTTTGTGGGACATTTCTCTGTATTAAGTTGAGTGAAGGACCCATAGTTAACTGACCATCCGATCGGCACGCCCTCGACACGTGAAGCTGGCTTATCGGTTCACACTGGTTCAGTTCTCCACTAACACAGCCCTGATACTACCTCCTGAGGCGGTTCAGCGCTGGAGCGAAATTTCACCCTCGCCGCCTTCGAGAGATTCACACTGAGACGGAGGCGGGGAATTGGCGTACTAAAGCCGCATCCAAACGCCAGTGTGAATGGGGCTAATAACTGATTGGTCTCTTCCCCTCTTCTAACTCAATACAAATTTCAATTCTTCACATGTTTATATAACTGTTTTATTGTGTGCCAGTTTTTATCCTGAAATCTTTCTTTGATTCTTTGAATTCGGTTATCCTGTAAGAAGCAAACGATCTCAAAAATAAAATAAAAAAACACAATGCAGATCTGTAGGATCATTTATATTTTTTTGACTTATTTATATTAAATCGCTGTACATTTTTGACGTGTGGTGAGATTGTTTTAGCCCATACAAAAGACTTGAATTCAAAGACAGGCTTGGACCATTTTGTTGTTTTATCTGCCTTTTGTGTATGTTAAGTACTACATTATGGCAGTCTATTTATTTGGAGCAAAATCATGGGTAATCCTTATGAGTGATACAAATTTGTAATACATTTACTTAGAATAAAATCTGAAACACTCACCAGGCATCAAGCCATCTGGGGGCCAGCACTCTGCGAGGGTTTTCGGGTCCAGCAGGGACTGATAGACAAAAGAAAAGACAGGTCTAAACAACAGTTCTTACTTTACTAGTACAATAACTATATGTGTTGTGTGTAATATTCTGGCATTATGACTGAAACTTGCTGGAGCTGAATGGAAACAAAAAAATACTTTTGTACTTTTGTAATAAAAATGTTGACTGACAAGTAATGTAGTAGTATTTTAAAAAACACGGATGGAAGAAACTCTCTGAGATTCATTGTGGAAGAGAGGCTTGTAGAGAAGAAGTTAGCCTTGGTGAGGAGAGCATCATCTAGTGGGAGGAGGCTGTTTAAAAGCTTACAAACCTCCAGTGTGGAAACTGGTTGAAAGCTAACTAACCCACAATGAAGAGGCTGGTTAGAAGCCAAGTAGCCCACAGTTAAGTGAGGAGGCTGGTTAGTAGCTCATGAAAGTAGATCAAAAAATAAGTATCATATTTAGCAGCTACAGCTCTTATTTCAATGCGTCAGCAAACGTTCTCACTTTCGTTCATATCAAACAATGATTAATCTGATCTGAGGAGTAAAAACTGGCCTGTAGTAAGTTTCTATACATTTCAGGCCATCTTAAAGCAGGTGAGGGTACAGGTGGAGGTGAGCCTTACCAGGTAGTAGTCCCCTGGCTGAGCAGGGTCACCTTCCAGAGTCTGCTTTCTCAGGCTCTCCACCAGCAGCGTGACCACAGCATGGTGGCAGGGGACGAGGGGGGAGATGGGGGAAGGCGGCGGGGAGGAGACAGGGAGAGGAGGAGGGGGAGAAAATGGGGAGGAGAGGGGATGAGGAAGAGGAGGAGGAGGAAGAGGGAGGGGAGAGCCACGCCTGTTTGTGCGTCCGTCCGTTTGGTCCGCAGCAGGAGGAGAAGCAGGAGGGGCTGAGGGCTTAGACTCCTCCTCCTCCTTACCACCTTAGGGCCAGGTAGCCCTGCCCACTCTCACAAGGACATTGTCAGTCAGCTGTTGCCCCTGGCAACACACCTGGAGAGAACACAGATGAACATGTGAGCATAACGAGTCATACCTATTCATTAAAACAGTTATCCAGGGTGCAACTATAGACAACATTTGTATTTTTGAATAAGCACTTGAACATTAGCAAGGTTTGAAAAAAAGAGAGTGATTAAAAACAATACTATCATTAAAAGGTTAATAACTTGCTTCTCCAACAGGCTAACACCAATGTTGGCTTCTCGGACTGGCTAACGTTGATGTTTGCTTTTCGGTCATGCTAACATCAGTGTTGTTTGTGAAACCAGATAATTGCAGAAGCTAATATTGATGTTAGCCTTTTTGTAAGGGAAGCTAACATAATCTCCAATTAATAGAACAAACCAGGTTGTTTGGTTTCGTTTTTTCGTTTCGTTTCGTGATTCAGTCACTGAACAGCAAATGTTGGCCGTTTCCAGCTTCTCAAATGCGCAGATATGAGGATTTTCTTTATTCTGTGCTTTGGTAAATTATAAAGAGACAGTTCTCACTATTTTCTTACATTTAACAGATTTGTTTATTTGTTGCCTTAGACATTGACAAATAAAATCAAGTTAGCTTGATTTGAAGCATCAGCCAGGGCATGACTGATAGAAGTTCCAGATCTGGAGCAAAAGAACATTTCTAATACAATCTGACAATCGTGTCACCTTGCATATGCACCCACACAAACACTGCTAGAGTTAGCAAGAATGTCATCAGAGTTAGAAGCATGAATTTAAAAAGTGACAAGGCATGTTGAAAACATGCCTGTGCAAATAAAGGTTGACTGTCAAAAGTGCATTTAAAAGATAAGAAGTACTAAGAAATAAGGGTTTATTTCACGGCAGCACAATTACAGTCTGCTTAATCTGCAACAGCAGCTGTTTTGCAGAGTAGTACACTACTACAACACATCAAGCCAACAGCAAATTTATTAGGAACACCTTTCTAATACTGTAGGATGGTGCAGCTATAATTATTGGTTTCATGGATCCAAAGATGTGCTGGAAACTTGTGCTGGGCAATATTTAGTTGTTATATTGTTATCGTTATACATTCTTAATAGTAATAAAATGATGCTATTTTCGGAATTCACCAGACTTTTCTACATGTTATATGTGTCTTTACACACTTAGTATTTAGTTTTATCCATATTATCATTTCTCAAAAAACTAACTGCTAACATTTTGTAAATATACAATATTATCATTGTATCGATATCAAGGTATTTGCTCAAACATATCCTAGCAATCCTAGCATTTATGTTCTTTTGGGGAGTTTTCAAAACATATATTGCATATTACCAAACATTTCAAAGTAGGGATGTCCGGATCAGGTTTCTTTTACCCCGATCCCGATCCGAGTCCTTTAATATTTAGTATCTGCCAATACCAGGTCCCAATCCGATACTTACACTTAACTAATATTTTCCTGGATAATACAGCTGCATTAAGATAAAAATTACCTGCATCCAAGCTGTTCCTTAAAAGTTTTTTTAATTTTGTTGAAACAATGTATATACTTTCATATGGCTCTTTCTTATTTTGCATATGATATTGCAACATTGTCCTACCACCTTCCTTGTGTTAGCAGGTGAGTCTGTGACGCTGCAATATTAAATGCAGGTCTTTTGTCACCCCCTCGCGAAACAGTCGTATTGCAGATGTTACATGTCGCCGTTGGACTGCTTTCGCTTTCCAATTTAAAATATTTTCACACTGCAAACATTTTATCCACAGGTTTGCCAGAGTAACGTTATGTGCTCGTCTGAGTTCTGCCACAAATTGTGCTCTGACATAATTTTTTATTAATTTTTTTTTTTAATCGGCTCATGGGTCCACGTTCAAAATTGCCGATCACGATCAGTGAAAAAATGCCATATCGGCCCCGATCCCGGTCCTGCAGATTGGATCGGAACATCCCTATTTCAAAGTATCATGTTATGGCCATATCGCCACAGCCCTATGAGGAGACCCGCTAAAAAAAAATCCCCA